>WAAD01025368.1:96737-157217 GCA_013389945.1 Fregata magnificens | reverse complement strand
CGCGGCGGGGTGCGCAGCGGCGGGGCTGCCCGGCTCCCCCCGCCTCCGCTGCTCCCGGTCCCTAAACCTGTAGCTGAGAGCGTCCCCCCCGCCGCGGGCAGCCCCCCCCCGCGCTCCCCGCTAGCCCATCACTTCGCGAAGTTCGGCATCTCTCCCTGGCTCCCCGCCGCCGACCTGGTTTCGGAGCCTCCTCCTTGCAGCCGTGCTCGGGGCGGGCAGGGATCGCTCCCCGCGCCCCTCCGCGCAGAGGTTAACACGTTTGGGCTGGGGCTCGGGGAGGTGTTGAACCGGGTGCTTAGGGACCGAGGATGCTGCGGCCTCGCAGCCCCAGGCGCTGGAACGGTCCGAACTGGCGCTCCTCTTTCCAACGGGTTAAAATGATTCGAAGGTAAAGATCTGTGCTGGTGTGTAACGTGGGAACGGGTATATCTGTATCTGCTGCTTTTGCTCCTTGCCACGGTGTGTTTGCATAGCCAGCATTAAAAAAAAATAGCTGGCATAAAACACCTTGTTGTGCGCTCTGCTGAATTCAACAGAAATGTAACTGGGTGCTCGCACCTGATCCAGATCAAATTTGCTTTAACCTTTTTTTGATAGTAACGAACACGGCCCTTGCATTTGCCTTTACAGCACTGATACACTGCAATATAAACTAGAGTCGGGTAGATGGATGTGCCCTCTTGTAGACAATTCTGTTGATGCTCCTTCTGCAACTCTTTGAAGTGTTTTTCAGTGTTTGTATTCCTGTTGTATGGTGCATCTCCCCCCAAAAAAAAGATTTCAAGTGCCTTTTTGAGGCTAGTGTTTTGTAAAGCGACATGTTTCCATGTTAGCTAATGGGATGCACCTTAAAGAAATGCAAAATTTACCTTTCACCAGAAATGGTACCGTGTTAACTTCTTTTTTTATTTCACTTCTTAATACTGGCTTTGTGGTCCATCTTCTAGACTTGGTGTTGTGTTATTGTTTGAAATGCTGGTGCTCACCTGGTTGGGTACTTCACGTCTAGTCGGTGCAGACCTGATTCTACAAACTCTTAGGCACACAGATTTACCTCCTACTTCTCCTTCTGTAAAGTGAATACAGTTATTCCTCCTTTTGCCCTATGATCTTTTCAGGATTAAACCCACTAATCATAAGGCTATGTGAGTATTAAAAGATGCGACATGATGAGGGCTGTGGAAGTACACAAACAGATTAGATGAGTCTGCTGAAATTATTTACTTAGCTCCATGACTAATCATATATTTGAAGTTAAACCCATGCATAAGCGCTTTGCGTAATTCGAGGGCCTTAAATTGAAGGTCCTCCATGGATCTTGCCTGTAATTTCAATGTCGGGCCTCCTTTCTTTGCACTTTCTGGTTTTCTCTGAGTCTTGGGTTGAACAGCTAAGGTTATTGCATATCAGTAATAATTTATTGTATCAAGCTGCTGACCTAACACTTTAATGCAGAAGGAAGAGATGGGGCTCAAATGCGTATATTCTTAGCACATGATAATTGATACATTTGTATTTGTCTTGAAGGCATCTTCACCTTATTTTCAAATGCTGTAGAATATGGATATTTTTTCCATTGGAAATAAATATATTTTTTCAAGTCAGAAGATTGACATGATTGATGGTTTCAGGTTTTTAATTAAAACACAGAAAGCTCCATGCATGACTGATTCAGTTGCAAGGAAACCTTGCAGAGTTCAGAAATGAGAGTGTATCAAACAGGGCTGAAAAAACAACTGATCTGTAAGAGGTCCGTGATGAAGTAGACAAGAGGCAGAACAGCGCAGTTTTTTGTGACACTGACTTCCAAAGCACAGAAATGCTTGTGAGATGTTTAATATCTTTTTTTTTTCCCTGAAAAACAAACAAACAAATCAAAAACCCCAACCAAAACAACAAAACCACAAACAGGACTTGTCTGACTTTCCTAATCTCCTAACTTTTGAACTCACTGGCCAGTTTTAACCAAAATTGACTGAAGAGAAGTGTTGCAAATGTCAACTTTCTACAAGTGTCATGGAAATCAATCGCTTAATAGGGAAGAAGGAATATTTAATACCTGAGTAGAGGAAGAAGCAGGGAGAAATCTGGCCATATCTCCTTTACTCGGCCTGTCCCAGCAACTCAGTCAGCACATGGCTATAGCTACATCGTGGACTGTCCTTTGCCCATCACAGGCTGTGTAAAGATTGGGAGGGAACAGGAGAAAGGAGGGAGTATAGAAGGAGCTTCCAGAAGAACTGGAAGTTTATGGTGGAAAAGAGGCAGCCATGGGTGAAGGCTGGGGTATTTGCAAGAGGGAGTGGGTTGAGCAAATAATGCAGGGCAAAACTCCATCATAAATCGAACACTGTTGTTTCCACTGCTCATGAAACAACTTGTTGTTAGGGTTTTTTTCCCTCCAAAATATGTCGGCACATTGTGTCAACTCAAAGAGCTGCAAATGCCAACTCACTGGGGCAAGGTCACTCTTCTTCCTGGCTTCGCTCTGAGTTTTTCTCTCGCTAGGCAATGAGTACTTAGACTTCAAATCTCCTCTGCAAAATCTACAGCTTTGCACAGTTGTGATGAGCAAGGGAGGTAACATTTTAAAGGAGGGGTACAATTAAAGCCCTCGAGTAGGTAGCTTGATTGTAATTCCAAACTCTAGTAATGCATGCCCACTAAAACACATCTATTTTTTTGACATTTCTATGTAACGCTTTTTAGCTGGTTTTAACCAAGATCTAGCTCTAAGCCACTTGTGAGTGCTATTGAAAGACTGTGATTTATTGACTAGGGAGAACTATTTTTGAGAAATAGTTTGTGTACATACAGCTTCTAATGCTCTTTTTTCCTGCCTGTGACTAATCCCATTGCCTTTCCTAAGACAATTTGTGGGAGGAAGGCGAGAGGATTCACCCCAATGCTGTAATGAAAAGCTTAATCGTAGGAACATTTCTGACGTGTTGGGGTGGTGAGCCCTACAGCCGCTGGGAGTCTGTACAAAACCAACCACCTCTCTTGTGTAGGCTGGGAGCAGGCTTCGGCTCCGATTAAGAAAGTGCCCGTTATTGGAAAGTTATTCAGATCCTGGCATAAGAATTTGGGGTTCAGTTCCCAGCTGTCACATTTCGACAGATTTCTTGAAGGAGTTAATGAGGGCTAACTCCATGTGGGGACTCAGGCTTTTCAACACTGGATGTTGCAGCTCCTGGCTTTTGGCTTTTATTCAGCAGTCCAGAGCCCCATGCCAGCCAATGCAAGCCACAGAAACTGTGTCTTAAATTTCACTTCTTTTCTTAGATTGGTACCGAGGAAGATGCTGTGAGAAGGCACTTTGTTTCATGTTGGAATTCCCAATTTCATCTATCTTAAGGGAGGAAAACCTACGGAAAACATTGGGAGTAATTTCTTTCTTTAGAAACAACTCTATTTGGGGTCCTCCATCTGGGTACGGTGAGCAAGGAGGTATCCCATGGAGCAGGATTTGTGGATCTGGTGTCCTTCTAAGTGTTGATGAGGATTCAGAGACCCACCAGCTCCCATCCTTTGGGGGACTGTCATATCCAGCAGGAGACAGCCTGCTCCACAGCAGGAGCCCTCCCGTCTCTCCTTTTGGAGAGGGGCCAGCGCAGAGTGCAAGGCTGTTCTTCAGTGTGGGGAAGGCAGAAAGCCACAGTGTCTCCTGGGGAGACGGAGATGCAGTGTCTCTTTATTTTATATGAAAACGCATTTAGCCAAACCATTGGCTGACATGCACAATCTGGAGGGTACGGTCTAAACCCCCAGCTTTGTACAGCAGCCTCAACTGTATGTTAGTGCATACTGGTTGGCACCATACTGCTGCTGATTCAGTCTCTTTCGACTTCTCTCTGACCATATTTTTGAATGACTATAGCTGTTGTAGGTTTGTGTGGAGCTCAGTCTTGGACATGGTCAGTGTATATCTTCTGGGTCAGGTCTCCTAACTCTGAGACCTGTTCTGCTGTGAGATGTCGGTAGAGCTCCTTTGGCATACACTCATATGCAGCTTATGGCCCCAGTAGCGCATCACTGCTGAGTACCCAAATAGCTTAGGTGTGTTTTGAGGGTAATGCAGGTCTTTTACTACCTAAATTGCACTGATGTTTTATTAGACGTTTGAATCTTTTTGTCGATCTAGGCTAACCTCTTCCTGATTCTGGTCCCGATGTGTGGGTAGGAGACAAGAGTTTTCCTGTCCCAACAGGAGTGATGAGAGTCACTCAGGTTGTATGGCAAAATAAAACAATGCTGAGTTAAACCTGAGCAAATGGTGCGTGTTTCCATCAGGGATTTCCTCGATGTGGCTTACAGGACACATTTTGGGCTATAGCACATGCTGAGCAACCACCCTTCCTCTCTCGGCTTAAAGTATGTAAGCGTTAAGAAAAGCTTGTTGAATCAAAGTCTTGAGGTTAGGACATCTGCTTGAATAACTGTAACCTGATTTTTAATTGGCTGTAATGAATGCTCGAGGATAACAGCAAATCATTTGGACGGATTGTTTTTTTTCTTTTAAAGGAGAGACAATTGTACTAATTAGCAATATTGGTATGTAAGAAAGTGGGTGTGAAAACAACTCAATGAAGTAATTCAAAGTCTTTGTTAAAGTAAAGTACACTCAATTAAGATGAACTGGAAATAGTTTTGATTGTTCCCTTGGTTGCTCTCCCACTGTTTTGAAAAGAACAAAATTAACCTGTAAGGAAAGCAAATGGCTGATGTGGGGTGTTCCTACAGAACTGAATCTTTGCAGGGAGTTGCCCTGATCTAAAGGGGCAGTGCAGTGTTCGTACAGCCGTGGACAACAGGTCAATAATGTCCTTTTAACAGGATGTGAGAGAGTTTGTTTTTTATAGTAGTTTATTCTTTAAGTGATTAATAAGAGATTATTGCATCTACACTGGGTGAATCTAATTTTCTTCTCTTTTACATGAACTATTCCCCTCGTGAATTCCACTGATTTCCGTTGAATTACTACTTATTTATGTCGGTTTAATTGCAGAGAGTTTCAAGACCTCTAAAGTTATGGAAGCAATAGAGCCACAGCATTTCTAGCACTCTTGGATGCAGAAAATGAAGATAAGGAAGCTCTAGTAGCTCCTCTGTATTATTGCTGAAGCAGAAATGAGTTCAGTTTTACTTGCACATTGCGTTTTACTGCGTGTGGTAAGTTACCGTGTATGGGCACAGCTAAGCAGTATGTTTTCGAGTTGTCCAATTTTAATACTCTAGTGGGAATGCAAGGTTGACTTCCACACCTAATAAGTATTAAAGTAGGACTTGATGTAGCTGCCAGGGCTTTAAAACATGATCAGCCAGCTATCTTCAAAATCCAGCCTAGCTCAGAGGGCAGTCCCTTAGAAATTACACTTCCATCTCAAAACATTAATCTTTCAGAGTGGTCTAATACAGCATTGCATGAGAGTCCCAGCCAAGATCAAGGCCCAGTCCTGCTGGATGTTGTACCCCATAGAGACAGAAATGGCTTTGTCTTCAGACTGTTTATGGTTTAAGTTGACAATAAGAGGCAAAAAACTGGGAGAAGGGGAGAATTACTCTAGTTTTACAGGCAGTGAAGTAAGGTGCTGTGTAAACCACCAAACCTACCAAGCTTAACAGAATAATAATGATCTCAAATTCTTTGAAAATTGCAGGCTAGGTAGACAGGATAGACTGAAGTTGAGCTAGTTTGCCATGGAAAATGAAGGCAATACTAGCCATTGGCCGTTTAAGAGCCAGCTGGCTCATCAGCATGTGCTCCTGACATCCCACCAGCATATACCTCTCTATGAAGCATGTTATCTCTTGCCCAGTGTAGGTGTCAGCAGGAAAAAGCTGTGGGCAAAGAAGGGGGAGAAAACTGTAGACTTGGGTCCTCTGTCCATTAGGAGGCCAGGTGTTAGTTTGGCTCCTCGTGGGGCAAGGTTTCGTTTTGCACGTGGGGGGGAACTGTGTCGTGTTGATTTAACTCTTTCCCCTATATCGTTTTTTATAGATCCTCCATCTTCTCTGCCCTTTGTGGGGGATCTTTCACAAAGCAGCAGAGGAAGGCAAAACCTGTCAAAACTAGGAATGGTGAACTCTAAATCAAGAAAAAACGTCAGGGAACTTCAAGGGAAGTGTTTGAAACTGTTTTTTATCACATTCTCTGTCTTTCTTCTTCAAGTTTTCAGTTGACATTATCTGGTGGAAGTGCTGAATTAGTGAGAGAAGTTTTGCTTCTGTTGATGTAAATGGAAAGATCTTTAGAAATTTCTAAGACCTTAAGCAACCCAGCCTCAAGGACTTTAGAAGTAATGACTGTGGGAAGTTCTTGACCACATCTCGTATTATTTCAGACAGTGAAATTGGCTTTCTCTATAATTCTACCTGTAAACCTGATGTTTTTTGTCAGTTAATTCCAGACGTATTCCCTTGAGTGCTTCCTGGGACTGTCCGAGTGTCAGCTGTCCTGTAAAGTTCCCATTAATAGGAAATTTTGCAAGGAGGATGACGGCAGGTTCAAGACTAGAAATTTCAGTGGAAGGCTCAAACGCCCCTTTGAAGGATGGGAAGACAGAGGGAGATGGCCAGGCTGACTTTATAAATGCCCTGACTGGTCAAAAACCTCCTGGCAGGGGTCACGCTTTCCCCAGCTGGAGGGAATCCAACTGTGAGATGCAACCTGGGGAAGAGCAGGCTCCTCTAGTCCTGGTGTTGGTGGAGCTACTCGTCTAGGCTCTTGTGGGTGATGGGGAGCAAAAGGAGCCATGGGTTTTGTACCATTGTGCAGGTATGCACCAGCAAGGGTGTACTTTGCCTAGAACAGCTGTTACTTTAAGGTTTTAGGGGGTGCATGTGAAGGGGGCTGGAGAAGGACTGTTCTCCCCCCAGTAGATATTTGCGAGGAGCATTATGGTAGGGCTGTGCGAACCTCGAGGGGTTTCCAGCAGTGCGTGGGATTTCACTCTCCACATCTCCGCCGTGCCCTCCAGCGTGGGGAGCCCCGAGCCCTGAATCTGAATGAGCTCTAGGGATCGGCAATGCCAGAGCTGTCCTGCTCCCTGTTTGTGGGTGCTGCTCTCCACTGCTGTTTTTCATCTTTAATGAGAGCTGAACACACCATAAAATTTTATTGGGTGTTTATGCTAACAAAATTAACTAACAGTTGGTGCTTTAAAAATGCAGCCGGAGCTCTGAGCGCTATAACTGGAGTCTGCAATGGCTTTTTAACTGGTGTAGGACAGAGCAAATGTGTGAGTGCCAATGTCATTTAACAGTAAACTATTTTATATTAACTTTTTATTGACCAGAACTGATTAGTTGAAATTTAAAAAAAAAAAATCTCAGCACAATATGCACTTAAACAAGATCATGTTTTCAGGCATTAGATAGCTAGAAGCTCTGTCAAAATTATGGGGTAATTTGTAATACCAAGACCAATGGGCTGATAATCAAAATAAATTAGCTTAGCCATTTCAATACTTTAACACTTAAGTCAAATAATAGGAAGAAGATTTATTTTAGCGTTTCAATTATTGTGTTTCCCAATAAAATAGATATAATATCATGCTGTGAATGCTGTGTGGATCACTTGAGGCCATGACTTCAATGGGAGTACAAAGGACCCCTAGGCTACAGAAAAAAAGAAAAAGAAAAGGGATTAACTTCAGACTCAATTTCTTGTTCACTAGAATGCATTTGGCTTATTTCTATATTAGCGCTGTTAAGTAAACATAGGAAAGTAATTTGCTTTCATTCATTTATTTATTTAGTGCTTTTATTTATTTTCATGCAGTTTTCCCACGCCTAGTCTGGAGAGAGTTTAATGTTTATGATCTTTACATTATGCTGGGGATTTTTATGATGGTTTTAAAACAAAATAACGAGATCGACATGCTGGGATTTTTTTTTTTTGGTGAACGAAATAGTTTGGTTATCAGTCAGCACTGATTTACCACATAGTTACCTAGGTATAGGTAGGGCTGATCTGCATTTCCTGGCATTGCCAGAAATAAAGTTTGGCTAAAAGACACGTGCTAGCACTCAAGGGGAATGTCCCGATTCCTGGATTAAGCCCTGAGTTACACTGGGATACTAGCCAAAAGTGGTTTAGGCTTTACATTTTCACATTGTCATGTTATCGTAGATCCCAGCTGATTTTCAAGGCCAGACACTGCTGCCATCAAGAAAATGTTCTTCAACCTGCTTTTAACCTCCCAGCGTAAGCATGGTCTTGGGGATCTAATGTGAACTCACAGCAGTCAGTGGTAGTTGCACCTCACCAGGACTGGGGCAAATATTCTGCCCAGGCTTTAATTTTTTCTGTCGGTAAAAATAAGGATGAGCACTTCCTCTGCATGGTCTGCGAGCTCTTTGGTGGAGGATAATAACTCGGTAACCCACTAAGTGGGGTTCCCATCCTTACTGTTGGCCTTATGTTATTGTGCTTGAAATCTGAGTATTTAGCAAACTTTAGTGTCATTAAGAACATATTCTCCTTTGGAACGAAGAAGAAAAGATGTAGGAGGGACAGAGAGAGGAGGTTGCAGAGTCCCTATACTGTGACATGTAAATCTTGCTCCAGAAGATGACCTTGGAGGGAAGCGTACCCAAAGGGGCTTGTGTTGCAAGCACAGAGCATGTGGAGAAGAGGAGAGCACATCAATGTTCCAGCTCACTTGAAAGGAAGCTTGTTAAAATTATAAAACCTTGAGCAATTTAAAAAAAGAGCATGTACAGCACTCCTAGTTGTCGTGCCTTCAAGTAGGCAGCATGAAATACGCTGCAGCAAAGCCACAGCTTGTCCTCAGTGAGAGCCCCAGGGAGAAGGTTGGGGGCTGACAAAGGTGGCGGGCGCTGAGCTCCTCTCAGCTCTGCCGGCAAGTTGAAAAGGGGCAGGACATCAACATTCTGAGGTCAGCTAACTTGCTTATCTGCAGATGGCATCTAAAATTGGAATGCTAGGAAGAGGCTGAAATGATGGCAGACAGATGTGTGCTGGTAATTTACTGCTACTCAGGGCAGCAGATACACCATATGCTTTTTTTTTTTTTATGCTTCTAGACTTTTGACTTTTCTTGGACTTCCCCTTAGCATCCCAACATCCTAGCGTTTGCAGATTTTTACTGCAGTTTTTTATTCAAGTCAGATTTTGCTGGTAATGACTTCACACAGAGCCTTTGCCACTGCTTTAACTCTGTTCTCCTAAGTGGAGGATCAGATAGCTTTTCATAAGTAACAAGTCCAGATAAGGTCCAGCAGCAGGGACTCGCTTCAGTGTTATTTCTATTATGGCACTCCATAGGAATGCTAGTTGCATATTGGGATTCAATTGAACAAGAGGCTCTCCAGCCCGAGAGCATAATACTGCTTCCTACATCAAAGAACTTATATGTTAAATTTGTTCATTGGTTTATGGTCATCCCTCAAACTAAGGATTTTATTCTTCATTTTATATTCTCACTGCTTAGCATTGATTTCTGTGTGTGATCCCATTGATTGTCATGGGGCTTCTCTTATGCTGCTTAGCATGAATCAGGGTTATATCCGGGGCCCAATGAAAGCAGACAGTAGAATATATTTTCCTTGACCTGCTGCGTTGCCTCACTGCCAGTCCTCTTGTCTGACCACCCGTTGCACAATTAATCTGCCAGCAGAGAGGCCACCAGCGTTTTTCAGTCACTTACTCCAAGTTTAGCCACTCGTTATTGTTATAGATCTCTTCTCCAGCAGGTCAGGACTATCCTTGAATTTCCCAGGTCCTTCTCTGTGCATGCTCTGTACCTCCATATCTTCTGATTTGTTCCAACTTTAGTCACTTGAGTTATCTTGATACTGCTAAAATTCCCTAAGGCTGCAGTTGTATTACAGAGCATATCTGCACCTTGCCTGTGTCTTTCACTCCTTCATTTAGGGTTCATTCTTGCTTCCTTCCTATATCTGCTCTGCTCCTACTGCTTTTTTTTTTTATGGCAGGGGAGGGCACTGAATATTCCACTTTGCAAAGAAGTTAATTTACTTCTAGTGAATAAAACCAGCTGGTTTTCCCTTATTTTAAGTAGTAAGGGAAATTTGCTTGATCTTTTTGTTAATCTGTGTGAATTGTTGCCCATAAAGGGCATTTCTAGCATAAAAAATAAACTCCCTTGCTGGTTTATCCAACTCAGGGACACTGAAGGACTGATTCGGATTGAAACACAGATGTCTTCACTCGGGCCACTGAAAAGGTAGTGGTGGCTCTTGGTCACTGCAGCTTGTGCTTTTACGAACGTATTTCAAACTGCCACTCTTTTCTTTGCAGACCAGTAGAAAACTTCAGTGCTTTTTGTATGACTTTGACGGCAAATAATCAATCAATGCTGTGCCTCATCACAGTATTACGATAAAAATACCTCAGTTAAAACTATCTTTGACAGCAAAATATTGTAAGTGACCTCCAATGGTTAGCCTTCCTCAGGTACTTTCCTGCTGTATCTTCATTGTATTTTATAGTATATATTTTGCACCAGAGAAATTCTGATTGGCAGCCAATATGGACTAGCTGAAAGAGAGGGAGATGATTCTGGTTTTGTTTTAAGCACAGGAGGGATGTCCATGTCTAACTTCTGGTAATGTCAGCAGAAGCAACATACCTAAATCTGTTGTGTGCTGATAGAAGAATTGCCTCTAAAGCTTTCTCAGTGTAAAGCATAAAGTTTATTGAAGAACTCCATAATGAAGAACTATGGTTCCTGGTGCTTAAAATTTTAGTGATTGTACAAAAATGGGGCCTCCAGCACGTTAAATTGTAGTTTGTAGAGACATTAGAACAAATGAGTTATTTTTTTCTTGAAATCTCTTCTCTTTCTTCCTTGTAAGCATTTGTTAGATTTGGATTTTGATACGGAGATCATCAACAAGAAAAAAAAAAAATCAATATTTTGCTCAATAGAAGCTGTCACATACACTCTCATGCTTTGGAAATAGAAATTGAAGAGTTAGGAGAAAGCTAGCAAATTACAATGTGGTCCTACCGCTGTTATTCCCAGACTTAGCAACTTAATTAAGACTGTAATGCCATTCATATGAACGATGACTGTATCCAACTGAGAAATAGCTGTTCTTTGCAGAGGCTGAAGCACACAGATGCACCCAAATACTACAATAAGATGATAAAATGTAGGTGTTATTAAAGTGAAAGTATCTATTTACATTGTGTTGTAGAAGAGGTATATCTACTGTCCCATGAGTTGTTTGAAAACCAGTATGCATGATCTTGCCAGCAGCACTACAGAGTCCAAGTGATAGTGTTTGCCAAAAAAGGGATTGTTTTGATGAGTGGGAAGGGTATACTGGAGCATCACTGAACCGGCACCTTCTTTCTGACGTGTAAACGTGAACAAGTCGAGTCTTCACATTTTGGCTACATGTTTATGTGTGCTCTAACAGCACTCATGTATTTTCCAAAGTTTCCGATTTCATTTAATAAAGCAGAAGAGAAAAGCAAGAAAAGCTCAAGTTTATAGCTAGTATTGCTGCAGAGGTGTTTTGTTAAAAGGTGAAAAAATACCATCAAAATGATGCTGAGGTGTTGACTTGAGTCCTCCGAAAGACTGAAACTCTCTCTCTGCATTGACTGGGTCATTAGTGTAAGGTGGTCCTTGAAGGATAGGACTCAATTTAAGGATTACAGCACCAATATTTAGGCATCTAATTTCTGTTCACATGTAACCTAGGGGCAGGATTTTGCTGCACTAGTGCTATGATGTGAGATGTAGCAGGTATCCTTTCAGCTGCTGTACCATGGAGATATGAATTTCCCACAGGTCTTGTGTTGTGTCTGCCAGCACCAGCAGTAACTCTTGGAGATGCTGGGACATCTCTCGTGATTCTGAGTATCTTCATTTAGGCAGCAGAATTGGACAAGCAATACCTAAGCTCCCATTATAGTCAATGGGACACAGTAGAGTCTAGAGAGCGATGAAGCTCACTGTAAGGTCGCTGTGGGCTGGCTGCTCCCTGACTTGCTTCTTATATTCCACTGACTTTTTTTGACTATATCCCTGTTGACTATAATAGGAGTTTAGACACCTGGCACTCATCTAATCACCTAGACGTAGGCATCCTAATCGCAAATTGCATCTCTCTTGTAGCGTCAGCCTTGTCTACTGTGTTACTAGTTGTCAGTGTGGGTAAGACAAGCTGGGAAGAATTATGGTATTAAATTCTTGCCTGCCATTTCCCAAGAGCCAGGACATTTCTTGTGGGTCAGGACGGATGGCTGAATACTAGAGTGTAATCAGCATACCTGAGATTGGTTTATCAGTAATAATACAAGGCACAGCAGTCAGAGCTTGGGGAAAAAATGACTGGTTTTCTTTTCCTAAAATTCAGGTTTCAGAAAAGCTTGGGTTATTCTGATCAGGGTAATTGTGGCAGCAGACTTAGGCTGATGTCTGCATTTCAATCTTGATGAATCTTTGGAGAGGCAGCTTGTTGTCTGGACCAAGAGTAAAAGGATGCTTACATGAATTGGGAGATATCTTTTTTCTTTTTTTTTTTTTTGAAGGTTAGTCCAACCAAGCCAATCCTTTTGAAATGGTGAATAAGGGTTGCAAAATGCTGATATCAGTGCACAGAAGATTTATGAATCTCTATGTGGAGCGGAAGGCAGATGTAGATAAAGCAGGCAAGGTTAAATCATGCTTTGCCTGTAACTGTGAGCGTGATATCAATGTTGGTGTCTTTGACTGCAAGGTCCTTTGGGAGCCCTGTAGGGCACAGTACAAACATTAGCTGGTCAGCTACTACTCAGGCCATGCCTCATTTTGTAAATGTTGCTCTAAATAAATTTAATCAATAATGAGATCTTGTGTTGAAAAATACACTGCTTTCTGTTGATACCATATATTTTTTGGCACAGCAGATTCCCCTCCCCATACTGCTCTAAGAACTAAAGATGGGGTATTTACTTCAATGTTCAAAATAAGGCTCATTCTCCACTCCCTTAAAATGGATTTAATGCCACCATGGTGACATTTCCCTTAGTCCTGTTGTCATAACCTCACTGGACTTAATCCAGCACATGGCTGACGGTAAAGAAAAATCAGGCTGTGTCAGTATTGCTAACAGCTCTTGTTATATTAGCAGTCTTAGCATCCTACCCTGGTTCTTTCATATTTAGGAAATCAATTCTAAATTATTTAGAACTTTGAGATGAGCAAATGTTTGGAAGGTTGTTTTTTTGGGAAATATAGCTGATTTTAGTCTCCTTTTTCTGGTAGGTAGCTTTGGCTTGTTATATTTAGGGTTTTTCTGTTTAGTTGTGCTTTTTAAAGAAGATATATTTTTCCATTTAGAAACAACTCTATGGCTAAGTGACAGTATAATTTGTAAAAAGCAGTGGGAAAAACATCAGGTCCTAGGGGAAAACGTGGACACATTAGAAAGTTATTTTAAAAACTCTGCCAAAACTTAGTAAACCGTGTTTTAGAGGCATTATCCTCAGAAGGGAAGAGATTCCAGTGAAGGAAGAGGCCGTTATCAGCTAGGATATTTCTGTGAACTCCATAGCTGTAGTGTTTCAGCTCCTCAAAACCTCTAATGAGATTTTCTTCAGATAACTACTGATTGCTGTTAGATTGGATTGGATTACATTAGATTAGTGTTACTCCAGTTTTACAGACAGTGAAACTGAGAAACAAGGACAGCAGGGACCAGATTTTGAAAGATAATTAGTCACTTATGGATTAAAACGTGACATTTGGTGGTCTCTGCACAAGTGTCTGGCATTACATGGGAGGTGGGAGTTCTTTGTGGGGTTTTTCTTTTTTGTTTTTGTTTGTTTCTTTCATTTTTGAGCATCCCGGGGGTGCTTTCCTGAAACTAAGGCCATGTAATTTTGAAGCCCACCTGACTCTCCTGGGTTCCTCTGGGCAGTCTGTGGAAGAGCAAAAGAAAGGAGTCCAGGCTTCACTGTTGTCTATCAATAAACCACTCAATTATTGTTCCTCTGGCTGGCAGAAGGAAGGTGTTTGTACTCAGGTGGTCTGGTGGCATCCCTGGAGACCACTGGCTGTTGCTGGTGGCCTGTATATCTCCAGAAATGTAGGCTTCTATCTTGCATTGATTTCAGTAGGCTTACACATCTAAAGACTTCAAATGCTCTAGCCCTTTAAAACTGCTCCTCGATGATTTTGACTTAGGAGTATCCACGGCCATCAGGAATAAGAGTCTCATGTGCAGTCCCTTGCTTCCATCTTCTAACTGTCAAAAATACAATCCATTTTGTGCAAATGAAACACTTAGACCATGGTTTCAGGTAAATTTAAATTTGGTCTTTGAATTATTTTTAAATTAACTCAGATAAACGGATGGCATTTGTAAATATTTATTTTGTGTAGTCAGAATTGGGGACCATATATGATAATGGGAGGATGCTTCACAGTGGTATTGAGGTGGAATTTTGCAAGCTAAGTCCAAAAGTGCCATCAACTTCACTGCCACTAACTCTGGAAATAACTAAGGTGTATCACCAATGAGTTCCATGACTTCAATAGTCCTCAGAGCTTTATGAGCACCAGTTTTGATAGGACTGAGTTACTCAAGGCCTCCTACATGTCCAGGAGCAGTGGGGATCTCGAAAAAAAGGGTTTCCAACTGTCCACCTAAATCACTGAGGGATTGAACTGGGGAGGAGGTTAAAAGCATGCCTAAAATACAGATGAGATTTGGCTTCTCCTGTTAACACCTTTCCAGCCATGCTTTAAAAGAAAGGCAACAGCTTTCCCTGGCTCTCTGGGGGAGAACAAAGTTGATGTGTTCAGGGGAAGACTGGGCAGTGTGAATCCAGAGTGGGTGGGAGTCTCCTCTCAGCCCCAAGGGAGAGAAGGGTGTGCAGTAAAATGACAAGATCCTATTCTGAGGTGCTTAATTGTCTGCAAGGCAGTACATATAATCTAGGGTTTTGGACTTTACCCATGTTTTCCTCTGTTATGAAGTTTTCTATGGACTCTTCACACCAAAAATTATCAACAGGCTTCCTGTGCTTACTACATATTGTAAAATATTGTATATATCACACAGGTAAGGAACACTGATGTCCATAACTCCTATGGGATGAATACAGAATACTACTACTAGTTTATTATTTGTAAGGTCACAATTCTGCAAAGGGGGTTTTCTGGGATCTCCTGTTTCATCTGGTCAGGTCTGACGGCTTCCTGCATACCGTGCCCATGATACATGAAAAGACGTAGTTCCTTCACTTGGCTTCTGCAGAGCAAAACTCCTCCATGACATTTAATTAGCTCCAGTTTGCAAAGCTCGGAACAAAAGTCACCGAGAATCTCTCTCCTTCGCTTTTCCCCCGTGTTTGCTGCATGCCGAGAACAGGAGCAGAGGACTGTATAGTGACCTGAGTGTTTTAAGCTATGTTTTTTTGCTGAATGCTACTTGGCACCTTTTCACAGAGGACCTCCATTCCCCAGCACTGTTTATGGGTGGGGAAGCAGAGGTGCTTGTCTTGAGTGAAGCTCTGAGGTCTCCTCATTCAAGCCCAGGTTTTTGTTCACTTGGACTCATACACGCTGTGCTAATCACTAGAGTGCTGTGCTGCTCCTTAAAATATTTTGATCATGAGATTTTGGCTTTTTTTTTTCTCGTTGTAACATCCTGTTTTCCCATTTCCTTCATTATATGAAGAAAAAAAGGGCAGTGAAAGTTTTTGGAATACATGCATGCTTAATTTTCTGTAAGCTGACTTTTATCCTCCTGCCTCACTGTGGCTTGAAATGAATTTTAGATTTTTAGAGCAGTGATATACACCATTAAAGAGTCTTGCTGTCTTCTGCAAAGCTGCCTCTTCCTTCAAATAAAGATCAGAAAGATAGCAGACTGAGAAAACGGTGCTGTTTAGGAACAAATAGCATGTTTTATGGAACCAGAACAAGGGGGCTGCAGTGATGTGCTATTGGTGTGCATCACCCTCACTTGTGCACTGGTTGCACTCAGGGATTGAGAGCTGGCAATAGTTGGCTGCTAGTTTAAGATCATAGCTGTGCCCTGTGCTTGAGGGCAAAGTTTCAGAAGAAAATGGGTTATATGAGCAGATACAGCATATTTTGACCTTGATCTTTGGGCATAGCCAAATACGACAAGGGAAATTCAGGAAAGCGCAGGGAATAGAGATGGCTCTAAGGCTGCTGAAGCTGGCACTAGCTTCTGGCATCCCAATAAACTACTGCAGCAGCTGGAGATCAGCAGTGATGGACCAGTTGAGTGTCAACACTGTCATGACGCTGAAATGTTTGAGTTAGGTTGGGACACGGGGTACCTAACTCTGGCATGCCATTCCCAGCAGAAAGCCACCTTTTCTCCTTCCCTCTGAGGTGACCTTTGTGTGTGAAACCTTGGGGCCAAAGAGGAGTTGCAGCACTGTATTTTTGCAGCCAACCTGGCTCTTCTCAGCAGAGCCCTTCTTACTCTCTGGGTGGCTGCCAAACATTGCGACCCCGTCCTGCCACAGTGTACCGTGCAATGCACATCCATCCTTTTCCAGCTTAGCGAGCTCCCTGTGCGCTTTGCCCTTCACAGCACCCTGGTAATGGAGAAACTGATCTCCAGGGGGTCATGTCAAGAAGTCTTCACGTGCCAGTGACAAGTAGAGGCTGTTGCATGACGTGCAATATTTAGCACTACATCCACCTCCTGTGATACTTTTAGGGCTCCTTCTCTCCACCTGCTCTGAGCAGAAGGTCTCAAGCCTGGCTGAGAATCAGGACTGTTCTGTCTAATTTGGTCTTTTGGCAGCAGCAAATTAACTATTTTCTAATAAAACCCAGATATAATAGTAAGTTGAATACTGAATTCTGTGCCTTTCTCTTCTTCAACTTCTTTAATTTTTGTTGTGTTATGGAGAAACTGCACAATTTTTTTCCCTAGGGAAAATAAACATTGTTGGTCCTGACTATTCCATTTTTGCCTGTCCCTTGACTTGTAGGCTGTGCTGTAGTTTCAGTTCAGTTTGGGCTGATACGTTTAGCACTTGTGGTGTGTTTGCATATTTTCAAGATGAGAACTGATGTCAAGCTATCCTTTTTTTATTCTCTTCAGCTTTTCAACTCAGATCTTGACCTCTCTTTGGTAGGCTGAATGGCCAATATTTGCACTCATTGACTGCTGTCTTGGCATCTGCGGGGTTTGGGTTCCCAACCTGAGATTCCTGCTGTGAGGGTACTGTTTCCAGAAAGGCTTTAGCCTTCCACAGGAGAAGAATGAGGTCATTTATTCAGCAAAGTCAGGTAGCTGCATATCACTTTTTAAAAATCCTAACTAAAGTATATATACATATTTTTCTTCACTGTGGAATTAAACTATTTAGATATTTAAAAAAAAATAGCTCCCTTTCCTAAGAGGAAAGCATTTACCGTGACATCCATTTCATCCTGCCGCTTTCCATCTGAAAAGGCTTAAGTTGCGACCTGTTTGGTTTTCCTTACTTTTGTAATTCTCTTTTAAAGTTCCTTTCATGGTGCACTGCGGAAGGAAGAAAAAGAAAAGACATGGAAAGATTTTATATGCTAAGGAGGCTACTTCAGACAGAGGCAATTAACTGGCATTGTACAGCTCATACAAGAAAATCGGGAGATGTGAACTGAAGATTGGTCTTTGAAAATGTGGTTAACAAGTAGAGCTTGAAAGACTCCTGCTGCAGCAGACCAGGCGGAGGGCACGGTCATTTGATCCTGGGTCCTAAGCACTTTCCTTACTGCAAACCGAGATGATTTGGTTTTTCAATCATTTGGTTCCCCCCATCCTCAGATTGACAAGTATGGGGTACTTTTGCTCCATGCTGGATGGAGGCAGCCCAGAAGTCTCTTACATAAAGGTAGTCTGTGATTTTCTTTTTTTTTAATTTTTTTTCAATATACCGGTACCTTCTGAGTTATTTTTGGGGCATTTACCAAAAAGAGAATGCAAAAGCTTCCCATCATAATGAAACAAGTTCTCTAAGCTATGGTGAAGGTCCCTGGCTGTTCTTACTCATTACAGCTGTGCAAAGCTCATGAGAAATGCTGCTGAACAGAAATCCTCCACTGTCTGGGAGCAGCCTGCTTGAGAGGGGTGAGCGACTTCCCACAGGTGCATGGCTACTGAAATCAGCCCTATGCTCCTGCTGACCACGAGCTTAGGCTTTAGTTCAGCTCACTGGCTGGTAACTCAAACGTAAAGAATAGTACCCATCTGTATCATCTTTATTTGTTTCTGTGAGAATTATGTGTGGCCAAATTCTCTGCTGATGTTGGCACTGCTGGGGTCAATGGAAATGTGCTTGTTCACACCAGCAGAAATTTTGGCACAGCTTCGTTGTAAACAGTCAGACGCCCCCAAAGAGGGCTCATGTGTGTGCTGAGAGCTGCAGCTGCTCAGCACCAAGAGGGAGAACATCCGTGGGAGTGGAGGACTGGTTAGATCTACCCCAAGTCCAGTCATCCAACAAATGAAATGGTAAGATGGAGAAAATCAGCTAAGGCCTCTGCAGATTAAAATACTGGGAAAGGGTCCTACTCCAGTAGTTCCAAAGGTGTACGGATTGACTTCACCGTGACTCAGGGGCGTAAATCATCTTTGGGCACCGGGACAGCAGTCCAGCAAAAGCCAGAGTTGTGCTCTACACAACAGATTTTCCTTGGTTCATCCTGAAACATTGTATTTCTGGGGCATATTTTATGCATATGAAACCTTGTTAGAAAAGCCAAGATGCAAAATTCACAAATACCTTCTCAGACAGGAGTTGGGAGGTCTCTGTCTACATGTGATTTTTGTAACATCTTTTTTTCAAGACTCAGAAACCCAAGTGTAAGCCCGAAAGCTTGGGGTTGTCATGCAAATTTGTGACATACCTTGCAGACTGGTGGGTGTATAAAGCAAGAGTTGATTTACTTTTTTTCATCGGTGCAGTTTTTCACCGTGAGAGGAATTAACGTGTGTCCTTTGTTTTAACCTATAAAGTAATTCAGCCTTCTACTGTATGTTAAAAATCAGGGATTAGCTCAGGCTGTAAAATTAATCTTTGCATTCTTAGGTTTTCCTATCTGATGTTTTTTGGGGGCTAGTGATACCCATGGAGTGGGCAGGGTTCAAGCACTGCCTGGTTCAAGTACTGATGGGCAATTGGAGGACGTTGTCCTCCTTAACTTGCCTTAGAAAAGTTTTGGGCTCCTCTGTCATTTGTCCTGGTTTATATCCTCTCTTGAAAATAAGTATCTGGTGTTCCAAATACTCTCTCTTCTTCTCATTTTCCTAATTAGTATGGATTTGCAGGTTAATTACAGAGATTTGTGGTGGTTAATTATGCGGGTTACTTGCTCAGGAGTTGTTGACCTGGAGACATTACTTCACTGGTAGAGTCTGAGCTTTTTTTCTTTCTTTCTTTCGTTCAGTTTGTTTGTTGTTTTTTTTTTTTTTTTTCGTAACAGCTCCCTCTTAACTTTTAATCTACTCTGTATTAAGCGTGGGCTGCTGACAGGTTCAGGTCTGGTGATCTCAAGGGCTACTTCTATTAGCCGAACCTGTCCTTTTTCTTTCTAGAGATGGGGTTTGTGCTTTGGGAACTGAAGGCTACAGGTTCAGTGCCACCTTTTATAGGAGCTTCTCTAGTTTCTAGTGTGTTTTATTCAGGGATTTAGGTAGATGTCACTCATAATAGAAAAATTTCAGTACCTGTTTGAAAGCTGCAGAATAAAGTCAGGCATTGTAGCATTTGAACCTGTAATACAGGCTGTCCATGCATTAATGTGGCTAATAGAAGAACAGAGACTCTGCATCTCTTGGTGATAATTCAGTGCATTAGCCTGTGATTCAGTGTTGAATAAGCTGGCGGAGTTTTGCTTGAAAGATTTGAAGGCAGAGCTCTGTTGACCGGTCCTGAAGTTCTTCTGCAGCACCACTCTTGCTCTAAGCACACCAATGTGCATGGAAGCAACCCATGCCCCTGCTGTGCACATACATCTAACGCAGTAGTAACATAGAGATTTTTTTTGCCCTCATAATATCGAGAGAGACCCACTTCAAAGCCCGTACCACCAGACTGCAGAAGTGATTAATGGTGCGATTGGATCTGGCCCTTTTTTCTGCTCATTCAAATTTTTTACACAAGGAGCCAGAATACATAAAAGTCTACGAAGGCTGAGGTTTCAGTTCTGCCCTTTTTTTTGTGCATGAGTCAACTGCTGAGACTGGAGCTGATTAAAAATCAGAATTTATCTTTCCTCCAAACTTTTGTCAAAATTGGCATGATTGCGTAAACAGAGCTGGTTTTCTCAATCTGGCTTTTCCTGATGGAAATCTGTTCCAGTGGAAATCTTCTGCCAGATCTTGTTGAAGAACATATGGATCCTAAAACTGCTGTGACTGAGGAATGAGGCAGTTGTCTGCTTGCGCATTTAAAAATAAATAAATCATAATACAAAAAAATCCACAGCAACAACAACAAGAGGAACTGCTGTTTTGGGACTTAACATCTCTCCATCCACCTCCAGTTTCAGCTCAGAATTCCTGAGCAGTGGTCTTCATTTCTGGGAAAACAGTTTTAGCACGTATGCAGCCATGCACCTCTCTCTGGAGCAAAGAAAGCATTCCACAAAACTAGATTCAAGAAAAAATAAAATTAAGTAAAATAAATACGTTTATTGCCTGTGATGGAAAGCTGTAGGTGTGTGACACAGGCATATTCAAACTCAAGATGCAAAGCCTGCTATCAGGCAGCTGAATGCGCTGTCAGATAAACAAAAAACACTGCAGAAGGCAGCACATTCATAGCAACATTCAGAGAGATAATATATTCCAGGTAAAAGACAAGCATCCTAATATATATCCTTCAGTTGCATGCGCCAAATTAAATCACGGAAGTGTGCTTTCTTACAGTGAATATATGTATCTTCTAACAGCAATGCTGAATTTGGCTTATTGGGTCAATTCCATTCTCTTTACTTGTTCATGTGAATAGTATTTCTAACCCAGTTAATAAAGCAGGTCAGAGTTTGTGGGGTTTTGCCAGCTTCTGTGGCGTTTCTCCCAGCACAAGTGGTCACCAGCTAAAAATCCTCCAGGGAGGGTCAAGTGTTGGCAGGAAGAAGTCGCAGTTCCCGCAGGGACTTGGCTGGGGCCTCAAGTTAAATGGAAATGTCACCGGTTTGCTGCAGTAAAGAAGCAAAGATGCTTCTTTCCCAACACTGACATCCCAGATGTGCTTCCCACATTATTTGAAATTCATGGAAATTAGATATTTATAGCACCATGCTCATTAATTCAAATTGAAATGGAGTCCCAAATAGTAAGTGAATGTTTTCAACTTTCATGGGCGCAGTTGCATCAGCCTATTCTTAGCTTATTCATTCCAGGTTGTGATCAAACTGGATTAAGATGTGCAGTCATACGTAGTGACAAGTTTGACGCAGTGCCTTGGAAGGTGGGAGGATAGTTAACTGATTTCCATTGCTATCAAAGTATTTGCTTGTAATTAGCAATCAGAAGCATGAAAGGATTTTGTTGCAGCAGGGATAAATCTTTAAATAATGTCGGCACATTTCCCAAAGCTCGCCTTGCTGGCCTCTGTGGTTAAGGCAAATGAACAGAGTTAGAGATGAACCAAAGGAAAATGTGGCACTGGGGAGAAAGGGGCAAAAATCAAATATCTTTTGAGATGTCTATCACAGAATCGCCTTGCCTTTGAATTGCAGTGAGCCTTTTATTCGAGATGTGTGCCTGTTGCTGTTTAAACTGCTCTAAGAGAACATCTCTACTGTTCATCATCCCCCAAAATAAACAACAAATAAGGTGTGAAGTGTGGAATCAAGAGAGGCAAAGTGTTTTGCTCGCTATCTCATTGGAGGTCAGTGGCAGAAGGTGGGGGAGGCTTGTAGATCCCCAGTTCCCACTGCTTAGACATTACTGGCTCTTCTCCGTAGCTGCTGCCTGGAAGGGGACAGTCAGAGCCCCAGCTGGCTTTCCTGGGGTAGTTTTGATCCTGAAAGCTCTTGCTGATGGGTGGCAGGGATGACCAGGGTGCCTCTGGCTGCTGCTGCTGCACTCAGAAATGGCAGGAAGATGTAGCTTGGAGCATTCAAGCCGTCTCTGTTTCGGGAGATGCACATGTGCTTTGTACCCTGGAGTACAAGCTTGAAACAGCTTATTCGGGGAGGTTTTACATGACTGCTAATCGTGGTAGGAGATTTTTCTGTGCCTGGAGGGGACTGTCTGCAGTTGACCATGAACTGCAGGGGAAAAGGTCCACCTGAGGGTGCTGAACAGATTTCAGCTGAGCTCTGGAGGAACATGGGTGCTGCTCTCAGCCCGGTGCAACTGAGGGCTCTGGCATGGACCAGGAAGGTGGAGAGCCCTGCTTCAAGGCTCTGGTGTGTTAGGCAAGACAATGCCCATCACCTTAAATGAGTTCTGATCTCTTCTGGACTAAGTCCGGTGGTCCTCTGTCAACAGAAGCAGGGACTGAATTATCTGGTGTGGCCTGAAACTTGGATGCCAGGCAGCTGTCTGGAAGTCTTGTGCCGCTGCGGTACGACTTGTTCCTTTCCCTGCTGCACACCTCATGTCAAAGCACTCTTCAGATTGCTACCCCGTAATCCGCCAGCAACAGCTTTTGGATCGAGTATTAGTGGGATTGAATTAATTGTCCCTGGTATCCCCGCTGCTTCCCTGTGCGGTCTCTTCTGTAACGCCTGGTCCTTATGGAGAGGCGGCAGGAGAAGGGTACGTGATGTCCCCGTGCAGAACAGCCATGCAGAACATTTCTGTTCCCTCAGACTGACGGGCTGCCTCGACTCCAGTAGATTAAATGTGCCTGGGACAGTTCTCAGGCACTGAAGCCATCTGGCATCAACTGCCTGCATCTCTATTGCTAACTTCTTGGAGCCTCCCAAAAAGGCTGCAGATTGCTCTTTGGCAATGGGCCAGCACCTGCGTTAATTCCCAAACTGCACCCAGGAGTTGCTTGGGAGAGCACTAGCTGGCTGGCAAGGGCCAAAACCGTGCCTGTGACTGTGTTACTAATTTAACTTTATAAAGGCCTCAGTACTAGTGCCCACGAATGGTCCTTGACACTGCTTAGTTTATTAGCACAGAGACACGTGGCCCTTTCCCTTTTTTCTTTCAGGGGACCAGTCCCACAGTCATGCCCAGTGCTCCTGGGTGCACAAGGAGATGGCAGGAAGATGCCAACGTTGTGATGCCTTAGAGAAGAGAACAATCTTTTCTTAAAATCATGCAATTTCCTGATTTCTCTACATGGCTCCAAGCTAGGACTAAAATCCAGAGGAAAACCTCTCCTGAAATGTCTTGCTTACTCTCACAAGTCAGCAAGTAGTTTCATGGCATCTTTAGAGAATGGCAAAATGAAAGGACTGAAAATGAACACTGGCATCCCAAAGGCACTTTGGCTTGTTTTCAGTGTCTTTTCAAGGTAGCCATTCTGTTACTTAGATATTGGAGGCACTTGGGCAGAGCTGCTTCTTCAAAGACCCATGAATGGATAAGACTATGTGTCAAAATGCAATTTAAAAATATAAAAGGCACATAATAAAAACAATATCATTCCATAACTCTTAGTACCATTGAACCAGTCAAAAGGGGATGTAGAAGTCACCCAAGAAAGAAAAAGCATGATAATTTTTTAGAAGAACATAGGCTGCTAAATTACTTTGCAGCTTCCAACCATCTGGGGAGAAAAATAAAGTACGCTCCTCCCTTCTTGAACTGATGAATTGAAACTGCAAAAAAGACTGGGTTTTTGTATTGCTGGTCTGCATGTTAATTCAGAGCCTGGAGCTGGTGGATTCTGCATTGGCTGAGCATAGTTAGCACAGCGTACTTGTTGAGAACTTGCCTCTGTGGTATAGTCTGAATAATTTCATTCTGGTGGAAATGGTTGCTCAATGGCATGTACAGAGAGTAAGATCTTCAGTCTGGTTCCCTGGGGAAATGAGGTGTTATGTGATCACAAAGTGTGTGTGAATGCACACTTGCTTCTCCTGCTCCTCCCCAGTAGTTTTTTGAGTCAACTGGCCAATATCAACTAGATCTGATGAAAGGCCTGACAAGCTTCATGAAAATCAGTGGCTTCACAGAGGAGAGAGACTGTTTTTTGTGCCTCCACCGTATGAAAGGCTGCAGTATGGATTTACTCACAGGGACACTGGAGGCACTGTACAAAGGAGGATTAATAAGAATGCTCCAGCCAAGGGAGAAGCACCAGCAGGAGTCGATGCCTTGTTAGACATCAGAGAATCTAGCCATGAGCCACAGAGCCATGGAAGACCAGACTTCAGTAGCTCCATTGCCCAGGGTGTTAATTTTTTTTTCTCCCTTTTTTTTTTTCTCTCTGCTCTTCCAGCCAGCAATATAATGCTATTTTAAGGGCTATGGGTCACTAACAAATAAAGAAGATACAGCATCCTGCTTAACAATTCTGGAAAGCGGCCCAGCAAAGAAATTACTAGCAAAGAAACAGCCGTCTAGAGCATGCTGCCTTCCTGAGGCAACAACGTAATGGTGAAGCATCAGGTCTCTACATCTTCCTTTGAACTTGTGGGCATTCCTGCTGTAAGGAAAGGTTGGGGCCTTTGTGGGTGAGGAACAGCTATTGCTGTGAGGATTGGCTGTGCCATGACGGGGTTATGGACCTTTTGTAACACAGCCTGTGACTGGTGCCCTCAGAACCAGCAGATAAAAGGGAAGTGTGTAGTTTTTAGCAGGTCTTGCTCATTTTTGGAGTGAGCAGGTTATTTGTAATGTCCAATGAGTTGCTATGAGGGTTGGAATTCTTTCAGCAAATGACGCCTGTACAAAGCCCCAGGTCTATGGAGCTCGTGGAGAACCAGGGGAGGCTGAGCTAACACCCACTAATGACTCCAGTGACAGCACAAGCGGAAACGGAGGGAAAGCAGTTTCTGTAGGAGCAGTTGGGCAGGAAAAAAAAAAAATCTGTGTCCAGACTTAGCGTTCTTTGGTGCCTTTCAATAGCGTGGTTATGTGTGCAAGAATTAAAAGAGAAAAAGGAGTGAAAACAGCTAACGAGCAGTTTGAGCCACGTTCACAAGATGTGTTTGTACATGTGAGTGCCATTTACCTAGATACATCTTCAAATAAGGACTTCCATACCTTCTTCCTTTGCATGAGAGGAGCTCTGTGTAAGCATTCATGAAACTATCCCACTATCATCCTTTATCATCCTTCGAATTATTGCTCATTACCATCCTTAATTCCCTGTTTCTCTTCTGTCTGCCTGTCTCTCTGTGTGCTGTCTCTTCTCTGGAATTTGGCTTGAGGTTTCTGGTGCACAAGCTCTCTTTCTGTTCTGATTTATATAGCACGTTGCACAATGGGTCAGAGCCCATACCTGATGAAAACATGGTATTACTTTTATAATAGTCATAGTTTACACACACACACACAGATATTTACTCCTTTTATTGGAAATGAAAGAGAAATGTGAACTCTCTGGCATTTTGATAAAGAATTTTCCAGGTAGAGTTGCTTGTGGGTTTTTGTTTTATTTTGTGGGCTTTTTTCCCCCAACTACAAGGGAATTTATCCAGAATTCTACAGTGTTTCTCTTTTTCCTTGGGCCTGGTTGGAGTTTGGCTAGCACTTTATCAGGTCATGGGTCCTGATCCTGCCTTATTTCTTGAATCTTTTTTAGTATTTGTATCATTTTTGGTAGTAACCTGCCCAATTACATCCCCACTGTATCCATACGGTAGGATCCTCTCCCACTTCCAACAGGTAGCTTGGGTAACAGTGGCAGCATTTTACTCTTGATGTGCAGACCTGATTCTTTTTACCACAGGGAGTTACGTGCTTGGGTTCACCCAACCTTACTGACAAATTTAAGTGAGAAGGCTGGTCCCCTACAGGCTCTCTTTATAGTCAGTGGGGTTTGATAGACATGCCCAAAAGTAATTTTTCCCACCTGATATATGAAACATTCTCCACAAGCATCTGTCCCAGAGCTTCCAGCCTTGGCCTAGGCAGCATCGGTGTTTGGCCATTGCGTTTCTTGTGCTGAAAAAGTTTGCAGAACACTCACATATTAGGAAAATAGACTAGTGACATTACTGCTGTTTTGATTTCTATTAAAATAAGAAATGAGGCATTTGGTAATGAGTTTTTCGTATGTATTGGTTGTGCTTTATGACTACATCGCTGCAGTTTATATGGCTAACTGTCTATTTAACAAACTTAAAAATAAGGTCAGTAGATCAACAAATAGATCATTAATGGGGATACATGAATTACAAATGAAGAAGCACAAAGCAAGATCTTTGGAGTCACCTGAAGTGCAGTGAAAAAGGAAGCTTGTGAGAGCCGATCACCCAGGGCAGAGACTGGCTAGCTGACACAAGCCGCTGATGATGGAGTAGGGTGATTACGGTGTTGGACTGAAACTCTACCTTGGCAGATGGGCTGTAGTTTGACCTTGTTGGGAGAGGCCACAGCTGAACTCATTGAGGGAAACCAGTCCAGGGCATAGACTGTAGTTAGAGGTAGCTGCACTCCCAACTTAGTGCCTTGAGTCAAGAGCCAAAAGTCAGGTGGGATGACTCTGCATCTTTCTTTATCTTTTTGTACACATGCAAAAACTAAGAACTGTGTCCTATGACTTGCATGAGGCATCCATTCCATATTTTGCATCCCATATTTCTAAAACCTATCAGAGTATGTCTGGGATGCAAGGGAGACAGAATCTGCTAATTTGTCAAGAGAAGTAATGATTCATTTAAGTTATTCCATTGTTGTTTAATACATTCATCATCATGTTACCCCTGGAGGGCAGGGAAGTCCTCCTTGCCCCTTTCTGCAATTGGAAACTGTGGCATGAAGAAGTTCTTTGTCCAAGGTATTTCAGGAGGCCTCTGCTGGAAGGAGGCTTGGATCGACGTCCAAGGCTCACTTCTGAATCTGTATAAGATGAGATCTCACTTGGGATCTTTACTGATGGATTGGGACTGGCTACAAAGGTGGGTTACTTTTGCGCAGGACAGATTCAGGACTTTGAAACAGCTTCTATTGTAACCTCAGAGAGATGGTGGGCACGGGGATGTTTGTGTAGTTCATTGATTTCAAGAAGGGGCAAGAATTTAATAAATAACCAAACTTTGGGGCTGACAGGTGTCAATAGAAATTTTTTTTTTATGAGTAATACCCAATGTTCAGTCACATCTGTCAGCTTTTGTCTTTTGCTGTTTGTAGTTAATAATTTAAATTTTGCAGGCTTGCTGTTCACTTTGTTTTGCTCTGCACTGTATTCTTTGAAAAAGCATGGGAGCTGTCCTTGATATGATAACCAAGACTAGGTATAATATACCCAGAGAAGTCTTATCACTTCCTTACAGTGTATAGCAATTATAGTAGCGCTTTTGATTTATATTATATTCCCCTAGCAACCACACATTTTGTTTGCTGCCTTCATTTCAGCTGCATATTGGGCTAACAGCTTTGGGATTTCTTCCTCACAGTAAAAATCCTTAATCTCTTAAACAGCTCCAAATCACTTTCCTGGTCAGTGTGCTAAAACGTCTCATTTTTATCATGGTTTTTCTTTTATTATTATTACTGCTTTTTTTCTTTCACCCCCCAAGACCTGTTACTTTCTTCATTTTTGCATAAGCTTTAAACTTGACCGCTTTATTGATTTAATACCGGCTGTACATTTTTTTAGATTTGAGAGGTTGATATAGGTACTCTGTGTTGGTATTTGCAAACTTACCAACCCTACCCAAGTCTTTTGTGCAGAGTGAATGCTGGCACACAGGAAACATTTACTCCATCCACAATACTTCCACTGTTTGTGCTGTTGAATTTCCGCTGTGAATGCCTTCAAGGGAAAATAGCATTTTCCCCCTCCCGCTATCCACTGGGAGGAGAAGAACCACTTAGAAGAGTTCATTTCTGTTGGGAGGGCGTTAATTTATTATGGTGTTCTAAATTTATGTATAAACAAATGTTAATTTGAGAGCAGGCAGATTTTATAGTGACACAGCCATCTGTAGGGGACTGATTCTAATGTCATTTCTTTATTTCTGTTTCTATTTCTAGAACACAGCTATCACTCAGTCCATAGTCAGTGCGAAGGCAGGCGGCGGCAGCCACAGGCAGGACCCAGCCAGTGTTGAGATGCAACCCAGCCAGTGCTAACGTGGGAGCAATTTTCTTACGTGAATTGCTCCAAAGACATTTCTCCCAGTCCTGACCTCTCCGTGCTGTAGTTAATGTCCACAGGCTCAAACCCTAAGGCTCCATCCTGACAAACAATATTTTGGCAGGCGCTGGCCCTGCAGAGGCATTAGCAGAGTAATGGGAGCAAGTACCAGTGTGTGAGTTAAACCTGAACTTCATCTTCCTGTCACCTTTAATAATCTAATCCCATGCAATGGAGAGACCAGCCCAGGAGCCTCTCGTAAGCATACACTAATCGTGAACTGGAGGCTCCTCCTTGCTCTTGTTTACCCAGTGGGAGCTGGACTATTTGAGCCAATTCCAGCATCGAAGCAAGTGGCAGCCTTGGTTCGGGCAGCAGATTTGAGCATCAGTGGCACTGAGCAGAGGCGTGTGTGTATGGGGGGTGTTTGGAAAGTGGGGATATGGGAAATGAGCTTTCCTTTCATGATCCATCCAAAACTGTTGATTGTACCATCTTGGGAAGGTTACAAGCAAACGTGATATCAACTGCATTTGAAAATGCACGTTAAATGTGAGAAGCAGCAAAGAACAAAGTGTATGGGTGGAACTGGGTATTTTACCACATTTTTCAATCCAGGAACCTATGTCCCTCAAGTGAAAGGCTTTGAGAAGTTGTCTTGCTTCTGGGGGGGCTTTCAAGGCGTGGGATTTATCCTTTTATAATGCCATTTGTAGGGCATGCCCCTTGGTGTTTTTTAAAGAGCAGTAAAAATGAGTATGTTCTCTTACTCTGCATGTTTCAGACTGTGACTATTTTGCCTTTTGCAAACGCTTTGGGTGAATTCAAACACAGGACGCAAGAAAACACAAGGAAATCAACAGGTAAAATGTGTTGTTAAAGCTATACTTGGAAAACACTGAAAAAAGTCTATGCAGTGTAAGAAAACTAGTAGTTCCTGTACTGTACCACCACATGGGTATGTGACATGGGGGCTGTAAATGGGCTGGGCAGACTGATCCCATTTCTCCCTCTTTGAATGTCTCTGGAAACAAATAATTTCCTTTTCATACTGCTCATCTATGTTTATAATTGGTGGCAGTTTCACTATCGGGAATGTGGTGGTGCAGCCCCCCAGGACGCTCTAAATTGCTCCTAGAGCAAAACCGTGTAAAAAATCTTATTCTGCGACAAGGAACAAGAGGAGTTTCACAGTGATTTTGCTGAATTTCAATTAAAATCAAATCTACATTACACTAAATTCAAAAGACCAACCATTACCTTTATTGTTCGTGGGAATACATTTTTTTCCTGTGACCTTGGCACGTCAGATAGTGCCCCAGGACATTATCTCTCATGGTCTTGGTTCAAGCAAGGTGATTATGGAGATAATTTTCTGATTTATAGAACAAGAAAGGAAAATTAAACCTGCATAAATAGTTTGGGCAATCTCTGGCTTAATCCTAAATTATTGCTTAATATAAAATGTATTAGCAGAGAACATATTTGTGAAAGATGGGCATGTGAGAGATTTCACCCCAGTGACGGAGCTATGCATCCCAGCTAAAAAACTTACAGAAGAAATCCCAGATGCATTGGAAATGTATTTGGAATTGTTTCCTGTGCTTCTGTCCAGGATAAACTTTGAAACCATGTTGTAGAAAACCTTTGGATCAGGTGCTACAAATTTGAAGTAACCAGCAGCAGCAAGGTCCTTAAGAGACAGTGCAACAACCTGACAGTGAATGGTCCCGAAAATCTCACAGCTTTAATTTGCAGATCATTTCCTTGGAGAGAGACCCTTTCCAATGGGTGTTTGTGTATTGCAGGAACTCACGCTTGACTTCTTCATGCTGGCTGTTGACTGGCTTCTTTCAGGCCACACAATTTCAGCACAGGTGAGGAGCAAGACCTAGTATCGCTCCAATCCCAGTGGACTCCTGAACAAACATCCATCCCACAATCTTGGTCGTTTTCCACTAACTACTGACCTGGAAATTCACAGCTCAGATTAGAGCGATTAAAAACCAGGATGAAGAGGAACAGGAAGTATGTGCAAAGATGCTTTTCCATCTTTCACCTCCTTCCGTCCCACTCAGCCATTTCTGCTGCCCTTTTATTCAGTCAGCAGGAAAAAACACGGATTTGTAAATTTGTTGTTGTATTCATCCCCAGGGTAACTGCATGTTTTTCAAGGCCCAGAAGTCCTCAGGGCTTTTTAACTCATGCTGTGTCCTGGTACAGTGGAAGGATGATAACTCAAGGTGACATATTTGCAAGGCAGTGACTATTAGTTAACTGAAGTGAGTTTGCCTTTGGCAAGACCCCGGTCACGTCAATGGTACTTTTGAAAATCCCACCCTCTGTCTGTACGAGACATAGCCTTCAGGTGTAACTGTCATAGGCAGATTAAAAAAATCTTGAATATTATAAACCACTGATAATCTACAGTAGCGTACGCTTTTCATTTTCATCTTTGTAATTTCGATGTTTCATTAAATTTGAAGTGTTTGTGAGAGTTGTGCTTGGTGACTGGAACTGCAGAGTTTCAAGCATGTACTTGAAGAAAACTTGGATTTGGCCACATCGACTTTTTAAATTCCCCAGTCTGACTTCAAGCCAGGAGGCAGACTGGAAGGAGCAGTGATGGATGCACCCTCGCTACTTCTCTGGAAAGGAGCAGACTCTTATTCCCAGTTCTGGACCTCCAGCAATGCTGAGCATAGCTGACGGTGCTCTTCTGCCGTCCTACCGAAGGATGGTGGCAGCACTCCAGGAAAATATTTTGTAATGATTGATGCTTTTCTTTGAGGATTGCACACAGAGCCCCCCTAGTCCTCTCCGGATTTCCACAGTGCTGTAGTCTCACCCTCCCCCTGAATAACTCAACCTAGTTGTCCCGTGGGGAGGCTGCCCTGCTCCAGTGGCAGCCCTGATGTCACCTCTGATCTCTGCCCCTGCAGTTTGGGAGCTAGCTGAACGCAGGTACCAGCTTGGTAAAAATTATATCTGTAGGAAACTTTCTGTTTTCCTTGGGAACTCTTCCATGTTGCACTGCTGATGAATTACCTGTCTTCCTCTCCATTTCCCATAGGAGAAACCACCTTATCACCCTGACCTCTGCAAAACATCCCCTCCTGCTTCACAGGTGCACGCTGCCTTTTCTCTCAGATGGTCTAACTGATTACGATAATTCGTTAAATTCTGAACAGCTGTTTTTAGCTTGCATTTGTTTTTGAAGATTGGTGTTTCTGTGTCAGACCTGGAGAAGGTCTTTGTGTGTCCAAAAACTTGACAGTTTTTCCAACTTTATCAATTGGTCTACTAAAATATATCCTCTCTCGCCACAAACAGAGAGGCAGAAAGGAAAAATTTGGGGGGGGGAGGCTCATCAACAGAAGGTAGTCTTCTGCCCAGGGCAAACTGTCAACAGAATCTGCAATTTTGAGTTTTCCTTCCTAAACATTTTGCCAACTCTGAATGGCACATAGCAATCTCTGACACACACCAAAAAAAAGAAAAAAAAAAAAAGACAAAAAAAAAAGACATACTTTCCCATCTCTGGGGAGCTGTGTGCCATCTTCGCCGGAAATAATGTGGGCTTGATGGCTTGATCGTACACTAAATGCCTTCAGTACTTCCCACCTCTATTATGGCAGCATACTTTATCTGACCTTGAAAAGAATTATGCTTTTATGCCCAGGAAAAAAAATCATCTAGTTCAGAATGGAGCTGTAAGCCTCCTTGGCAACATGGATTACTGAAAGCGCATCACCTCTGTGCTCTTCTCACTCCACTGGCTGCGTATATAGAGCAGGAAAAGGATTATGCAACTCTCTAATAGATTGGCTGTCATAACAAGACCCAAAATCAGGTGAGTATGGTCTAAATTTGGGTTGTTGTGAATGCTTTTCAGACAGCTCTCTGTATACAACTCCAGGTGTCTCACTCTGAGAAAAATGGAGATTCATTAAAACTCACCATCAAGCTTTCTGATCTGTTTTTAATAGTTATATTACACGTAATTACATTTAGACTTGAAATCCCTAGCAGTCTCTTTTCTAGTTTTTCTTAATTAGCATTGATCTGGACATGCTGAGCAAAAGCTAAAATTTAGCTTTGCCTTGTTCCATTCTTCCCTTTACTAGAGTAGTTTAAAGGATCAACTTGTCAAAAAGAATAAAAGACTCTCTCATGTTGAGAGTTCTCATAAAAGGCCCTAAGAGCTTCTATAGAGGCATTACTGTCTATTGTGCACAGCAGATCTGTAAAATACTGACAGGGGGCTATATTTAATGCACTGAACTCTGTTAACATGATTGGGAATCAGCATGTTTTCCTGTGGAATTGGGCACCTTTAGCCCCTGTCTCCAAGAAAGCCCAGCTATTGTGTACTTTCCATTACTTACTTTATTGCTTTGAAACAGCCTGTTTTGTGGAGGAAGAAAAAATGTAAAAATATGGGGGAAGGCAGGAGACACTGGCATTACAAGTATGAGTAAGCTTTGTGCCGTGACAGTATACGTATTAAAAAGACAGATTAAGGAAAATTCATTTCTATTAACAGTGAAAGAACTGTATGTGAAGAGACTTGAATGAGATGCATAAAATTACAAGAGATGGAGGAAATAGTGGGTGTCACAAAACTGTATCAGAAGGAAAAAAAATGCACAGAAGGGGATACTGAAACTTTGAAGAAAGCTCATGTGACAACAGCTGCAGTTAAATACTGCAGGAGAAAAGTCCTTTCTACACAAAGTACTGCAACCCTTGACTTTTGAATCAGTTCACAATGGCAGGAATGCATCGGCATGCCTAGCGGAAAAAAAGAACACAGAGGATTTGTGTAAAGGAAACTAAGATAATTAGTCATGCTTTTTTGGCAGTCTTGATCACTTAAAACTTTGACTTCATAGGAGAAAATTATCCTTTTGTATTATTTTTGCAGTAGCGCATGTACAGTCTGTGGGACCCAGACTATCTCAAGGAAGACATAACAAGGCCATCTTGTACAGTGTGAAATCTTGGCAGTTTTTTCAAACAGCTCCCCCAGCAACCCACCCCATAACTGCAAAAAGAAAAAGGAAATCAATGCCATCTTAAAAAAAAAAAAAAAAAAAGAAAATTTCTGCATCAAAAAGACATTTTGTCAGCAAAGAGAGAAGTGGGTAAAAGGCCACAGAGTCCATTAAGAATTTTGCTATTATTGCCAATTTTTTAAAGTCATGCTCCAATATTGTGTGGAACTAAGAAATGCTGAAATAGCTCAGTGGAACTAGCTGAGCTTAAAACGAAGATTAGCTTTTTGTGTGGCTAATGGAAAGGCCCACTCTTAATATACGAAACGCTACAAGCATCTTGTTTTTTCTTAATTTCTTTGCTTGTTCGGGGTGCAATTCATTTCTCCTAACTGAGGGCCATGAGGGTTAATTTCTGTGGGTGAACAAGTCACCGAAGGGACGATATTCAGGAAGAGAGAGACACCTCTCAAGGACTGCTTATCACCTGATAACTGAGGTGAGACATTTAGAAGAAAACTGCTGGAAATGCCCATTTCTCTCTATTGACAATATCCGTCATTGATGCCTGAGGTTAGCATGTCAGAGGAAATGGGATGAATGCCATCATCAGCCTTCATATTTAATCTTACCCATCACAATGTTATAATCATGGACTTCAGGCTGTAGTTTATGGTGCTTTCTATGGACTTTATTCAAGCCAGGTTGATTTTTGCAAGGACACTGGCTAAACGTGAGTAACTTAGTGAACCTTGCCATTCATCCCTACAACTCTTCTCATACCTTTCTGCTTCATTCTTATTTGCTTTGGATGCCACTGTACTGCTGTGCTGGTGGTGGAGGACCTCCTTCAAAAGATGTGTTTGTGTTGTGGGAGTGACACAGCAGATTGCAGGCGATGTACGTGCTTCCTGCCTGGCAGCCAAGCCGGCCAAAGTGGGATCCGGATTTAGCAAGGGCTGAAAAGGTGGAAGCAGTCAGGCAAATAGACTGAACGCAGACACAGGAATCTGGGCATAGCTGCTGGTGCAGTCAGTGTCTGTCCAGTGTCCAGAAGCAGGCACAGAAGAGGAGCAGAGACTACAGCATGGCCCTAATGAAAACAAAAAACCAGATTCTTTCATAAAGGTTTTTGTCAAAAAGGGAGGTTCAGTACTGTGAGCAGAAAACCCTTCCTTTGAATTGTATTTCAGGACATTACCTTTCCATTGTATTCCAGGGAAAAAAAAAAGATTTTGTGGATTTTTTTCTGTAAAAAAGCAGAATTACATCAGGGAAATATCTGACTGTCTCCCACCAAAACAAAACATCAAAGATTGTCTAAGCACTTGGATCAAAAAGGACTTTTAATTTCTTTGGTTTTGACCTTAAAACTTCTATAATTGGTTTCTGATGTTTTTCCTAGTTCTTATCTAAGTTTCCGTCTTCAATATTGCTGTCTTTTGTTTCCCAGTATTGTTGAACTTGTAAATCAGGTGATAGCTCCTAGGGTAGCAACTCAGCTTCATTCATTTTGTGGACCAGTCACGCTGTTACTTGAAAATGAGTGGAAAAACAGCTTATGGTTTTGCATTATCTAAACGTAGCTGTTTCAGAACGCATTCACCTACAGCATCAAGAATTTGTTCCTTATGCCTTTTTTACTATTTGATCAATTTATGTGCATATAGTTGAAGTAGTTGCTGCCCTGTTCAGAAAACTTCGTCTCTTTAGTTCATTTGTCCGTCTCAAAAGTTGTGTCCTCAGTATAACTGGTCCCTACCTTACAGTGAGAGAGTAGAACCATATCAGTATTTTCATATTCCAGTAGCATATGGTCTGTATCCATGCAGATTCAGGAGCTTAATCTATTTGCAGAACCTTTTACATACAGTGCTACCCCACTAATTCATTTTTTCAGGGGTTGAATATACCAATATTGTATGGTTTTTCATAGATAGACTGTTGGTAGTTCTTCTCTCTGTGGAGCAATCCCATTTTGTAAGTGCCCTTTCATGCTACAGGAATTAGAATTCATCCATGATTGCTTTCAGATTTTTTGGCATCCCTGCTGTCACAACACTGTAGCCAAAGTAACCTAAATTAATTTAGGGCTACTGGCTTTAGGAGCAATTTACAGTAATTGATGATCTGTCCTTTATGGTTAATGCTTTTTATATGTGCTTATTTTTACTTGCTGCGTTAGCTTGGCACCCAAATCGAAATAGGCAAAGTTACATAATTTTGTCAAATTTTGCCTCATACATACTGGTCATTTGACAAAATACTACATTTGATCTAATCATCCTGTCATTTACCTTGATAACGTGTAAATACAGTTTCTTTCAGTGCTTCCTAGCCTGACTACAGCTATTTCTCTTGCTTGCAAGTGTTGCCACTTCTGAGAACATATTACTCCCAAAATCTATAAACAGAGTTCTTAGGAAAAACCTCTTCCTATCCTTACTATGTTGAAAAGTGCCACCTATTCTTACTGTTTTATTTTTAACTAGCTTCTAATCCATGGCGTTACTTTCTCTCCCATCCTATGAGTCTGTAGAGCCCACTGAAGCTCTTGTGAGTCTCTTCTGTTGTCCTTAGAGGGCTTTGGATTAAGACCAATGTTTTCCCCATACTGTCTTCTGAGAGATTTTCTAAAAAAAAAAAAAAGCTGTGATATTGTTAGTCTTATCCATTCTGTTATGAAAGCACTGTGTGACTACAGAGATCTCTCACTTCTTCCCTCCGAAACACCTGATGTATTGAGTCTATCTGTGCGAGTGAACTAAAGAGGGCCAGGGCAGGGCCTGACATCTGCTTGTGGTTGTCCATACTGTTAGTCTGTTAACAGTGTTGCTGGCACAGTTTTCATCTGTCGCTATCCCCAGAAGTGTTCGGGCACAGCTCCAGCTGTAGCAGAGGCTAAAGACCTTTCCCAGTGGGCTGTCAGCATATGCTCCCTGTTTTGGAGGAGCAAGGGACTTTAGCTGGATGGATGCAACTATACTGCTTGGCCTCCAGACAGGAGACCGTTCAGTGGCTTATTTTATCTTTTTGCATAGACATAACTATGCGAACTGGTAGTGAAACAAGCAGTTCTAAGCCGTGTATTTTGCATAGTTTTGTGTATCACCATGGGTTAATGCGGAAGACAATGTTGTGCTTGATGCACGAACTGGATGCCAGGGAGTTGAGTGCCTGAGGAAAGGTTGGCAGGATTGCCACTGACTACTGGCCACTAAGAGGCACAGAAGAAAATGGGAGTCAGTTTTGATGTCCTGTCCTTCAGTCTTTGTCTCCAGACTACCCTCCTGCTTACAGCTCAGTAGGCACAAAATGTCCTGGGCTGAGATCATGATGGGGTCATCCTCCAAATGATCCATGCAGGATGTTTAATGGTGCTTTTAAAACCGGTGGTTGCCTTTTTAGTTAGTTGGACATTATGTGTAGGCAGTTGGCTGAGAGAAAGATGATATCCTTCACATATATCCTTTACGGGAAGAACCTCCTATTTCACAATTTGACCAGAAACAGTAAAGTTCACTGTCAAGTGATCCACATTAAAAAAAAAAAACACAACCCCAAACAAAAACCACTATATAAAAACTTCAAACAAAACCCACAACATTGCAGGTGGTTTTATAGAATTTCACTTTTCAAAGACAAAAGTAAGTACCAGAGTGACATTTAGTCAAGAGACCATCCTTGGCCCAGAATAACCCTGTTTATTAAGTGCAATTGTCTTCTGCCCTTAAACGCCACATCTGTTGAAAACATTTTTTGGTAGTCCCTTAAGTCACACAAGGTGCATTTTCAATTGCCTCTGAGAGGGACTTACCTTTTAAAAAAAAAACAACAAAAAAAACCCCAATAAAAACAAAACCCAACAAAAGAATCCCAACCTTCTCTCCCCAAGCTCTGAAAACAGAGGGAGGCCGCACCCTGAGGGAAGGACTGCACTGGGCATTTCAGAGCATGTAAAAGAGCAGTTCTTCTCTCCAAGATTTCTCAGCAAACCTGCCTGCCTCATAATGCTTTACATTGGAAAACGGTCTGGGAAATGAACCATTTCAGTTCACCATGCTCACATTTTTGTAAAGTAGCCATTCAAGTGACCAAAGTGTGTTTCCATTCCTTAAAATAAATAAAAAAAAAAAAGTTACAAGAAAATCTATTAATAGGTGGGATGAGAAGTTCAGGGAATAGATGTAGTTGTGCTCTTCCATGTACACTTCCCAAAGACATCAACACTCATCAAGGCAAAGGCCAGCACAGCCAGGGGGTATGACTGTGTACCAAGAAAAGATGTCACCAAAGTGAGAGGCAGGAGGAGAGCTGCCTTCTCAGGTAGCTGGAAGTGATGAACACCCAGAAATGAGTACTCAAGAGCAGCTCCTGTCTTCCAGAGTGCCACTTATCTCCATCTCCTTCACTCGGGAAATTTATGAACCACCTTACTTCACAATTTTGCTTAAATCTCATTGAAACACTCAATGCTTGGTGTATAAAAATATGAAGTAAGAAGGAAATGTTAAAATTAAGAATTGTAAGGAAATGCCATGGTTTGCTTCCCTCAAAAAAGGCTGCGCAGTTTCACAAGGATGGTGCGCTTGCCTTGGCTTACCTTTGTCTTTCACCTCCATTATACTCTAAGCATCTTAGCACCACACCTTTTGCTTGTGCTAATGAGCTCTGTTGTGTGTGTCTTAAAATATAACTCCTCCATGCAGAGAGCTTTTCTTGGTGTTTGGAAAGTAACGTGCACGTCAGTGGCACTGCGTAATGGAATCACTCAGAAAAAAAAAAATCATTTTGGATTTAGAAGCCATCATGATATACCATTCAATAAGGAACTGAATTAACACCTCAAATTACCTAGGAGCGTGGGGCTGTGAAGGACATCTGGGGTTGGGGCCAGCCCCCTGCCATAGACAGCCTCTGTCAGATAAACCCTTTCATAAACTAATTAACTGATCCATCTTAGAACAAATTAGGTCATTTTCTACCATTACTCCCACTGGGAAATTGTTCAAGAGCCTCACTTCTCTGTTGCTTTGAAACATTCTTCTAATTTTCAGCCTCAATTTATTCATGGCCAGTTTATATCCATTTGTTCTTGTGCCAATGTTGTCCTTTAGCTTAAATAGCTCTCCTTCCTCTCTTGTTGTATTCCTTGATGTATTTATAGACAACATTCATATCCCCTCTGAGCTTTTGTTTTACTAGGCTGAACAAGACAAGCTTGTCTCTTCTCGTAACACAGGCTCTTGTGTTGGTGTGATTGTCCTCATCGTTCTCCTCAGCACCTTGTCTTGTTTAAATTTGTTTCACCTCTATGTGTATGGTGACAAATATAAATAATTGATAATAGTAGTAGTCATCTCTATTCAAGGTTCAATAAAGGAAAAATAATCTGCATCAAATATGCATCAAAAATAGGAAACGATACCTGCAGTAGATGAGGTGGAAGTATTTCTTATTTTTGTTAGCATTTATAAAATTCTGAGCTTATTTCAAACACAAAAGAAACCCCATTCCATGCTCTAGAAAGTTTACACGTTGCTTTCCCCACTATCTGCATCTAAGAGTAGGGGGGGGGGGTTGCCACTTGTGGCTGATGTTTTCTCCTCCCAGGCACTGTTTCAGGCCATTGGTTTCTTTTTAGTGTCTGGGGTAGATGCAAAGAGGAGACTGGGGGAACCTGTGCATTTGTGTGGCCACATGTCTCTTCAGCAAACTCTTTGAAAGGATGTTTCCCCTTTCTACCCCTTCTTCACGTGCAATTGTATGCCGGAGAAGCAGCTGCTACGTAGTTTTGCAGCACGCTGTCTCATTACAGCTAACACCGCAGGTTTCCTCCTGTCCTGGTGCACAGGTTGGTGGTCTGAGCACTGCCCTCTGTTGAGAAGGGTTGGGAAGCTGTGAAAAAGATGTGTCATGTGGCTTGGGACATGTGGCGTGCCAGCAAAGGGTCACACAGGGCATGGAGGTCACTTTGGTCCCTTGAGTAAACCCAAGCCTGGAGACTGGCTTCATCTTTCGTCAGACAGATCTAGTTCTCTTTCATGCTTTCACATGCTCCCAAAATCACGTTCTGAAGCTTCATTATTTATTACTGTAGTTACCATGCAGTGTTTGTTTTAGGGCAAGAACCAAACATGTTGACAGCAGTGAATGAGATACACATGAAAACAGTTTCAGGGAGTTTGTATTCGGATGCTTCACTACTGCATAGATTTAGGTATCTATTTCACTTTAAAAAATACATGTCTTTTAAAAATACTGTAACATTTAGAAATATATGTTCATCTGCTTCAGGTTAAGCAACTGTGAAAGCCTTTGAAGAGTCAGCCTAGAAGATGCACACAGCTGAGGTGCTTTGGGAGATGCAGAAAAGGTGTTAACACAGATTTATTAATTCAGTTACACAAACTCTCCACATGCTCTTCTCTTTATACTAAGAAGTGTGACATTTATGGGCCTCACTGTTGAAGTAGGACTCTAGAAGGGACTTAAAACCTGGTGCTTCAGCTGTGGGAGATCATTTAATGTGTAGGAGCTAGTGAGAAGGCATACACAATATTTCACAAAAATTTCTGAAATCATGTGTTATTCCTTTCTCTCTTCATATTCCTGACACATGCCATCATCAAATGGCCGTTTCACATACCCAGCATCTAGTCACATCTCTGTTTCTCATCCAAAATACTTCCTTTCTCTTTTGAGCAGTTCCTAGACTTTAAGAGGTCTCTCAATTAGAGATGATCAAAACCATTTCAAATTTAACAGCCACCAGGAAATGCAGCTTAATGAAAGTAGACACATTTTGCGGGAACAAATTGGTTTCAGTTTTGATACAATATTAAATGGAGAATGAATGTAAATGAATCGTGTCAGCTTTGTTTCATTTAGATATACAAAATATTTCATTTTTACTTTACTGTTTTGATTCATTTTGTTTCAGCTGTCATACTGTCAGTCAAAACACTGTTCTTACTGCTGCTCATTGTGTATCTATTTATATTTAATATTTAATTAAAATGCTTTCGACTTGGAACTTTCCTGTATTGTGATGGGATTTTTTTTTTCCTTTAGAGTTTTGTGTTGGTGAGAAATTTGCATGATCAATTTTTATTTCAAATTCAGAATTTCCTACTTCCAGCAATAAACTTGCAGTGAGCCCCTTCTCCGTATTTCTTGTGCTGCGTGGGGAATACAGCTTCCCTAGATTTTGATTTTATTACCGAATGATCCGGATCAGTCCTGCTCAGACAGCCTTTGGCACCAGAGGGTTCATCCAGATGTCACTGAATACCAAAAACTGGCTTGGCAGTTACAGATACGCCTTTCTCCAGGACATGATTCATTGTGTGGAGGACAGCAGAGGGTTTTGGAAAGAGCAGTTCAAAGACTGTCTCTAAGAAGCAAGGGTACAAAGACTGGGGGAAGGCATGCTGAAGGAGTTTAGATGAGTCACAGGCTATCAGACACTGCCTTTAATAATAATAATAAAAAAAAAAAAGAATTCTTGTGGCACACAAGGTTTGTAGCTGAGACCACAGCAGGGAAGGCTGGAATGGTACTACCCAGGTCTGGGTACTTACAACGTGGATTTAGCTGTCTTTGCCACCCAGTGCCCTGCGAGCAGTTTATTATCTGGAAAGTTTTACAGCCCTGTATTTCACTGATGGTTATGCATCAAGTGTTGCCTTGGTTCCCAGGCTGTGCTCAGACATCTTTCAAAATTATGGTAAATATTGATTTAGTGCTCCACTTAAACATGCATCTCTGGCACAGACTCTTCAGCAAGTGTGCCTGTGTCAGAAGAATTAAATTCACAGCCAGAGTTCACTATAATAGCTGTCTTATTCATCTTGTGCTTGCCTTCTTGGAAAGCATTGTGCTGTCATGTGTGTCTCTGAAGTACATAAATGAAATAAATGTATTAAAATGTTAAGATCTTTGACAGTGAAATATCCCCAGCCCCTTAATGCTGGAAAAGTCACCTTTGAAAAGTGACGGTAAAATTGGTGTGTTAGGCTGCGTGTCTTGCTCCTAAGGGAGAGACTCCTATCATCCCTTCCTTTGTTCACAGGTTATACTTTCCTTAATTTCTAGCACAGTACTTTCAGCTTGAGAAGCTGGTACTGTGATGACCATTTCAACTCACCCAACATAAGAAGTAAAACAGACATCCCTAGGAGAAACAGTGTTCTTGAGTTCACCAGTGAAACCATGGTGTCCAGAGGAGATGTGATGGAGCTGTTGGATGTTCTTTGGTGTGTGGTGCCTGATGTGGAGCCTTTCTGCTGAGATTGACAGAGAAGTCTGCGGTGGTTTATGTGGCTGGTGGTCTTCATGGAGAGCTTCTTTGTGAGCACCTGAGAAGCGCTCTGATGTTATTAAATTGGGATCTTTGCTAACTTAGGCTAAGATTAAAATGAGTTTCTAATTCCTCAGTATTAGCTCCCTTGACCATAGTTTTTACAAGAACAAAAATTGCTTATATATGTAAAATAATACAGCAAAACAGAAGAGGTTTGAGATGGTTGCCTAGAATGGTTTGAGGCACAGGAAGGATTAAGCAGACTCAATTTAAAAAAGAAAAAAAGCTAACTTCTGCTTCATAAGAAACTATGTTAAGTTGTGCAAACCCCAAGTTGGTTTATTTTCAGTGCATATATGAAACCAAAAATATTATTCTCTTTGATGTTGCGTAAAGCCCAGGCACTAGCAGTATATAGTAGCTAGCATCTCTAGGAATTCATATTACTAGAGGAATTCAATTTTCCTCATGAGAAACATACCGTTGGCTGTACTGGATGGGACCATTGGTCCAGTTTCTGGCTATGAGGACTTTTGCTCCTGACCAATGTTGCCTCTGGTCTTAACTGACCAGGTTCAGCCACATCCTGCAGGAATGGCACAACCCTCAGGAGACCCATGAGGACATTTGCCTGATAGTGTCTGCTGCTGTGCTTGCACAGGACCTTTTCTTGGTCCTTTCCTTTTATGATGCCACCTGCGACCTGCATTCACCAGTGGCTTACTAGTCAATACAGCACCTCTCCTAGAGCCACATCTTTTGTAATTTGCCTACATGCAGTGAAACATGAGTGAAGCCTTACTTCTTTTTATTTCTACATGTAAAACATGTAAAAATAAGAGTTTTTGAGGTCCTTCTTTCTGCAGAAAACTCACCCATGGTGGAGGGAGGCACTGGAAAATCCAAAACGCAGGGAAGCATTTGTGGTTATAAGGGGGACAGGCAGCAGAGGCCAAACTTGAGACTTTTTTTTGCGGAAAAGTGGATTATAACCTTAACTCGAGTATCAACAGAGGCTGTAAGAGGTGGTAGATACCACTGTGGGAATAAAAATGAAACCTGGAGTACCTTACTGTTACTGTGTAGTTACTGCTCTGCTGCAGCACTTCTTCGGGGATGGAGAGTTTTGATGCTATTGTGTGCATTTTCAAAACGGAGAGCATATGGGTAGATATTGGGCCATGTCTTCTTCTGGGTGGTTAACTTGCTCATTAGACATTTCTTCTCAGCTAGACTTCACACTGAAAGGGCAAAAAGGAACACTGGGCTATTCTGAGCCCTGCAACAGCCTTTTCCTTCTCTGAAAAGGGAAAAATAGACTTAGCTCAGACCAATATTTGTACTGCTTACGTTTCTTTGCCTCTTTTTTTCCTTTGTGGCCCCCTTTCTTTTTTTAATGCCCATACCAGCCATTGTCAGAGGAAAGAGCCTGTTTTGTGGGAGACATGAGGCAAGGCAGCTGCTGTAGGCTTTGGGGAAGGAAGAGGACGTAACTCTTAGTGGTGTCAGTTTAAGGTGCTGGTGGATTAAATGGCAGACTCAGACAGACAGGTTGGTGTCCCTGACAAGATCAATGATGTGAGAGGTTAATTAATGGCACATGGCTCATTTAGAGCTGGAGAGGCACCAGCTGGGCAGACCATGAGATGGATTTGCTGAAAGAGCAGCACAGCAGAAACTGGATGTGTTGGGTTTGTTCTTGCAGAAATGAGCTCTTCAGGTGGACTTTCCTACACCAGCCTCATTGACTGTGCTCTAGGGGGATTTGCTTGAGTTGTAAATAGTGTGTTTTGTGCATGTTTATATGTGTGCTTTACATATGTGTCTGTATCCCATCATTGGCTCCCTACAGGTCTTAGAGAAACTAAGGGTCTTCTGAGAGAGGGTATCATCGATGGCTCCTAAGGAGCCAACAGAAAGTTGGGTCCTACTGAGCACACTGGCTCCAGTCCAGGAGGGTGATTAATAATGTGCTGAACTTTTAGCATGGGAATAGTCACGGTAGGTCAAAGTACATGCATAAATGCTTGGCTGCTCTGAGTCAGGTTGCTCAGCTTTTTGCAAGATGGAGGCTGTAATGAATGAGCAAGGCTGCTCACAGTAATAGTGATATTTCCAAGCATTCAGCCATGATGGTGCTTTTCATCTAAGCACTTTATACAGGCTGTGGTTTTGCCTCATTTTAGTAATGGACAAGGTCTGTTGCTCAAGGTTACCCATCGGGCCAGTGGCAGATTTGCAAGTAAAAGTCAAGTCTCTTGAGCCATGGGCCTGTTTTGGGAGTAAGTTCAGCTGAGCTTCCTTGAGGAGCTACTATGGCATATAGCTGGTGCCTGCTGCAGTGCAGCTCTTATTCCTTTGGCTCTACCATCATAAAAAGTCACCATGTAAGGAATTATTAGTTGCCTCTTGGCCTCCATATCTCATACGGGTAAGTGTATTGGGTGATGGAAAGAGTGAGCAGGACCCCTTCTTCCTTCAGTCACTGTGAGTGATGATGTCCCCACACCTTTTCCTGTGGGGATAAGCTTGTTGTGGGGGCATGGGGAAGAGGTGTCGCTCATCAGTCTCCTTCAGGTTTCTAACAGGAATAAGCACCATCACTGGGTGCTAATTTTCCTGCTCATCCTACAGAGAGAGAGTTGTTTGAGCTGGGTTTGAACTTCTTGCACCTCCACCTGTTGGCTGTGAGCCATTAGTTGTGAGAAGAACGGGGCACACACATGAAACAGTCTTTTAAAAGCAAAAATTGGCCTATTCAATTCATCTGGCCAGGACCATGTAAGGTATTGCTGGGAAGGCTGTGGCCACTGTGCATGGCCGTAACAGCAGCGTGATTTTGTGCTAGAGGCAAGAGGTTCTTCAAGAAAAAGTTCTCCAAAAACGTTTGTGTTCCTTCATATAACCCAGAACCCCACATTTCAAGCAGATGCTTCATTTTTAGACAGCAGGTAAGTGAAAACCAAACTGCTTGAAGGAGGTGTGCCAATATGTAGTATGAAGAGCAGGGAGGTGAATTCTTCATTTCTCCATTATATATGTGGGCAACCTCCAGAAAATAAGTGTGTAATTACCGATTAATCAAATATTGGAATTAATGGGATAAAACAGTACATTGATGGAAAATATTCAAAATGTATATTGTTCTTTATCAGTTTGTTGGTTTTGTAATAAATATTGATTTGGCTGAAGAGCCACTGAATGATAGGTATGATTGATGCTGTTTCATCTTATAAGTTCCAGTGCTGTAGGTTGCTACATATCTTTATAGGTTATCAAATGAAAGATAAACATGTCTGAACATGTGCTGTTGACTGTCTTAGGAACACTTTGAGAATATATAGGCTAAGTTTGCCCTCTACTGGATTGCAAAATTACATCACTGACTTTATGGCTGGTTAGAGAAGTTATGTTCTTGTTATTACCAAGGAAGCTTTCCATTACGTGATATAACGCATACACACTTCATCCTCAAGACTATATAGTTTTTTGTGTCATCTTTCCAGTCAGTCACCTTTGCTATGTGAACTGTTCCCTGAATTATTTTGTTAAAAGTTGTTCCTTTTAAAAAGGACTCTATACAATGCTACTTTTGAGTAGGGTTTTTTTTTTTTTTTTTCCTTTGGATGAAAAGTTTCTGCAGTGGGAATAATTCTGAACATCAGGAATAAACTAACAACTGATTGACAGTAGCCATCTGCGCGAACAGATCTGCTCTTTTCCCTCTGACAGCTTGTTTCTGGCAAGGGCTGGGGTCTCCCACAAGCTGTATTCACAGCCAGGGAATAGCCCCCGAGGGGCTGCAGCTCCTGCTCTTTCTCTGCCAGTCAGGCTGCCTGCCATGTATTTACTGAACGCTTTCAGTGTGGATGCAGCCACTTGTAGTCAAGGCATGAAATTATGCTGCATCCTGTTTCTAAGCATGTAGTGGGATTTTGGTGTTCATTTGATTTTTTGCTTTTAATAATAATAACAAACATACACATCTGTGACAGACTTTATTTTGACATCAGCTCTACAAGGGTGATCCCAGAATTATTAGGTCATACCCATGAAAGCTAATTCTGCCTGTATTGAATCATAAGGTATATGAGGCCAGATGCTCATCTAACGTAAATCAGTGTAAGTTCTCTGACCTGAACGGAGTTGTGTTGACTTGCGCTGGCTGAAGAGTTGTCTCATTTTTAATGTAATTTCTCATTTGTTGTTTTCCTCTGTTGGATGGGCTTGTAATGAAGGCTTATTGGCCTCATCATGCCACTTCGAATTTCTGTCTTTGCTCATCATTTTTTGGTCTGCCAGATTCTGTTTTACTACCAGAAATGCTATGTCAAACATGTATTAGTTCCATAAAGAAAATCAATGGCTGACTGGACAATGCTCAGTAGATCTTTGTTCTGACCCTGTGTCCAGATTTTACTGGTACTGAAAAAGCACCATCCAGCACAGTGGGGCAATATTGTCACTATCTGTGTCAGTGCCAATAACGTGTTATGAGCAGCTGATGACAATTTGTAGGGCTCCTTTTACAGCTCTCCTGTAGTCTTCCTTGGAGCACCCAGCAGGAGCGTGAACCAGAAAGCCATGCTGAGAGCTGTTGTGCTGACAAAGCTCAGGTATTTTTGCTACAAAGTTCTGTATCCACACCCTGGTGTGCTAGAAGGTTATGGTGAAAAGCCCTGAAACTAAAAAAGCTCTTTCCAATAGCACTACAGTTTTCCAGAGCCAGCAGGTTGCTTTTTTGTCATGATAGTTTTATATATGGATAACCTGAAAGAGGCATGGAGATTGAATATTATCTGAGCTGCCCACCAGTCCAGACTAAATTTGGAGATGAGGAGGAAACCAGCATATCTTAGAGCATCAGGTAACAGAAGGGGAGATATTTCTGGCTGGCTGATTTATTTGTCTATTTATTTCACCATCAATTTTGGAGTTAAAGTAAGTCCCTGGGAAAATGGGGTAGGCAACAAATGATCAGTGGTGAGAGGTGTATGATAAATAAATGTGCCCATGGCTCTACAGTTCGTCTCAAGGGCAGCACCTCCAAAGCAGGCAGAGGAGATTCAGCTGCTTGCGTTTGGGAAGAAATCTTTTTTAAAAAGAACAAAAAAGAAAAAAAGCACTTAGATATTTGAATGCTGGGTAGATGGAAAAGGAGGACCACTGTACCAGTGGAGAGCCCGCTAATTGCTCTGACCAGGGAGGCTTCTCTCAAAGTCTAGGGGGTCAACCTCATCAGCCGTTGATTTCTGAATCTCCTTAGGAGAAGTCAAAGCTTGGCATTTGTCCCAGTAATTCATATCTTCTAGGTCCCAGCCACTCTCTCAGTCTCTGTGGGAACTTTGTGCTGTGTGGTTTCTTAGGCTGCACAAATTCTGGTTGCACTGGGGAATGTGTCTGAAGGCAGAAACCAGCCGAAACTCCTCAAATCAGGAGGTGTAACTGCACAGAGAATACCTTTGCTGAGTAAGGAGTTTCTGTGATGCAGGGGTTGGGTTTTTTTGAATCGTTCCCAACTAGCCCCTCTGTGCTGAAGTAGAACTGCATGGAGGTCCCATCCTGGATGTCCTGAATCGCATGTTTCCTGAAATTTGAGATTTCAGGTGGCACAGAACTCCTCCACAGGGAAGATAATACAGCTCTGCTTTGTAAGCTTCGTGAGCAAGGGTGGTTATGGAAGGTAGCACAGAGGGTATTCACCTGCTGCATGGACCCTGCTCAGTGCCTGGAGGAGCTGGATGGGGTCTGCTGGGTGCAAGCAGACCTGCAAATTCTGCCATTCAGTGTAAATTTTTTCCTCTTCATTAGTGAACATTCAAGAACAGAGTACGTAGGTAAGACTTGAATGGTTGCATTGTTGCTGGGCAAGCTCTTTTCTTGACAGTAATGACTTTACTTTTGGCCTCTAAGCGATATTATTAGGACAAATCCTGAACACCAGTACGTGTTTTCTAAGGATAAGCCTGGAACAGAGCTAGTAGTGTCCTAATTTTTCCATGGACTGATGCACAGAGAAGCTAAGATCTGGGTCCTCAAAAGTTTTTGGCACTTAATATCAGGGTTGTGAGGGCACTAACAGGCCTTGATTGCCCTGAACAGCCTCATCTTGGACCTCTGCCCACTCTCTCTGCTCATGGCCCAGGAGCTCTGTTTAAGCTTGGGCTCAGGTGTCCAGGGCTTGCCTGAACTATGTTGTAGGTGTCCCTGAGCCCAGCCCTGCCTCCTGCTGTCCTCGGACTGACTGCCCTCCCTGGACACAACCCAAACCTACAGTGTTGGTAGCTTGTCTACAGACTGGTCTCCTGCTAGAGCTCTCTGAATAGACCTGGACCTGACCCACCATTACACCTTGTGGATGGACATGTTACCACCCCGGCCCTGCTCAGATGCTGTGGGATGGTGCCCTGTCAGTGAGGACTTGCACCATGTCACCCTCAGCTCCTGGCTCATTCTCCCTTGTGGAGCAGCCCTGCTTTTGCTGCTCCCTGGCACTCAGCCCGGTTGAAGTCAGTGGGCCATTTATAGACATTTCAAGAACTGGCCCGTGTCTTGCCTGAGGCCATGGAGCAATATCAGCAGACATGAGAAGTCTTCATTGAACCATCTTTCTTTTGTGCTACATCGATCCTCAGTAATTAATAAGATTTACAAACTTAAGTTCGTTACTTAATTGCTTCTGTATTCATAAAAATGTCACAGCATTTTAGTTCCTTTTACATTTAGAGGCTAGAACTATGCAATCTGTGGGGCAACATGCAGATTTCCACTTTGTTATAATATAAACCCGGCAGATAAAGACATGAAGGTCTTTGTTGTTAGCTCAGGCCTGAGAAGTGGCCACTGTAGACTACAGGCTATTTTAATAAAAACATACTTTTGATAGAGAAAATGGAGACAAGCAATGGAAAAGAATTTGGGAAAATAAAAGAAAATCTGGAGGGTAGGTTGATAATATTCAAAGATAGGCCATTTAAAAGGGTTTGGGAGTAGATGGGGAGAGAGGGAAGAGACGGGGACCTGGATTGTGAGCACGTTGCACAGAAATGGTCAGAGGTTTGTGCAGTGCCTCTCATACAGGGCTTAGAACCACTCCATTTTTCTGTAATGCACATGAAAGGAGAAGAAACACCTATGTCCATTTTACTTGTGCAAGAGCCTGGCTCTGATTTCAGGTCTCTAGGTATGGCAGAGCTAGCGTGTTAACTCAACTGGTAGTCTTCCATTTTTATTTTTAAAAACAATAGCTATGGCATTAGAATGAATCTGTGGGAGTTATAAAGGAAAGAAAATAATTTTTCTTATGTTCCATCATCTCAGCTCACATCTAATTTATTCACTTCATAGGTGCATAAATTCACACAGAAGTCAGACTCAGCTGAAAGCAGAGTAGATGGCGTATTTATTGCATAGGCAAGAGCAGCTCGAGGAACATCAGGAAAAAGAGAACACCAAAATACATATTCTGAACTCCCGTTTCATAAGCACCTTTGATTTCAAATTCTCTTACAGAGAGGGAAATAGTATCAGAACAACTGCTTTAACAGGCTTTATGTTGCAGCTGACTGGGGAACAGTTTTATCTCTTGTACCAAAAAGTGCCTACTTTTCATTTAATTTAAAAAAATGGCAATGATTTTAAGAGGGAGTAAGGCATAACAACTGTAACGGCCAATCTCATGCAGCATTTGGAGTTACATCCAATTGCTCCACTCTCACTTTGGCCCAGATTTGTAAGACCTGTTTTCAGTTCAGAAGTTATTTTCTTTGCATTCTGTAAAAACACTGAACACTTGAATTTCAAGGAGGTAGCAAGCATTTGTGTGGAAGTGAATGGGAGACAGAAGAGAGAGTGAGCAGCTGCCTAAGGTTAGGATCTCAGTCTACTTCTAACTACAGTAGCAGATGTAGGAAGATAAATTTTGTCCCTCAGTAAAGTCTTGAGAAAATAATATCATTTTCTCCCTAAATACGGCTTCCAAGCTCTCCCTCTCCTCAGCTCTTCAGGATATCTGCATGGTGTCTTATAGCTTTTGGCCCTAGAGGACTTTGGGGCCCAGCTCTTCTGGGTGGGGAGGGCTGAGGAGAGAATGCCTTGTCCCAAAGCTGTAGGGTGGTTGCTGGATGTTGGTTTGCAGGCAGCCCAAGCACACAGGCAGGCTTTGGAGCACCCTGCCTACTCAAAACCAGGACACTTGTGTGCAGGAGCCCATGAGCGTATGAGCCCAGGCCAACTTTGCAGGTCATAAACCCCAATGCCAATGGAGCCGACGAGATACCAGAGTGAAGTGAGGGCTGTGCAGTAATTCTCATGATTTCAGCTTTAGACTCAAATGTCTAGATTCCACTTATGTCCTGCTTTAGGCCTCCAAGTCTGCCACTGGCCCTCATTCCTTTTGCTCCATATGTTTCCCTTGAAGAACTACTGTGGTAATGTTTTCCTGACTCTGCCCATTCTGCTATGTGCTTGATCTCTGTGTCCTTTTACAGCATGGATTTGTTAAAATGTGCTCTTTACATTTTGAATTTGCCACTAATTCATCCTTTGAATCAGTGATTCCACTTCTATAATGCATTTTGTTTGACTTTATAAATGGTAATTGAGATGGGCTCCCTTTGTAAAACATCTTGCAGATGTTTTATCACAGGAGTCAATAGCTTTTCTTATATAAAACATGCAACTGTTTGTTCCAAAAGTCTTTTAAAATAAATTTTTAGCTTGGTTTGTGAGCAATGGTAGCCTTTTTTTTTTTCAGCAGTCTGTACAATTGCACTTGATGCAACCGTTACTGGGGGCTTACAGGACTCAGCTTCTCTGGAAATTAGAGCCTTAATAAATACTTAATCAAATATTTTCAAACTAAACAATTTTGAGATGCAATTTGCAGACTTTGATAAATAAAAGTTTTCATGGCCAGAATTTCCTTTCCACAGAAACATTCATGTTTTCTTTTTGCTTGTGTATTTGGTTTTATTTGGAGGGGGGGAAGGGAGAAGTTTTTGCTCTCTTGTAACCACGCTTTGCCTTTTCACGCCCTTCCTGTTTCTGGTTAAGATTCCTTGTGCAAGTCACATTGTCCATATCCAGGATGTGTATAATACACCTGGTAAAGAAAACAGTGGCTGAAAGCAAATGTCATTTAACCAAGGATCCAGGCCTATAGAAAGAATTAATGGCATATGAACTCCCATGATGCAAAACAGCTGCATTTCAAAACCAAGTTACTTATGCAGAATAATTTTTTCTTAAAAAATTCAGCATAAAAATAAATTCTGGTCTGTAAGAGAAGGTTTTAATCAGCTCTACTTCAAAATGTTTTCTCTTGCTGTATTCCAAACACTGAGCTTCATTGTTTCCCTTGTACTGATATTTAATAAATTGGTTTTGTTTTTCAGCCATGACAAGGCAAGATGAATTTTGTGGAAAAGGGCTGCCTAATGGAGATGTGGTGTATAATTTGGATGATGAAATATCGGAGAGCCAGAGTAGCCTGTGCTGTGGTCATTTTATTGTTCAGTGCAGTAATGGAGTTAAGTTATATTTACATTTTCTAATTATATTTTGTTATGCAAAAAAATTATACGTAAATATCCTCTTGCTAAACCAACCACTGAACTCATTCCTCTCAGAAAAATAGAAAGAGAACAACTAAGTCTGAAATAGAAAACAAAATAGATAATGAAAGCCCGCTGAAATCACAAAGAGGCTCTGCACTGCATTCCAGACAAGCATCCTGCTTTTCATCACAGCCGTGGCCTTCGCTTGTCCACCGAGTCCACAGCTCAAAGTCTCCTCCTGCCAACAGCCTTGGCCAGGATCCTTTCTCACTGCTGCTTTGGGAAACACATCCTTAAAACCCCTTGATTTTGGGATCAGCCAGGGAATGTGCTTGCTAGAGGTGGTAGCACCCAAAAGGCTGTTTCAAATTATGCTCCCCTGTGCCACATGCAAAGGAGCTATAATGGCGACACAGTGATCAGATCACAGCACGTGCCATCTTTTCCCCACAGACTCCAAGCACAAAGCCTTTTGCTCCGAAGGGATGGCTCAAGCCTTGGTGCTCCTTGGGGCAGGTTGGTCACTCGGGAGCCAGGTGAGCTGCCTGGGCTGTTAATCCTCTGGGGTAATTACACAGAGGGAGGGGCAAAGTTTTGAGCAAGGGGTATTTTTTCTCATATCTTGCTGTAGAATACCTTAGCAAGCTACTGTCCGCATCACTGTATTGGAGCAATTTATTTATTTAAACATGCTGTATCTGCCTAAGTTAACTGAGAGTCTACAGAGGTCCCACTCACCTCCCCATAATGAGCACCAATAGCTGAATTTCCTAAACCCCTTTACAGTCAGTGGATTTGGTTTATCTCTTTATATCTATGTGTCTTTGTAAGAGAAGGATGGCATAATCCTTGTTCTTTTTGATGGGACTTCTAAGGCTTGTTCTTTGCTGCTTTCCAGGCATTTGTTGCAATGAACACCATCTTACTTACTTAGCTGCTTCCCCACATTTAAATGACCGCGTCTAAATTAGACACAATAGGATGCATTAGAAAGCAAATTAAGAAGGTGTATTAATTTATGATTCCAAGTAAAATAGAGCTTATGACCATGTCTTTTAATGAAAATAAAGTCCGAGGCAGGTTTAAACTTTGGTTCTCCTACCCCAAAGCTGGCAACCTAACCTGATATCTAGAAAAATTAACAATAACTTTCCCAAAGCTCCTTTTGCTTCCACTAGGGACAGTGCTGGCCCTATATTAGGCAGCACTGAGTCTTTAATTGAAGGCAAAATGACGATGTAAGTTATCATTTGCATTCTAAATACCTTGGTTTAGAGCTGAAACCTGACAAAAGCAATTAGATCCTTGACTATTCTTCCTCAATGTTTTAGGCATTCAGAGACAAACTCTTGGTCTGGACCCATCTTACTATCACCAGAAAAACAATTATTCTAGTGTAAGATTTTATATTATTGGTTAGGAGTCAGGGCCCTGTTTGCTCCAGCATTTTATAAATGTGATTAAAAGTAGGCCCTGCTCTAGAGAGTTCACACTTTCATGAACTCAAATAATGAAAGCTAAGTGATTGGCACAACAGATTAACTAAATCCTTGACTTTGGTGAACCCCATAACACCATCCTAACAACTGGTTCACACCAATAGACAATACAGATTACTTGTAGGCATGATATTCACTTCTTCAAAAGGACTTAGGTACCTAATCTCAAATAATGGAGAATTTCAGTTTAACTTACTACATACACCTAGGAAGAATAAATTGTGTGTTACAATGCCTGTGTTGCAAGATTTGGTCACCTGCTGTAATGAAATTCCACTGAAAGTCCACTGAAAAATAGAGCAAAAAATATCTGCAGATGTGGTAGGAACATCACCCAACAGCAAGAAGCGTTAGCATTGCCCTCAAGGTGGAGAAGAACTCAAAGTGAATTGACAGGCTTACATCAACCTCTCGTCCTAAAAAAAAAAAGGAGTAATGCAATTAAATGTAGTCTTATTTTGTTGAAATATTTTTGTCAGGCACAGGGTGTTCTGAGGTGATACAGATAATTAGCAGAGAAATTTAATCATCCATATCACAATGAAAGAAAAAAAAATGGGCTCTTTAATCAAAACATAGACCCACCTCATCTGAAATTAGAATGTTTCAGTACGTCTCCCAGGCTAGAAAGTCTAGTTAAAAATTAATGGAAGTTGGCAAGCATTAAATGATCTACCTAAAAGATCCTATACAATTTCATGAATTAAATAGAAATACGTTGATATTCACAAAATAAGTTATCATCTGCAAGACTACTGCATTGAAATAGTGAAATAACATATACCAAAATCAGAATGCCTTCTGAGCAATATGTCATCACTAGGGCATGTATTAAAAAGAAGGTTCATTCATGGGTCCAGATCTTCTACGTGGCTAAAGTGGGAACTGTACTATTTTATACCAATAGTGAGCTTGACTCATGGTGGTGTTGCACGTTGAAGGAAAGATTACGGCTAGGCCCTGGCTGTAGCTGTGGGATTCAATGGCAGGACCTCTGCTTTCAATGGGATGAGCTTACTTGGCATTTTCTTGGCAATATGTAAGATTCTTCTTGGTTCTAGGACTTGTGGTTTTGGTATCTTTCCAACTTGGCTGGAATCACTATCAGGAGTGAACACTTGAGCAAAGGGGACTTTGATGCTTTTTGCCTTCTCAACATAATTGTCATTAAAAAACATAACTGTCAGAATGGTATTGAAATTAAATTAAAATTGGTTTAGAGAATAAAATCTGTTGCATAGCAAACTTGCAGATGTTTAGCACAAACCTGTCTATATTTTCAATTCAGTGTTAATGAAAAAACTTAGCACATATGTTGCTTTTAGCATACCATGTTTTAGTTACGCTTTTGTGTATTTTTATGTGCTTGTTTTTTAAAACTCTGAAGTACCCACTTCTGCTGGGAGAAGCTGGGTAGCACAGGATAGTCTTAATTTAGCAAAGACAATGTGATCCATTGGTTAGGTACTGGAATTGCTGCAGTCCAGCTGGAAATCCAAAGTACATTTAAGGGTAAGGATACTTGCTAGAAGAGGTTAATGAGGTGTGTGTAATTTCTACTACAGGACTTGTATTTTTTAAAGTATAAAAAATACTAACTCTGATTAACCAGAAGTGGTATCTGCCTGAAAAGCAAGGTCTCGTAACGCTTCCTCTTAGCTTTTTCTTGTCACCACTAGTGAGTCTAATGGTTCTGCCCAGATTTTCCTAGCATTCCCATATATTTAAATTTCATACGCCCAACCATTATGCAGAAATTATATTCTGAATGCTTTTTCTCCTCCTCTGAATCCCTTAGCAACTTCAACAATTTCCTTCATGGAAAAGTAATTATTTGATTTCTGTATATTTTTAGCTTTTATTAATGGAGTTTAGAAGCTGGAAATGTGAAAAAACAGAAGCTTTAAGGGGCAATCTATGCTTCTAGTAGAAATCCTCCAGATTTTGCCCTACTGTCCCAGCCTGCAGCTGTCAGCGTTGCCTCACGCCCAGGCTGCACTGTGGAGTATATCTGCTGCCTGTCTTAGCAAGAAACCTCACATGCTTAATATGGAGAGGGACTCATTTCAGTCCCAGAATTTGAAATATATGCTTGGTACTTCTACCTAACAAAGTAAAAATACAGCACATCCATTAGTGCTGTGGATCTTAGTATGAGATCTCCCATCTGATCTGCTTTTATGAGAGCACAGTGGAAGTTTCTGTCGAGGCTCATTGAGGTGTCAGCGTAACAACATGAAGACAGTGCCCCATGTGAGCCTGTAAGCTCTCGGCTTTATCATGGACTACACGAAAACAAGCTGGGTATCTCTGTACCAATATTATGGTCTACTTGCAGCTGAATGGTTCACTCGCGGATAATGGGGAGTTGACTGCATTCCAGGTAGCTGTCCAGAGGTGATGTGTCTCAAGCCAAATCCCTGATGAATCTAACAAATTGCCATGTTTTCTAAGAACTAAATGTCAAAGCACATATAAGTAGTCTCAGGAGAAATCAGATGTGTTGAGCTCCCCACTGTTTCCCCCAGGATAGAGTCGGTACATGACGAACTGTCCAATTGTACCTTTGGGAAAATACGTTCCTATTGGTGTAACAGGAACACATCGATAAGTCTTTTCTCAAAGGCAACAGTTTTCAGTTATGCCATTGCAAATTCCCTGAGCATTTAAAGTTGCTTAGTCCTGCACGTCACTGGGAGGGATGAGAAATGAATGGCCATGCTTGCAAAGAAATAATGTGGAGAGCATGGGGAGAGGAGGAGAATGTCACCATGCGGTGACAATGTTGGCAGTAACTCACAAAAATTCAAGTAAGGGTTAAAAAAAGAATAAAAAATTAATGGTCCAAAGACAAATAATTCTAAAATTCAGTAGTTTCTGTCATATTTCTTTTTTCCTCAGAATGTCTGAGATAACATAATATCCCTTTTTTTCAGACTCTTCTCTCCCGTTTGGGTTAACAAAGATGGCTTAAGTACCCTTGTGCAGTAAGGGCTACCAAATGTTAACTTTTTAACAGCAGCTGCTCTGTCATTATTCTAATTTCTTGAAGAATTAGGGATCCTCAGAAGTAATTTTTAAATTTATTTAACAGTGTATTTACTTTATCTGACTCCCCAATGTCTTCTTTTTACTGGAAGCAGCAGTCACTGCAGTTGTAAATACATGGGCAAAATTGTAGCATAGCGTGAGCGAAGATTTTTCAGAAGAGACATGTAGCATGGCTTGAATAACAGAATTCTCAAAATTGGTCCACTTAGGAAGAAAAAAACGTTGCTTGCTGCAACCCTCTTTTTTTCTGTGTCGTACTACTAAATACCATTATGGAATACATTTACTATTACTAAAGTTCCGTTCCTGACTTCCATTAGGTTTGCACAATATAACACTCAACCATTTCATTTGGGATATCACCAATCCCATTCCTCTTGAATGTTATAAGTTAATAGCAAAGCAAGTACTACAGATGATCTCTTCCTCAGCAATTATCTCCTTTTCTTGGCACTCGTTAGACCACATCTGGTTTTGCGCCCTCAGTACAAGACTGATATAAATTGGAGCAAGTTCAGCAGAAAGCCACCAAGGTGGTCAGGGGCTGGAACACTTACCCCTTGCAGAGAGGCTGGGGGAGGTGGACTTGTTCAGCCTGGAGAAGAGGTGGTTTGGGGGACCTGATAGCAGCTTTCCAGTTTCTTGGGGAGGTTATCAAGAAGATGGAGCCAAGCTCTTCACAGTGAGGTATGGCAGGAGGATGAGAGGTAATGGGCATAAGTTGAAACAAGAGAAGTTCAGACTGAATATAAGGAAAATCCTTTTCCCTGTGAGAACAGTCAACTATCAGAAAAGGTTGCCTGGTGAGGCTGTGCGGTCCCCATCCCTGGAGGATTTCAAGACATGACTTGACAAAGCCTTGAGCATCCTGGTCAGACATCAGAGCTGACCCTGCTTGAGCAGGAGGTTGGGCTAAAGACCTCCTGAGGTCCTTCCAGCCTGAATGATCCTCTGATCTCAAGCATTTGGGTTGGGTTCCTCCTCAGTGTTTCTATTGAAAAGCACTAGCTTGCTTGCTTGCTAAACAGAAAATGCAAATCAGACTCCCCTGATGCTCAGTTCAACTTACTGGCCCAGTGAAACACTGTGCTGTGGACCTGGGTCTGATGGGATGTAAGGGATGGGGAGAATTCAGGGGGAAGGCATAGCATGACTTGGCCTGATCTTAGAGAGCAGTCTTGAAATTAGGCTGGAGAGATGCCTGGCTGGAGAGAAGCCTGAGCACAGGCTTGTGGGATCAGGCTGACGGGAAGAAGACGGGATCCTCGCAAAAGGGTCTGACTGAGAAGAAAAAGCCATTTGTTATATTTTGAAAACACAAATTCTTTTATTGGGTAGAATAAAAAGTAACCCTAAATTAAGGAGAGGAAACGAAATCCTGATACTCTTAGTACTGACCTTCTGTACAACAGCTGTTGTATTTGTCTGTGGTCTTACATCCTTAAAATATTTTTCTTTAAAAATACCAAATAAATAAAAGTCTGTGCCATGCAGCCAGCTAATACTGTGTGAAATTAATTCTTTCCTTCTACTCAGAAGGACTGTTCCCAGGCTTGTTTGGTTAGTGAGAAGGAGAGCCAGCATCAAATGCATTGAATGGGTTTTATTTGATAAAATAAATTCTCCCACTCTCTTATCATCATAGCTTTAAATAAAGTATTGTGAATAGGATGTAAGCATTGTAGCCTGTGTTCCCTTTCAGATAAAGAAAGTCAGCCTCAGAGTACTGAAACCCACAAAGAATAGAATATCTATAAGGCTTTTTTTTTTTTTCCTTCATATATCTCATTCTGTGATGGATGTGAGAAAAGCACATTTCCTCAAAATGGCCTATAAAAATGTTGGCGGATGAAGATGCCATGTTGGTTTTGTCATAGTGCCTGAGATATGGAGAATATCTCTAGATTAGATATAAAACGAAGCCTGTCTGAGTTCCCAGGGCTTCCCTCCTGGTATGCATCTTGGATACAAATGGACAGATTGCAGAAAAAACCCTCTTTATACAGGGGTTTCACGTAAGATCTTGCTGTTAAGATGCAGTTGAGTCTGGGCTGACATTTCCCATGTTTATATCAGAAGTAACTCTACTGACAAAGGAGGTGCACTGGGGCTAAACCAATGAACGCAAAAGTAATGAATTTTGACAATTTTGCTCTGATAAAAAGCCTGACATGATGAAGAAACATTTTCATGTTTTATTGAGGTTTCCTGGGCCAGATCTTTGGCCTTAAATACAGAATAACCACCAGCAAGCCTTTTAGCTACTTAAATCATACTACTTTCTTGGGTCCCAGGGTGGTTTCCTATCCTTCCACATCATTCAAAGAAAGTAAAAAATGTTCCCTACAAAAATGTGGAAGAAACTTCATACCATCTTTCTGTATCCACCATTTCACTTCCTAATCATAAAAAAGTTGATTCCTTGTTCAGTAAGAGTATTTGTCACGGCTCTAGTGACTTTCCATTAAAATGACATGGAGAACATCCATCAAGAAGAAAGGCTCAACAGTTGTTTGAATGCTAGATGAAAAGGAGTCCAAGTGGGGTGAGTGTACTTGAGGGAGTAGTCTGGTAATACCACTTGTAGCTGTCTTAAACTTCCCAGACCTGAAGGACTGTTTCATTGACCATTTGCAGTGGAATCACCTGGCCACAGCTTGGGGTACAAATCTGCAGCATGACTTAGTCTCACAGTTCAACATCCGAGAGCAGTCTTAGCTGTTCCATCAGCCAAACAAAAGCAGCTCAGACATGAAAAATATCAGCCAAAGTAATGATCAGCAGAACCCAGAGTCTTTGGGAACACGAGGGATGCAGTTTTGGAATCATCTTAGGAGGTGACACAACAGTCATTTCTTAAACAGAAGTTTTAATCTGTAACGAAAAAGGTCACTCAGTTTGGAGTGGGTTATAGGATAAGGTAGGCTGGAAGGGACCTCAGGAGGTCTCTAGCCCACCCTCCTGCTCAGAGCAGGGTGAGCTCTGAGATGAGACCAGGTTGCTCAGGGCTTTATCCAGTCGGCTCTTGGAAACCTCCAAGAGTGAACTCTGGTCATAAAACTTTCAGAGAGAAAGTGTTCTCTTGAAGTGTCAAGTGAGTTTTAAAAAAAAAAAAAAAAAAAAAAAAAAAGAGAACTAGGAACTAGAAGCTGTAAATCAAGAATTTCTCTCTCATAATGGGACTCTTTTTGCCCCAACATCACCAATGTCATCATTTTGCACAGTGCTGCAAAACACTGCCTTTTTTCCTATTTCGTGTGAAATCTCTGGTTTATGATGATGGGAGCGTAGTTCATGGCGGAAGTGGAAACACAGTAACGTACAAATGCTGGCCAAATGGACCCTGGCTGGTGTTTAATAATAAGAAAAACAACTCAACAACTGGATGTTGTCAAAGGTGAAACTAAGAATTTTTCCAGTAGTCTCAACTTTAAACAAAGCTGTTTTAATCAAGGCAATTGCTATGGTTATGCCAATAGCACATAAGTTGAATATTAAATAGAAATAAGCAGACAAATCCAGTAGCTGCATTATGACAAAGCTGAGGGAAAAATATCCAAAAAACCACTACTGCCAGAGATCAATATACGGTAAGTAATTCTGTTGGTGTACAAAGTAATGCAGGAGGCAAATGGGACTACTAACTGTGAAGTAGATAACAAATATTTTGTGTTCATACATAATTAAAACACCTGAGGGTAAAATACTGAGATGCAACAGGAACTGTCTGATAAAACATCAAATTGAAGTAAAGAAAGCAAGAGATGAGAGTTTAAGGAACATAATGAAGAACTTCCTGCTCAAGCTGCAACATGTATGAGGTGTAAGCAGTTCCCAAATAAAGACAAGGGAGACAATAATCAAGACCTGCAAGTGAGGCATGATTTTTGTAGAACAAAAGCTCCCACAGGTGATCCTGGGGGGCACCAACATCATCTGCTGTTGGCATTTCCCACAGGTGTCTTGGGGTCTGAATGATTGCCATTGTTTTCAAGATACATGCTTAATATCTTAGGTGAGAGATATTATATTTGAATATCTTTCAACAGCTGGGTAGCTTAAGGAAAAATTTAGTGTGAGCAACACTATGGGATTGCACATGTTGTGTCCTATTTCTAGTGAACAGTCATTGCCTATGAAATGAAGATGCTGCAAGCTGTGAAGGACCAGAGTTCAAGGTGCTCAAGACAGGCATCACAAAAGGACCCATGGAAGGGTCTGCAGTTCCCCCACTGAAAAAAAAGAGAGCTTCTACTCTAGCCGTTGGCTTGGTTAAACCTTGGATGACAAAAAGAGTTTCTGCTTTTTCTTCTTGGTTTCCCTTCCCAGCTATTAAGCAAATCACTTACTTTCTTAGAGTTTCTTCTCTCCATTGGAGTGGGCAACATCTGAAGCAGTCCTGTTCAAGCCAAATGAAATCAACGGGCACCAAATTCTCGTGGAGATGACTGTAATTACTTCTAGTGCATCAGGGAGAGACCAAAGAGACAGCTCTCCGGAAGGATTTTTTTTCCCGTGTGCAGGCTGGGGTGTAAACCTTTGGGAGGGGTGGCAAGGCTGCGTCCCTGGAAAGCCGCACCAAGGCGAAGAGGGGCCGCGTTCTCGCAAGGGCAGCAGGAGAGGACCATCTTCCAGCAGCTGCTCCAGGCACCGGGCGGGCAGCTCCGCTGGGGGACTGGAGCTCACAGCAGTGGAAGACCTCACAGAAAAAGCGGGGACACCGCTAGAGAGGAGCAAAGGGCACGGCCGGGGCTCAGCTGCAGACCGAGGCGGGCTATGCCCTCGCCTTCGCGTTTCCCCGTGGTGGGGCCCAACTCCAGCATCCACCTGCCCGTTCCTGCGGCGTGCGGAGGGGCTCGCCCCGGACCCCGGATGCCGGCCCCGGGGCGGG
>WAAD01025368.1:15007-95461 GCA_013389945.1 Fregata magnificens | reverse complement strand
GGGGTGCGCGGCGCCCCGCATGCGGGCTGCTCGGGCGGCCGGGAGGCAGCTCGCTGCTGGAGGAGGGCGGGTGTGCACCGCAGGGGGGGAAACGGGACGGCTTCAGGGCGCTTCGCTTTAAAAACAACTTATTTCGAATAACCTGAAGCTTGGAAAGGGTACCTGTTGGTCTCCTGTCCCCTCCCTTCTCTCAAGCAAAGCACTCGTATCTCTATTTTGCCTCCCCTGCGAGGGGAAATGCTGATATTTGATACAAAGGTAGTATACGTTTCTCTCATGCCTTGTGTTGACGTGTTCAAGAAGCGGCCAAAGTATTCTCCATCCTTTAATTAAGTTCCGTAGTAAAATGCTTCGCTGGCTTTTTAAGGAAATGCCTCCTTTTCCAACTCCAGTAATACTGCTTTTTCCAGCAGTAGTTTTTGAGAGGAAGGTGCAATGCTATGTGACCTGTGAATTCAACTAAGGGAGCTGAACAGGAACTTCTGCAAACATTTTTCCAGGAGAATTGCACAGCCTGTGTGATTGCATTGTACTCCTTTCATTATGCCTTTTAAATGCCTGGGAAACATCTGGTGCTGGAACTTTTTTAACATGGGGAAAATTAGGTTATTATTTGCTTAAACTACTGATCCTAGAGGTCATCATAGTCTTTGATTAGGACGTTCTCTATCAATAAGAAAAAATAATTAACCACCTGAGATGACATTGTTCAATTAAAGTACAGGATTAACCTAATTTATATACACAATGTCACAGAACTAATAAAAACCTCTCGCACATTTTCCCTGCTGGTCTCTGGAGTCAGGGAATGATGAGCGGGCAGGGATTCCCCCACTCAGCAAAGGGCTAGAGCTTCTGCTGGGATTTTTGACTAGTGCTTCTGAGCGTGGCAAAATGGATCCGCATATCCACACCTCTGCGAGATGAGCAAAGGCTGGAGTGATCAATCTGCACACAGAGCTGTGTAGCAGGGGCTGTCCACAATTCAAAACCTTCTGCCAGAGACAATAGTTTTTGCCTCTGATTCAAACGGGAGCAGGATCCGGCCCCCCCGGGCTGCTGGGTCGCAGTTATTTCTTACTGTCACTCAGTGCAGTCTCCCTGGACCTGAATGCAAGGCTTTCCTTTGAAGAACTCATTTTTGAGACACTGTCGATGAAATTTCAAGACAAGGAAACTGTTACACTGACACAGATAATTTCTTTAATTAATGCCTGTGTTTTTATGGGCCACCTAAAACACACACAGCTGGTTTCTGTGTTAATCTGGTCTGTGGTTGCAACTGGATCTGCAGTTTATTTAAGCAAGAATTAAATTTGGGTGAATATTTGGGCTTTAAGATACTTGGACAGATGTTTATATTCCTTCAAGATAATAATTAGTGGACCTAATCCTGAAATCTCAGCTACGCTTTCGATGGAAGTTCTAGCAAGTTAAGTCTAGTACTTTCTTTACCCTTTTCCTTAAGCTGTTGTTTAAAAAAAATAGTATTTTTACTTACTTGTTGCTTTTGTTACAATTAAAATTAGAATCCTGAACTAGTCATGTCAAAACCTAATGCTGTGAGTGTCCTCTCTCACATACCTGGCAGTCATTGAGATTACAGGGCTGGGTGTGTGTGGAGTGCCAGGAGGTGCATTACAGTCCGCACTGCATTAATTGCCTAGCAGAATTTGAGAAGTCATTGAAAATTCAAAGCCCACCATGGTTTTCTTTTTTTTCTTTGTTTGTTTTCTGGCAGTTTTGCTGTTGCTTAGAATCTTGACAAGCTTCTAACTATGTATTGATTTTCTTCTCTTTAAAAATCTTTCTTAAATTGAGCTATTTCATTCTTAAAATGATGTGACAGCAAGTGATAATACTGGCACACTGGTCCCTGGCCATGCAGTGGGCCCTTTTTAAGTGCGGTAATAGCTCATGGAGTCACTACACCTGTGATTTCTTTATTACCTAATTAGACCAGCAAAAATGAAGCCATTCTTGTGACACTGAGATAAATGTTTTTATCCCTGTGACAGTATTTCACCAGGGCTTTGTTTTGGCTTTTTTAAACAACAACATTTACCTGGGAAGATGCCTATTTTTATTTTACTGCTCTATTTCCCATTCATCATTTGAGCTGGGGGAATGTAACTTACAGAAATAGTTCAAGCTCTTACAATGGGATTTCTCTTAATTCTACATAAATACTGTAGGGAGTGATTAATACTCAGTGGTTTCTTCTAGTAAGAACTAACATACCCCGTGAGTTTTCCACAGTCTTTTTCAAGTTAATATGCAACAGTAGGGTGTGGAGATAAATGTTGATCACTTTTGGAGATAAATTTAATGCACTTACGTTTGATTCTAACCTTAGGTACAGCTATATAATTTATTTCCTTAAAATATTCCTGTCTTTTCCCTTACACATTCAGTTGTCAGGTCAAGGACAATAATACCAGCTACACTTGTTTTAGTCTACTCTTGCCTGTGTCTTCCCAGGGACTGATCTATCATGTACATGGGCTATTTTTTTTTTTTTTATTTAATGGATTTGCAAGCAAATAAGTGAAAAAGAGCTGTTTTGAAGAGGGCCTTTAGAGTAGTGCCAGATTCTTCTCTTAGGTACACCCATGCAAATCCTAAGAACCCGATTTGGTAGAGGTACAGCTGCAACAAAGATAAAAAGGAGCTACTACCTTTGGATGTAGACAATTAGGTGAGTGGAAACAATGGGCTTAGTGAGACTGCATAGGGGTCTTGAAGGCAAAATTTAATGTACTGTATGTGATCATGCTGTTATTTTGGCACATTTAGTTGTCAGTGAAAGGAGTGAGCGCTCTGCTGTAGCTAGCTATCTCTGTTAGCAGGATGTTGCTGTGAAAATCTTGTTCTGAATTTCAGTCTAGCCAGCAGCTGCTCTAGTGTTTGGAAACTACCAAGAGAAACTGTGATGGATGTGTCACCTTTCTGCTTTAGTCTGATGAAAAATTTATCAAAATTTGGGGGGGGGGGGGCAGCAAAAGAGGCAGTTCTGGTTCATTGAGAGGGCTTGTAGAAGAGTCTGGAGATTTGGATATTTAGTTTGACTGTTTAAATCCCAACTCTGAGAGCTGCAATTTGGATATACATACAAAACCCAAATAAAAATAAGCCCACTGGCAAGTGTTATCCATTAGGAGCTCTGTTGGTATCTCTGAGGCCTCAGAGACCTCAAGGGTACAAATGGCATGAAGACTAAGCTACTCTGTTGTCCTTGGAGTGCTCCTGCTCTTCCTGGAGACACAGTGGTGCAACCAAATAGAAAATCCAGCTTTGCTCCTGCCCATTTTGTATTTCTGGTGCCTCTCATGAGCAGTAAATTCATATCAAAAACATAAATAAGAGGCATGGAAGTTCCATTGTAAGTTCCCTTATTTGCCCTATGTTGCCTACAGGTTAATTGCTTGCAGCAATTAATCACATTGCACTGAAACATGGTGTAATACTTCTCGGCCAAGAATGCAGCTGTCCTACCATGGGGTAAAGAAGCTGCAGAGAGATTAATTTTTCTTGAAACTCCTACACTGAAGTAGGTGGTGGGGTTTCTGATCCTGTGCAGAGTCCCTGCTACTTTGTCCTTCCCTCTGTCTCAGCTTCCACTTGATTTAGACGCCAAATGCAGTCCAGATTTTGTGTGCTGCTCTTCGTTAGGTGTCTACTACCTCGGCTGAAACACAGGGACCTCCAGAGCTGAAAGCAGGGGAACTATGGTAGCAGTTCCCAGATGAGCTATCAAGACTCCAACTGAAGTTCAAAGCCAGACAGAAATTCAATTGCCAAACTACAGGAAGAATTGCAGCAGAAGAACTTTGGGTCTGCGGCTGCTGCTTAGTGAGAGGCAAGTTGTATTTTCAGGACTGTAACTGTCTGGTATCCTTTCTGGGTCAGGCATAAAGGGGAACAAGCGTTCCCCTTTGTTAGAATAATATATCCAGTACAGTCCATAGGAGGTACTGGAATTGCTGCATTGTGGCCCAGTGGAAAAGTTGTAAGATGTGTGGGGCCTGGTCTAATGTCATGTTGCTAGCGATGGAAATTAAGAGTCTTTGCATGTTTAAGGTGGGATGGCAGAGCACGCCACAAGGAAATATCCTGCAGGATTCCAGCATTGTCCACTTAATGTAGAGTGTCCCTTTAGATACATCCTTACTTAGGGGATAGAAGTGCAGAGTCTGCCCACGGTGTACTGGAAAATTATAAGGGATCACTGAAGTTGCAGGTCCCATGAGAAATACACGGGCCAGGCTGCCTCAGAATAACTTTGGCAGTCACGTGAAGTAGTCCACATTGCTAGCTCACTATTTAGCAATGTGAGAATAAAGGGAGGCTTGTGATCTAACTTTAATTCTCATAATTGCGAAGGTTCAAAATCTTGAATCTGATGGTGCTCCCCCCACCTGCATCCCTCTCTTCAATATTACCCAGCAGCTCCTCTGCTTCCTCTTGCTTGCAATGAAAAAGGAACACTTTTGTGTTCATTTCTCCCTCCCTCCTCTGAGTCACCTGGCTGTTCACAGGAGAGTGTATCCCCTCCCCTCTCTTTCTGAATCTCTTCACTGCTTTCCCAAACAGTAAGAGAGGAGAAATTGAAGGGACGGTTAGGATTTTACTGCTGCCCACTCAGCTGTCGCTCAGTAAAGCCCGGAGGAGCAACAGAGGCCACAGAGCTGTCTGTGCCATCAGGAAGACAGCATTGCAGTCATCCGTATTCAGGAGGTTACTTTTGTTCATTAATGAAATCTGGATTTGCTTGATCTCTCTAAAGATAAATACCTAAAATGTACATTTTGGAGAGGTTGATGGCCTGAGGCTTTATTTGATGAGGAGAGTTCCCCTCTCTGCACTGTGGACTGTGTCTTTCAACTGCTAGAAGATACTTTATAGCATGTTCCCTTGCAGCAAGCGTCGCTCCTGTATATCTTGGAGGTTGCATTTCTTGGCACAGCTTTGTACTCACTTAGTATTGGTCTAACTGGCTATGCAAAGGGGAAGGCGATAGAGAATCATGCCTAAGCACGCCTCCGGTTGGTGGAAAACTTCTCGTAGCAATAGGCTCTTTAATGTACCTGACAAAAGCAGAACAAGATTCAAAGATGGAAGTTGGAGTCAGAGCATTTTGGACTAGAAGTTAAAGTGCCTCATTTTTACAGTGAAGGTGATGAGCTACCGGAACAGTCTCTGTGGGAGTGCGGTAGTTTCTCTGGCTCTTGAAGTTCTTCGTTAGAACAAGGTGGGGATAGGATTCCTCTGACTAAACACTGGCATCTTCAGTGTAGAGATCTACATCTCGGTTGCTCAGCCTGGGCTCTCTTTATAATTTAGTCAGTGGAGTCTGGGGCATGATTCATCCCGTCTTCATGTGGATGTATGAAATGGGCCAGAGGACCTGCACTCTTAAATGCCAATTTATCTCCATTGACTTAAGGAAATACAGGGTACTAGCTGAAGCATAAACATCTACCCTGCAGATATCCAAGTCTTGAGCCCGTTGCTTAAACATAGTCATAGATATTCCAGAGCATCTCAGATGACACTAAGCACCCCATTAGGCCTCTGCTGTTACGTGAGACAAGTAATACTCTGCACATCTTTCCAGGGTTTGTCAACCACATCTGCAGTGGGATGTGGGGATACATGAGCTGCATGTTTGGAGCTTTACTCTTTCCAGGTCCCAGCATGCTTGTGCAGAAGCAGGTTGGGTCTCCCAGCACCGCAGTCCAGCTGTAGCTGGAAAGGAGCTCCACCTCAGCCAGATGCCATCTTGCTGCAGAAATCGCTTGGTCCATGGTTTGCATGTATACAGAGCTGTCATAGAATATTATAATGCACCTCTGGCTTTAAAATTACTTAATGCAAATAGTTTAATGTCATCACAAGCGCAATACATGCATTTATTCTTCTAGGTCTGTGTGTTTGCATGTGTGTTCTCTGTACATTATTGTACTAAAGAGTGCCTCACGTGAGATTAACAAGTAAAGCCCATTTATTAAATTGTTTTATGTACTGTAAATCTTGTGTAATCCACTAATGCATAATGCTGTCACTTAGGAAGCTTGGCTTTCCTTGCCAATGGAGCATCACATTTAGCAGGTTCCCACACTGTTCATTTTGAAAAGGCTGCAGTTGAGAATAAAATTTTAAAAATAAATGTAGTTTACAAAATAATTCTAAACCATTAGAGCCCAAATGCTGACAATGCATTGATAACTGCATCCCAGCTGTAGCATGCATTCAGGATTTTCTACCCTCTTAAGGACGTTGTAGCAAGCAGAGCTTGCATTGTAGCAAGCAAGACATTGTAGCCTGGTTGCCCTTGAAGTGGATTATCAAGGTTATGTTAAAATTCTGCTTTTGCAAAAACTGGCTTTGTGCATCTGTGGTGGTATTGGTAAGGTCCTGGGAATTCCTGGAGCACCTGTGTTGTAATGCTTATGCTGTGCACTGGGAAGAAGAGTGCGTCTTGCAGGTGGTTTCCAAGCACAAAATGTTCCCTGTGGGATCTGTATGTCCAGTGATATCCTCTTCATTGCTATCAAAGTAACGGGTGGGAACAGGAGTAATGGAATCGCCTGTGGTATTTTGACCGGGGGGAGAATTATTGCATGTGTTGCTGAATCTGCGTTCAACCCTTGATTGTAAATAGGGGGTTCCCAATCTGTACACTTAAAAGGCACAATAGAAGAATTGCAAACTCAGTGCATGTCCAGCAACCAATACAGGCTTTTGTTTGTGATAAGGCCTCTTTCATGGTGTGACTCAATGTTTATTGACTTTATTACCAAGTATTTCCGCCATCTCATCCCTAATTACTATGGAATAACGACTTTAGAGGTACCCTGAGATGCACCCAAATGTCCAGTCAAAGCAAGTATGAGAAAACTGACCATTCAAGACAGTGGGATTAGCTGCAGTGCTGAATGTGGCCCGCCCAGGTGAAGCACTGGACAGTAAGCAGAGTGGTCAATGCTGTGAAAAATCCCTCTCAAGTTACAGGGAATACTGGCCAGAGGATTTTGTCAACTCAGGCGTGTGTAGAGGCAGTTAGACTTGGCATGAATTCCAGTCACACATTAGATGGCCTCATTCTGTAGTCATTATTCAGCACTTACTCAAGCAAAACTTTTGCTGAACTTAACGGGTTTACTACTCCTGCTGAAATGAGTAAGAAATTTGTCTGAAGCTCAGGTGCTTTCAGAGCCGAGTCTCAACACAAAACCCCACCATGTTTTGCATCACTAAGGATTTTCAGTACTTTTTTAAAGAGAGCAAACAGTGAAATACTCTGGAGTTGACCAAAAAAAAGGTGGAGGGCAAGGTAAGAAAGCAAACAGAAGAAAAGCAGAGTGAGGTGGTTATCCCAGAGGATGCTTCAGGTTAAGAAAAGTACTCTGGAGTTTTTGCTTCATCTCATTCTATAAGCTGTCCCCCCCCAGAGAACTCCATCGCCTCCGCCATCAGATGTTTCACAGAGCATGCTGCATGCCTGCACTTTTGCTTATGTTTGTTTTCACTGATGGTGATGAACTGGAGAACATGTTGGAAATGAAACATTTTCATTTGTCTATCATTTGGGACTGAAGTTATTAAAAACAGGGAGAAAAATTGAAATTATAGCTTGGCATGTTTTCTGTAAATACTGAGTAGTTCTGCAGCGTATGATATAACCAAAGTAACCTAGAAATAAGCTTGTATTGCTCTTTTCTTGTGCCTAATTATGAGGATGTGAAAAATATGCTCATCTTAATGCCTTCTCATCCGGCTGTGAGGGGGCTGAAAGAACCTCTTATGAAGATTAGTTTGTAAAGCGAATGATTGTAATGCAGGAGTATTGCTATTCATGAGCTCTGAGTTTATTGACTCTGTTAAAAACCAAATCTATGGTCCACATGCGGGATATGTAAAATGCTGTGGGTAGAGCAATAATTCAGAAATTAATTGTAGTTCATATCAGTATGACTGAACCTTCCCTAATCTCACTATTTGAGAGTTTTTCTCAGGGAAGGGAAGTTCATGCTATATTCCCTATTGCTTTTATGTTATTCTCTGTGCATTTTATTTCATTTGCATTAACCAGGTACGTTTACATTTATAATTTGTTAAAAACTTTGTTAAGGAAGGTACTATTCAATTGGACTTGGACATTCTTGTAGGAATCAAAATCTATAAAAGATGCCAGAAGTTTTAAAAATAAAATTTACTTATCTCCTTTTTTGTTCCAGTATCTTGGGTGTTACAGATAGATACACCTTGTTTTTTATAAAGAAAGCATCTCTCACCATTTTCTTATTCAGATTTTAACAGAACTGAAGTCTTGGCAGGGAAAGGAGGCTCTTGGTAATATCTAAGGGCAAGAAATAAATAAAACCTGTATGTATGCAATAGCAATTAAAGCAAAAATCACGTACTCCAGAGGTGTGCTCCTTGTTATGTTCCCTGTTCAGCACTGTACTTAAGCACCTGTTTAACATTAATGGTAAGCATATGCTTAAATGTTTCTGCTGACTTGGGAGTTAGGAGAAGTCTGCCTTGCACACACAATAGTTGAACAGCCCATTTTCCATCTGTGTGCGAGCCCAGAGCATGGTGCTAGCTGAGCATTTTCCAGGTTAATTAGATTGGCATAACAAGATCCCTAGTGGACTCTGTGCAGTCATCAGCTCTTCTGCGCTCTCCAGCTATCGGGAGCTCTGCTTGAAGTTGCGTGTCTTTTCCTAGTAACTGAAACAGAATATCGCGCTTTATTTCACCAGTGTGTTCAGATGGAAACAGAACTGAATGGATTGTGAGTACACCATAAATATCAATTTGGCTTCATATTGCTAGCGTGAATATGGTGCATCCTTCAAATGCACAGTGTCTACCAAGGACTATTTATTCTATAGAGCTACCAATAATGGCTGTGCTTTCATGAATTATGCATCTATTTGTCCCTAAACCTCACCTGACCATGATTTGGAGTGTTTAAGATTTGAAGCTGGCTGTAAGTATAAATTGGAGATATTTTTCATAAAATATAATGTCCTTACAGGTTTCTTTGCAATATTAGTCAGAGTCCATCATGCCTGTATCTACAATAAAAAAAAAAAAATTGGAATCAAAAGAATTCTAATTCAGTACAGGGGAAAAAAAAAAGCTTGATGCTCCAAAGTCTCACAAGAAAAGGCAAAATTACATGAAGTCAAAGGTGATCTGTCCATCTATTCACTGTAGCAAGTGAAATGAGATGGGAGTCCCGTTGTAGAAATAAGGAGGTTATTATTGACCAAATGAAGAAAGGAAAATGACCCCACGGTATGCCTAGAAGCAACTTGCCAAGGTGTAAAAACGTAGCAGTGAGAATCATATTAGCCATTCAGGCCTTTTGAAGGGATAAAATGAGGAGAAAAAGCACATACTTTTAGGGAGAGATTAAATAGATGAGGAGGAGTGTAATCATTTTAGGTGAATTTGGCGGCACAAAATTTAGCTTTCCGGTATTTTCATGGAGAGGCTGCCTTGGTTTCCTCTGAAGATTCCCTGTTTTCCCTGTTTATACCGTTCTATCACATTTGAATCTCTGATGTCTAGAGACTTCTCTAGTACTTAATTTTCACGTTCAAGTTTGTTGGGTTTTTTTTAACCTAACCTCTTAAGTTTTGAAGGAGTTATATGCTTATGAAGCATTGCATATTAACAGTGACATCACGGAAAACATTGAGACAAAGTGGGCTAATCTACAGAACAGTGACAAATGGCTGTAGTGCTATCCTGAGCTCTCTGCTTCCTGCTATATTAAAGAAGACATGTTATGAATAGGTGCGGCTAAAGAAAGGCAGAACAACGGAGAGACCGGAAGGCTTTGGGCAATTTGCATTTGGGTACGGGGAAGCTCTCAATCTTCAGTCACGGTTTGAATCTATCCTAAATTGATAGTTATTGATGGTTGCTAACATCCATTGCCTGCTTGCTAATCTTGGTGTGTAGTAGGAGGAAGAGAGCCCCAGCTGCATGAGTAATTGCTGTGAACTAGCTTGTGACCACACTGCTCAGGCACTCTCTGGAGGTGACTGGTGGAGTCCACTTTGCACATCACTTGGCAGGAACCCCCCTGGTCCCCAAGTGACCTCGTTGTTACTGGAATTAAAATAATTTGTGTGTGTGTTTTCAGTTCGAAGGGCAGCAGTCAGTCCTTCTGAATGATGTTTTTGTTCTGTGACATGCAAACCTGTGTTGCATGCAGGGGGTGAGAGTGCAAGGCCTACAGAGACAAAGCTGGAGGAAGGTTGCAGGAGGAGGAGATACGGCCTAAATATGCACCGTCTCTGTGAGGCAAGCTCTGGAGTGGACTGTCTTTGAGAACTGTGCCTTTTGCAGGGACCTAGCCACATTGCTTGGAAAGCAACTTAGAGGTAAATTGCTATGTATAAAGCACGGATGCTCAAGTCTCGATTCCTGGAGTGAAATAAAGAGCGAGCTAAATTCGTAGTCAGGACACATGCAGTCTCCACTTGTGGGTAGCGTCCTTATGTCAGAATGCTGCAGTTGGTGAATTCATGCACAGGCACATCAAGAACTTGCAACGCATAGGAACTGTTGGGTTGGAGGATACAGAGTCCAGTTCCCAGCTATCTAAAGCAATCGTAGCATAGTGCCTTTGTCATTGGTGTACATAGGAGAAATTGTGCTTGAGGCTAGTAGAGTCCATTGAATCATATAAGCTGAGCCCAGTAAACACATTTACTATCTGAAAAGTTAATTCAATTATTTCTCTTGTACCTTGTAAATGTGTCAGACTGGCACATCCCCTCTGCTGGATTCAGTATCTTGTGTTTTCTCCTTTTGGAGATTCTCATAGTAAACCACTTTTCCTCTCATGTAACTAAACATGTAGAGACTTGTAACAGAAATATTAAGATTAGTATGAATGAAATACAGATGCTAATGTGTTTCTGTAAACACTGGAAAAAATAGTGAAATAAATGTGAGAAGAATGTCATGTACTGATAATAAAGAACATTGTTCCCAGCAATAAAACTGAGGAATGTGCTGTGCTGTCAAGCCCAGAAGGCCTGGGCTCTGATAAAAGTCACAGTACATGCATCTCTCCAGCACAAGACCCTGCTTTCTAAGGACACTAAAAGGCCACAAGATACTAGCACAATTCCTTTTCCTGTTAGGCCAACAAGGAACTACACTGTAGCCAAACAGAGGGGTATTTTTTCAAACATACTCCATACAAACAAAGCCAGATAATGAGCTGCAACCTCGCTAGCACTTAGGAATGCCTAAGTAGGCAAGATTCTGAAGCAAAGGACCACCCCTTCTCAACTGTTGGCTCATAGAAGGTATAAAAGATGTGCCAAAAAACTAGCTTGTCATTGCCAGTCAAGAAAAAACCCAGGTGTTGCTATGAGAACTTAATAGTTGATATCCCTTGTCCACTGTGGCACATGCAAATCATGTCAGCCAGATGACCTGAACACACACATCTTAGTGCATGTGACAATGTGATGAATGAACTCTAAGAGAGAATGAGACTGGATAAAACCTGCATATTCAGATTTTGTTAATAAATACCATCTTCTTCCATAAGGTCTTGTGTAGGGGCTTGTTACGCTATTTCACATGTACTCAGGAATTGATGTCTTTCAATCACTGCATGCTAACAGCAGGTATCTGTATGTTGTGGTAGGTCAGACATGATATGAGAATGGGGGAACGTGACATCTCCTGAGCTCTCCAACCATGTGATAGCAACCCTGCCAGTGAAAGACGTGACTGGAAAAGATGGTAGCAGGGGGGCTGGAGGCTGTCAGAGTCCAACGATGGAATGTGTTCAAATAACGAAGCCACATGCATTTGCAAATGTCTAAGTCTATTATGCCTACACCATTACCTTTATCAATCAAATCTGTAACTTCATCAAGAAATGAAATTGGGTTTTTTTCACAAGACCTATTTTCCAGAAACCTGTATAGACTAACATTAATTATACTCCTATCCTTTAGTTCTTTATTAATAGAGTCCCATATCAGCTTTACTACTTTTCCATTCTTAGAAGGAGTCCTTCTAAAGGGAAACTAGCCAAGCTGTATCATTTCTGTGCGTAAATAGGGCATTAGTTTTGAAAAGGCTGGTTGTAAATGCTGTAAGTCCTGAGAGTAAAATCAGCAAAGGTGAAGAGGAGATGCAGGGAGCCGCTTTGTGATACAAGGTGAGACAAAGCACCATCAGCAAGAAGGTCCATTCAAGATTCTGCGGCATCAGTAAAATGATAGAGTACGTGTGTCCATAAGAGGACAGGAGAGTGTGAAGCAGAGCAAATTGATGTTAGTGAAAGTCCTAAGGCGGCGGTATTGTTTATTATACATTTTGTTTGCAAGCAGTAAGAACATATACGGAAGGTGTGAGGAGAGGCAAAAATGATATTGATGATTCTGTAGAGAAACAACTTTATGATGAGAAGAAAGGCACTAACAATTCTCAGCTATAACGAGGACAGGCTGGGGTGAGAAGCAGAAGAATACTGATGCAGTTCTATGTATGCCGTGCTGGAGTGGAAGTATGTGTCACGCAATCTGACTGAAAAACCTATGCCACCTTGCTATGATATGGAGCAACTTAAGAAGTTGTTAATGCAAATGTGTCCTGCCATGGGGAGAAAAGCAAGTCTAGAGATTTGAGTATAAACGAGAGAAAGGACTAACCTATGGTAATGAAATGCAAAGTGTCTGATCAAAATTCAGCATGTTAATCTGAACAGTAAATCTTTTATATGAATGTGTCACTTGAGCCCCATAGTGTACAAGGTTTTTTTCTTACAGTAAATGTTGCCCTTGATGTCCATTTTGATTGCAGAATGTGGTAACATTTCACTGTTGCCACTTGGTTTGCCTGCTGGAGCCGCATGGAGTCAAACGGCTTTAAGGGTTTCCTGGCTACTGGAGGCTCCAGGATGTGTAAGATAACTGTGATTTGTTAAAATGGAAAGTGCAGGGCCTTTGCATGTGATTGAGACAGTCTGATATTTAACCAGTGGATGTTGCATCTGATCTAGTCATAAAAAAATGAAATTTAAAACAAAAACCGTATTTAAATGTCAATGACTGTAATGCTCCCAGGAACCCATGCTGAGCAGTGGCCGTTGTGGTATCCTCAGCTTATCTCCTTCATGCAGGCTTTGACATGTTGTATGGTTTCTGAGGAGAAATGCTGTCCTGCAGTGAATACGCTTGGATTGGCATGCAACAAATTTGAATTTAGAGGGAATGATACTGATTTCTTGCATGACCTTGGGCAAATCTCGCAATGCCGCCATGCACAGGATAGCTGTGTCAGTGCAGGGCAGCTCTACCACCTCCTGCCGTAACTGCGCACTGCATGAAGCTTCTCACTGGTCTTTACCTCGATTCCCCATTTGTAAAATAGGGATGATAATTTCTTCCGTTCCCTTTCTTTGTATGTTTTGACTGTGGTATTTTAAGCTCCCATACTATCCATCTGTATTTGCTTAGTACATAAACTGTGTCTTATTGTGCTAGGTTCGAGTACTTGTCTATCCTTAACATTATATTAAATGATACAAATGTCACTGATCTATAAAGATATGGCGTTCAGTAAGAGATTATAGGAACATGTAAATCTGTACAATAGTAGTTGAGCTACTGTAGAACAGGTTTATTCTAAATTACAAAGAAAGCTGAGGATAATGTCTTCTACTCATGTCCACGTTTGTGTCTGAATCAGGGTTTTATTATGAATCTAAGCAGTATTTGTCACAGTTGGCGCACCACAATTAACATTTTTTACTGGATCAGGCAGTATCCTACATATTAATAAAATGGTAATATTTCAGTTGATGAAAAAATTCTGACTGATAGTGGAATCTAGTATAAAATTTTCAGATCAAATATTTCTTTCTGTATTTGCGCCATTAACCTCATATAAGAATATCAAGGTTTTGATAATGCTTTGATTAGAAAAAGAGGAATTAAAGCACTCCACCGAAGTCTGACATCTGGAAAAAACTTTGAAATGTAATCCTTGGTGGTTGTTTGCTTGTATGCTAAATAAATAATAAGTGGAAAATTAATTATTTCAGTTTTAATAATATGAGACATTTTGATTGATGGGAACTGAAATTTTGTTTACTGGGAAGTTTCAACAGTCCTTGTTTTCGTCTTGCTTGGGAAGGAAAACAAATATTGAAATAATTTTTCTGCTAAATGGAGATTTAATTTCCTTTCCTCACCTTGGTTTTGCTTTTTAGCACATACTTTTCCCATCCGTCTACAATCTATCAATACCATTAAAAATGTATTGTAAATTGAGCTGACTGAAGGAAGCATATTTAGACATAAGCTGTTAGTCAGCGCTTAATTCATCCTTTGCTTATACACGACCACAATCTCTATGCACAACTCCTTTAATATCCAGCATGGTATTTCAAGCATGAATTGACCCCTTTCAGGTTGTTTGTATAAATAAAGTGAGCAGGATTGGGTCTAGAACTGTCTACAGGATGGAAACGTTATATTGAGGGGTATCTTGTTTCTCTCTCTTTATCAGAAAGACAGACATCTGCTGTTTGCCATCTGTAATGGGTGTGCATAGCTTGCTTTGTCTTGATGCCCCATTGGATCTGAGATGATTCCAGAGGAGTCATTACAGCTTTTACAGTAAGAATGCAATAGCTCCTTTGCAGCCATGAATATTCCTGTAAAAGTGTACTTTCAAAGTCACTCATTACCGAGAGTGCACTGATGAGTACTGAAGGCATCCTTAAAGTCCTTGGCATACATCATGGGTTGGTTTCAAGCAGACCATTCTAAGATCTCCATGTGGACAAAACTTTCAAACGTGCCTAGCTGAATATGGCATCCAAATCCCACATATGGGGTATTCACTCCGGTTTCAGTGCTACCCATTTAGATCCTGGTTCTCCATGCATATGATATGCAGTTGTGTCTTTAAGAGAAGCACAAAGAAGGAAATAATGGCCAGGGTGAAACCACAGCACATATAGACACTCTTCATCCTGTTTTCAAGTAGTCAGCCACTGACAGTGAATCTGGGTCAGGCAGCTGCTCTGAGCACCACATGCCCATGACTACTCTAATATCATCCCAGACCTGCTTGTAGAGATATATCAGAGCTGCAGTCACACCCCAGCTGCATTTAAACTTGCCCCTGATCACAGTCCCGCCTCTGTTCATTTGTTCTAAGTAGAGTTTATTCTGTCCTTGTTTGCCTTGCCAAATTTGCTGAGATGTGTGTGTTGGCTTTAGACAAATAGAGAAATGCTATCACTTAAGGTAATCCTTATTCCATAAGCAGGTTTGTGTGGCTGGTAGAGCGTAGGGTGTGTTCTCAGAAGTGTGAGTTTGTGGTGAGAGATCCCAGTGTCCCAGGGTAGCTGGCAGCTATCTACAAGAACGGTGCCAACTGACTCAGAAAAGAGTTATGCACAAAAGCTGGCCCAGTGGTTTGCTGTTTTTTCCTAAAGCAGACACCTCAAAGTTTACACTATAAGTCATGTGAGCTTTTTTAGAAGGAAGTAGAAGAAAAGAAGACAGAAAGTGCTGAAGCATAGCACTCAATGAGTTCTTTGACGCTAATTTGCAAAGGATTATTCATTTAAATACTGTTTCAGTTCTTACAGTGCTGTTATTCCTTGCATGGACTGCTTGTTTCTGGATCATTGTCTAAAATAACTCTGTGAAAGCATCAGTAACAAAATTTTTAACTGCAGTCCTAACCTGGTTGATTTTCTCCACAGCATGGAACATCTAGCTTCCACCCTCTCCTTCCTTCAGGCCTTCCCTGTGATCGCAAGTGTACTGGGGGATGAAAGTCATGCCCTTCCCATGGGTTATCTCCCTGTACCTTTACAGGGTTATGGTGTATGTCTAGGTCATGGTCTTATTTTGTTGTGATGTACAGGAGAGGCAGACAGTCTGAACTTCACCAGGAGAGAATTTGGATGTTGTTACACTGCGGTGTTCCTATTTCTTACTCCTTTTTCACTCAGCAACGTGGCAACGAGCACTTCTATATATATTTCTGCAAAATGTAATTGATAGATATTGAATCCAAAGCACTGGATGTAGCTGCTAGCAAGGTAGTTGCCTATTTCTGTACACAAAAGCCATCACAGAGTTTGGGTGCCAGCTGCTATTGAGAACGAGGTGATGTGGCTTTTTTAAAGCAAAACCAATACTTCATCTCAAAGCTGCAGTGCATAAGGACCATGTCTTTCTAGCCATGCTGTCTGCAGTCTTCTGTGTTGTAACGACAAAAATTCATGGCTATTAGCAAACTAACCCAGATAGACCAAAAGACATTTTTGTGGCAAAGGATGTTTTTGTTCCCTTTTCACTTGGGCTGCCCCAGCACTGCACAGAAGAGACTTGTGGAGCTCTGGGTAGAATGGAGTGATCCTGTAAATGACCCTGATTATCACTCTGCATTTTCTAACCAAATGACCAATGAAGCGAAAGACCTTGAACAAGATTTTTAATTATAACAAATGGAATCTGTGCTCTCTAATCAGATTGTTGTATAGGTGGCTATTATTCATTGCTAAAAGTTAAAGCAATTAAACTTCAAGCAGTCATTGGGCAGATTATATCAAAGTATTACTTCATTTGAGGGTTTGGGTGGTTTTGGGTTTTGTGGGGGGTTTTTTTTGTTTAATCTCTCTAGCGGAAACTCACGGTATATTGATCTTTCAAATCTGTCTAAAGGTGAAGTATTAATACTGGTGCCAAAACAGCTGCTGCAGGTGTTGCTGTTATAGACTTGCAAACCTGAACAAATTTAATATTGGGTCCCCATTTTGTGAGACAGCAAAGGGAGTAGAAGGTAATTTAGGGTTTTCCATTTTATTTCTTTTGTTCTTCTTATCGTATCTTCCTTTATCTGCATTTTCTATCTCTCTCTCAGCTGACTTTACTACGTCCTTTCTCCTTTTCTTTTCATATATATCAAAGCTGACTGCTTGCCTGTCAGACAGGTGTGGAGGGGGTATCTATTTTGGCTGTTTTGGAGACTAGGGTATTCTGGAGTAACCCTGAGAGTAGATGTGGTCCCTCAGTTCAGTATGCAGCTTGTTGCTGATGCAGTACGATCCTGTTCGAAAGAATAAGGCATACTGCTTCTTTGTAACATATTTGTGCCAGGGATTTGCACTGATGCAGCTACTTTGGTGCAAAAACCCTCTATTTCAGCAAACTCTAATTGACCTCATTGTATCTGTGTTTACCATTTGTAAAGTGGGCGACTTAACATTTGTCTATCACATGGGAGTATTGTAAGGCTTGCTGAGGCGTTGCTTTTAAATCATTTGGAGATCCTTGGATGACAGATGCTATAGAAAAGCACTGATTCTGTGCACTGTTTTACTGCTCTCCTTTTCCATTTTAAGTCCAGCTCAGCACTTGAACCAAAAATGTCAGCACTCTGCTCCTGTACAAAAGCAGGTTTGCTCACTGTTTTTATTGAGAAGTGGTATTTGTATTCCCCATGCATGCACACACAATGCCTTTAGAAATTAGAGTAAAGCCATCTAATTCCAAGTAGATTTAACTCACAGCAGGGCACACCAGGAAGGTGCTTCCACATCCAGGCTGAATGTTGCCAGAATTCCTCACCAGGCTTTAGTGACAGAAGTGAGGAAGAAAACCAAGTCCGTAGTTCGATTGTTCTTCCCTTCAGGCCTGGTCATTTGGAATAACAGAATCAACTAGTTATTTAAGTGAGCTTTGAGTGATGTTATGAGCATCATTCTTAAAGGATAAAAGTTGCTGCTTAGTCCGAGGTTTTCCAAAAGTCTTGGTGAGACTTGAATGCCCGATTCTCAGGAAATAGAATAATTCTCCAAGTGGCCTGGAAAGCCAGCCTGAATGCTGCACTTTGAGAATGACCTGCACTTTGTTTCCTTACTCTCTGAATCTTGATTCAGTGGCATTTCTTTGGACGGGCCTTTTGCAAGGCTTAAAAATTATGAAAGTCGGAGCGGCTGGTGAGGTGATGGGTGGAGCAGGGTGGAGGGGGAGCTGTCTGCAGGGCTGAATGCTGCCATGCCGCCGGGAGAGGGTGAGGGCTGAGGATTGTTCTGCTTGGCACAGGGATGGATGCATGCCTGCCCTCCCCCAGGTTTATAGCCCACAGGTCTCAGCCCTCTTCTTGCCAGTCAGCATCCAGGGATTCATTTGAAACTAACAAGTGACTGTGATAGAATCCTGTGTGCAAAGAACTATACAGAGGCTTGCTCCAGAATTACCATGAGAATGGCGTCTTCTTAAAATATGGCCACAATTAGCCATTCAGGAGCCAGTCTGAAAACACAGCACTGCTATTCTCTGCCTTGTCCCATATCAGTGTGTTGCAGACGAGGGGGAACATTTATACAAGGCCACCTGCCCCTTCTTATTTCTATTTGAACACTGTCAGAGCTCATAGAATCATAGAATTGTTTAGGTTAGAAAAGACCTTTAAGATCATCGAGTCCAACCGTTAACCTAGCACTACCAAGTCCACCACTAAACCATGTCCCGAAGCACCACATCTACATGTCTTTTAAATACCTCCAGGGATGGTGACTCCACCACTTCTCTGGGCAGCCTGTTCCAATGCTTGACAACCCTTTCGGTGAAGAAATTTTTCCTAATATCATCTACTTGGGGGTCCTCAGCAATGTTCATCTGAATTAACTAAATAGTTGTCAATTGGTTATTTAAATCACACTGAACTCTCATTCAGAATTAAAGTAGCCTTCATTTAATTTTTATTTGTTTTACTCATGAAGTGGATTAAGCTAAATTAAATTGAAGCTATTTTAATTCCATATGGGACTATCCTCTCAGATATTTAATGTGGCATAATTCATCCATCTACAAAGTAAATTTACATGTATCTTTCTGAGAATCTCAGTGTAAACAGGTCTTTAGTCCTTATCAAAAAAACCTTTGTTGGCTGTTAGACAATATACTTTGGGAGTGTGTAAAGTTATAATGAACAAGGGCACCAAGTGTTCACCTGGGGAATTGGTGTGGAACAGCAAATGGACTATAAATTCACATCCTAGATTAACTTGTAGTACTTTTCCCTCTATATAGACAAAACAGGTTCTGTCGAGGTCTATAAGCATTTTCCTGTGGAATTTATGACCCTAGGTTCTGCTTAGAAACATGATAATCACAGATTCATAAAGTGAAGTTGGAATCTGAGGCCTGATTCAGCAGGGAACACTATGCACGCGCTTAGCTTTAAATATAGAGGTAGTTTGATTGACTGGTTAAGAATTGTGCTGAATCAGAGCCAAAGTGCCATGGCTTTTTGTGACATTTATATGGCTTCAGGATACAGATGTTCAATGAAAACTTCAATGACAGTCTTCCTTAATAATTCAGAAGTCCCAATTTTTCTTCAGAAATAATACCAGTGTGGATGATACAATCATTCTGCTCGTCTGAGTCCTGGCTGTATAAGGACTTGTTTGCAGGAAGTAGCTTACTGATTACAGCTTTATTACAGGCAGCAGGAGCATTGGGCTGTAAGCCCTTTTTTTAATTAAAGTTGTTTGTCATTTATTAAGGCTTTTTTTAAACTATTTTTTAGTTTCCTGGGAAAAGAGTGGTGTGCTTTCCAGCAATTTTAATTTAGTTACATTTATATATGTGCAGCTTTTACTACAGGAAGTCTCTCTTCATCATTAGGAGGAGAAAAACGTTAATAGCAACACTATCGTGAAGTAAAGCAAAGCTGTTGATGTACTTTATTGCAGTCAGAGATCAATATTTCCTAGGGAAATAATGATACAAAAGCAGTCATTGGGGAACGCTATGGGAAATCATGCAATACCTTATAATTGCTATGAAATACACACATTTTTGCTACTGTAAAGAAATCCTCCACCACTAATCCTCTTTTTAGTTTTGAAACTAAAAATAACATTTTTAAATTAAAAAGAACATTTTTAAAGATGAAAAATAACTAAATGAATAACTGTAAGAATTTACTTAAGCACTTAAAAATTTCTGATATGAATAACTGGTTTTCTTCAGTGTGATTGGAATAGCACAGAAAACACCTGTTTTGTGCCCCTAGCATTCCTGCAAAATACTGCAAAGCAGTATGAGCAATATTTGTGTAAAGTCCACAGTTACCTGAGATATGAGCTATCTGTCAGTGGGGCTTTAGGAAACATGAAGTACATTTCAAGAAGGAACAGGTTTTTTTAATGCATATGTAGTATTCACTACTGATATATGCATTCTTTTTTCCACATGTGTGGACTGAGGTTACAGATATATTTGAATATGCTGAAAAATCCTAAATAGCCCAAAGTTAATAACCTAAAATAAACTTATTTTAGTATCTCAGTAAACAGGGGGAAAAAACATATAACAAAAACAAGTGTATTTTCCTAAGAGCTTGAAAGGAATAAAAGTATTTCCATGTAAAAAGTTATCTCTTGATTGTAATTGCAAACTTGCAATGGGTTTCTACACAGATATATAAAGAAAATTTTAGAAAGGACAAATGCATTATGTAAAAAACCCCCTATTCCATAAGAAACAATTTGCTTACTGAAAAGTTAAATATGAAATTAAACCGTTTGGCCCTGACCAGACATAATTTTCCTCATCTGAGGCCTAGGCGAAAGCCAAGGCTTTGAATCTTTAAATGCTTAAGTGCATGAGCTACTTGCATCTGTGTTTCGTACTTGGAACTCACTGGAGAGTGTGTCATATGCAGGGATGCTCACGTGGGTGAGTGTTTGCAGGCCACCAGAGCAGGTCTTACACAACGGTGATGCAGCGAGTGTTCGGAGCCGCACTAGTCCAACCCTCCCCCTTTTCCAGCTTCAGGGATTGTGGCTCTGCCACAACTGCTTGTGTTCAAGCTCTTACCCCAAATCATGTATCAAATCATTTTTGATTGCTTGCAACCCTGTAAAAGAGGAGCTAGTGACTTCACTTATGCATGTCAAGAGGCAGGAAACAAGGCAGTAAAGATGGAGGTAAGATAGGACCTCAGGGTGGGGCAGAGACAAATTTAGGAATGATGTAGAGTTGTGCATCGAAATCTTACTCGAGGCCCTGTATTGTGTAAGGTCAACCCTACCCTACAACCTGTTCCAATATTTCATTGTTAAGTAAATTGATGTAACATTCATGTCTTCCTATAAAGAAAATTCTACCATGGGAACTATTACAGCTTTTTCCTTTAACTACTTTATTCTGTGTTTTAGTCAGGACTATTGTAAATTAATTATCCTCTAATTTGTAGTTGAGGCACTCAGTGGCTGTAAGTGATGACATCTCCACAGTGCAGTTAATGTTATGCTTCTTTGTGTATATAAATACTTCAGAAATGCATTTTTCTCTGATGTAAATTGAATTTTAATACGTTAAACAGGATCATTTCTGTATAGCGCTTAGCAATGCATTCCAGGTGCTTGAAAGCAATTTTAGAGAGGGTGAAAAAATTTCCACAAATCGTTCATATCTTAGAACTTCTGTCAGTTTCTCCAGTAGACCTAATATTCAGTTAATAGGAAACACCAAAATGTTTTTGAATATGAATTTAGCTGTTTGCGTGCAAAGACAGTGAAGTAATTTGGATTTTCTGGATTTTTGACTGAGCTTTTTAATGAAGGTTCAGTTGAGAAATTCTGATGAAAGACATATTCAAAGGCTAAAAAAAAAGTGGGGCATGATTCTTTTTATGTTCTGATATACAAATTTTTTACTATAATGGTGTGAGAGCAAGAATTAGAGGAATGATTTCTGTAGGAGGCTTTTGTTTTTCCAGTGTTCAAGGGGACATTTTAAAAATTCTTGGTGGAGGATCTCTGCACTTTTGGGAAATAAGGCCCAGTAAGGGATGGGTTGCACTGGAGAAAAATTTATGAGCTGTCTTGGAAGTCTTGGTCTTTGGAATTGCAATCTTCAATTTAAAAAAATGGGCAAAAGATCTAGTGTTTACTGGGATTCAAAAGAGCTGTGTGATAAATGAATACTAGAGGGTAAACTTCGTATTTGTGCTGTTAATACATTTTTTGTCTTATTAATCCATCCACAAGGGGAAAAAAAAAAGAAGACATAGTTACTAGATGGGTTTTTGCTCTTTTAGATAAAGCCCTAAACTTTTAAAGCGCTCTCTGAGACATTTTTATGCATGTCTTGATTGTTATCCCTCTATCATTTGTGCTGTAATGCATTACTGGAAGATCTGGAGTAAATTTAATTTCCTTACCAGCTGCAGTCTTTTCCTTTTGGCACAGAGTGATTATGTTTGGCTGTGTTTAGAATGAGAATAGAAGAAGCTTTTCACAGGGCTTCTCAGATCTGTGGTGCTGTGCAAAGAACTGAAGTAGGAACCTGTCGTGGTAGAGACCCTGTGAGATGAGAAGTGAGACATTGTGCTACAGCAGCAGAGTTCCTGTTCTCCAGTGACATTGCAAGAACTCTGAGGGAATAACTTCTTTTTGCCAATACTCAGAATATAAACCATATTAGTACTGCAGGCAAGATCACTGAAACTCTAACAGGGAGAGAACCATCTGGGATGTTTTTTATCAAGTGTTCATCCAGGGTGATGTAGTTAAAAGACAGCAAAAAACTTGATGAGCAGTTCAGCGTCACAGATGTGATTACCAAAAGTGTCAGGCTTAGCAGTGCTCTCATTGGAGTCAGTGGGCATTTTCTCAATGACATTATGGGTATGGGGAACTTTTATGTCTTAGATAAGCAGTTAGCAAATGCATATCCCATGGGTGCATTTCAAAGAGTCTCAGTGCAAGAGTTCCATCACCTTGCCCTTCTCATACTTTCTTTTGATTATACCATGCTAATGTTGGCTGTTATGATATGTGGGGTAGGTACACTCCAGTATTGCTACTAAGTCTGTTCTGTTACTAGTAAGCATTTATGTAAGTCACAGTATGACTGCGTCTTCAGGAGTGGCTTTACACCAAGAATGTTTGTTCCTCTGACCTTTATGTACTGTAAAAAACCCCTTAGAAAACAGAGGAAAAGATAAACGCAGCATGATAACAGCAACAACTCAGCAAGCTTCAGTCTTTCCTAAATGCAAATCAGTGCAAACTTAGACTAATTAAATTCTGCAGTTAATGACAGACTATACAAGCCTGATTTAGCAAATCCTCTAATGAGACCCTTGGGACTTGGAAAGCAGAAGCACGCTGCCCTCTGAGGTTATCAAGGCATAGCATCACCCTCACCTAAGATTATGGAGCTGCTACTGTGAGTGAGAGGCCAGGGCCCTCAAGATAGCCAGTCAAGGCTTCCTAGAGCAAATAAGAGCTAAAAGAAAGAGTAGAAGGGAAGCACAGCACCCTCTCATTGTTCCCCTGGTTGTTGCCCGCTTACTAAGTCTGAGAGAAGGAAAGTTCTCCAAGGAAGAAAAAGCAATTTGGGCCTCTTCCAGTATGTTATGCAACAAAAGATTCTTGGTTTTTGCCTGTAATCAGAGGGCTACTAACGAATGTGACTTCATTTGCATTTTCAAGCTTTGAACATTATTTGCGCAGTGTTCAGAGAAAGATGCTTTTGATTTATTTCACCATGACAGAATTTGGTGTGATTTGTTACACATCTGCAACCAGTGCATTTTTTTGGCACTGTGCTTCAAAATGTGTTCCCAAAGAAGTTAAATGTGGGAAAAGAACTAGTGCTGGTTTTTGCGTGTTAGAAAGAGTCCAGTGCACACATAAGCAAAGGCCTTGAACTTTCATCTGAAGTCAGAGTTGACACTAATATTTGCAAGCTGTGAAACAGCTGTGACATGGAAAAGCATTCTAGGGATTAACATGCAAATAAGGGCACGAGTCTTGTGTTTTGTTTCCAAATTCCCACATTCAGTACTGCTACATAGGCTTTTGAAAGTGGAGCAGAGTTTGCCCACAGGATAGGTTTATGAGATCACTGCAGAAGCTTATTCACTGCTGTTAGGTCTTATCACTCTGAGGCACTGGTTTGGCTTCCATGCTAGGATCCAAATTCTCTTTCAGCCCAGCTCCGATTTCACAGCAAAGCAATGTCAGAGCTCTGTGGAGTGAAGTGTAAGGTTTGGGCAAAACAAGCTAGCTGGTTTTGTTAGAGCGAGCTGGTTTTGTTAGCTGTGTGTACTTACAAAAACAAAACCAAACACAAACCCCCTCAAACTTAACAATTGGTTAACATGCTTCTAAACAAAGAAACCATCTTCTGAACGCATGGTGGACCACCATGTCGTATTATCCCTTCATGAATCTGCACTGACAGCCTAAAAAGTTTATTTTCTTCCATAATCTGCATCTGGGAGGAGACAAAATAGGCATGTGCTGTGATATTCCATTGCTTCACTAGTGCTAAGCATCCCCAAAGGGTCAAGGTGAGTATTTGCTCATATAGGCAGTTGTTTATTAGTTTGACAATGGTTTGTAGAGCATCTAGCACAGCAGGGCACAGACCTAAGTGAGGCCCTCAGATGTCCCAACCCAACAGTGACTGCCATACCCGTCTTCCTGCTGCCACATCTTCTGAGAGAGAAAGAAGATGCCAGGCTGAAGTACACATTCACACATTCACAGTGGTTCAAAAATACACTTCATTTTCAAAGAGTAAAAAGTAAAAGAACAAACCATGGAGGGTGGAGGATAAAGCAGATATTTCAGTGTTACTCAACATTATAAATTTTCACCAAGCTTTTTAAATTCAGAACTAGCTTTGATGGAAAGGAAATGAAGTTGGTGTAAATTCACATGGTGGCAGTTTCTCTTTGAGTGAAGGTTTTTCCAGGAAAGAGGAGTAGGAATAAAGAGAGGCACTCCAAGAAGTTTAAGGATGAAGCTAGGGAAAGGGTTTCTTGTGGATGGAGAATTGATCTGTCCTTGTCTGACTTATCCCAAGAACCACACACTACTTCTGTTAAAACAAAAGCAAACCTGGGTCCAGTTGTTTTCTGGGAAAAGGTATGGGACTGGATGGTACAAATAAATTTCTCATCTTCCCCAAGCCCAATTCCCTGTGAATCTTTATTCCCTTGATGGCTACCCACAAGAATTCCTTGGTCTGTTTCCTCCAGTCTGTCACCAGTGTTATGGATAAAGGTCTTGAGTCCATCTAGTTCCTCACTTGCCCCTTTTGTGTTTTCATTGTGGGGTTTGTTCCATTCTTCAACCACAAGTCCTTACTCATCTCCGCTGCTTGTTCTTGAGGCATTGGCCCGTTCTTCAGCATGATGGTGAAAGATACACACAGCATAAGGTGCCAGGGGCTGCAGAGTCCTGAGGAGCTGCCTAGTGTGTTGGACACTGCTGGGAGAGCCCTTGTTTTGAGCTCAGTAAAATTCTCTTAACCAGTGAGCCTGACTGAACAGCTAAAGCAAAGATGTTGTGAGAGATGGGACATGATACAATCACTGCCTTTAATTATGAATGAGCGTGTATGACTTTAGCGCCTGTGATGCCTAAGTCACAGACCAGGACTCCTGTGGTGCTCAGAGCAGAATAAAAACACGGTACCTGCCCCCAAAACCTCATAACGTAAGATTTACAATCCCACTGGCAGCAAAAATTAGTCTCCAAAATGACTATGGTGTCAGAAAAAGAATTCACAAGGAAATGGGAAATCATCCCTCTGAAGGCAGATGAGAGCTGAGCAAACTCAGGTCTAACAAGAAATGTACCAGTTTGAAAGTAGTCATCTGGACGTTAATTATTTTTTTAAAGTGTGTTTCGTTAATACAGTGGTTGATTAAATATTCCCTGTGTCTGGTCTTAATTTGTTGAAAATACATTTTTTTTCTTTTAAAAAGTTCTTTTCCAAAGTTAAAATTTATCAAAAATCTTGCAAGTTTAAAAAATAATCATGTCATTGCAACTATTATCAAAATTAGTAATAATTACTTACTTCCAGCGTGTTGGTATCTAGATCTACTTTCATAAATGGAAAATGTTGAGAGTGACTTTTTCTTCCCTTAAAAAGTTTAACTATTGATTGCTAAGTGTGTATATATATACAGATAGATACGTGTGGATATATACATGTATTTTTGAGTCCCTTACAAACATCTCAAAATGAAGCCATTTCAGTATTTCAAAACCAGCTTTTCATTTCTTAGTCAACTGACTCATGAGATTAACTTAAGTCTGATGTACATACAATGCTAAAGAAATGCATCATTTCTCTACCACAGCATTAATGTCTAATTTTCAGCATTTTCAAGTGACAGTTGAATTTTTTTCAGTACAATCTGCTTTACAAGGCTGGGCCTCCTGCTGGGGACTAGAGTGCTATATCACTGAAGATAGATGTCAAAGCAAAGTGCTTTTTTTTTCCTTCCCCTTCCTTCCTGATAAAGTATAAAGCAGCCTTAAGGGCCTAGCCTCCACTGGGGAATCTAAAAGTGTCCCACTCGTTCATCTACAAATGATGAACTATCAGCTGGCACTTGTGTTTTAATCCACAATCCTGAGTAACCCTGCTGAGAGCGGGTCTAGTCAGCACAGCAGTAATGGCCCAGAGGTGATGGAATTTCCCAGGTGTAGTCAAAACTAAAGGTTAAGTGCTGTTCTCTCATTGTGTTTTTTAGGACTATCAGAGCTTTAGTTTTTCTTTCTTTGGGCTCAAGGGCTTTGTTTATAGTTTAGGTATTAGCTTTATTCAACGCTGTCATCTAGGTCCTCTAAAGATGCTTGCAGCCTTATCCAGCAAAAAGAGGGGAGGATGAGGATCTGATTGTTCCAGCATAATAAATTACAGCAAACCAACATTAGCTTTGAAGATGTCTCTGCTAACTGGGAAATGTCAGTATTACTGTTTCATAACTTACTGAAATTATAAATTGATGTGGTATAACTTGTGAAGGAGTTCGGTGTAAAGGAGACACCTGGAACAAAACAACCAATTCTAAAGCCCTGAAGGACTAATTTCTTGGGCCCAGTCCTGGCGTACCATAGCTGCGTAGGCAATGCTGAGAATTGGCAACGAAGGAGAAAACACAGAGCTTGTTTACAAAGAGGAGTTACTGCGGAGTTGCTACAGGGTAGATATAAAGCTTACTCGCTATTCTGCAGTAATGCTCTGTGTGGCCAGTCCTATTCCATAATCAAAATGTCATTATGTGGTTTTTAGAAATGAGTGCCTTGGTCCTCTTGACCTAGTAAGGGAGAGTGTTTCTGGTAAGAGAGGCTGGGACAGATTTGAGTGGACAAAGACTGGCAAATTCATAAGAATGATGTAGAGACAGCGTGTTGGAAGCAGGACAGTCTGCTGCTTCAAGCTGGAATTAGTTAGCTAAGCTGAGGGTAACTTAAAAAAAAAAAAGACTAAACAAGGAGAATAAATGTAAGACATAGGAATTTTTTACTACTTTTCTCTTTTGCTCTATGCGCTTTGTTCCTTTTGGGGATCTGATTAAATAATGCTTTGCGCTGAAGTCCTAGAGTCATTTTAATCAACTCGCTGTTCAGATATCCCTTGAGTGAAAGAGCTTAGAGATGTCAAATGCGGTTACTCCTGTTGCGTTAAGAGTGCTGGAAGATGGAGGAGCACAAAGAGACAGTGGCTGATCCCAACGTGGTTGAAGCAGGTGGTTCTGCTCTGAATGTGGTGCAGAAATCCCAGCCTGTTGTCTCAAACATAAATTAGAGAAAGATTCCTGGGGCTGTCTGGCACAGGTCTCCTGGGGGCATGACACTGTCTTTGTCTAATAAAAGCCTGTCCCCAGTAGGGTGAGTGACAACTTATTTTCATTTTTTTTATGAACTAGACTCCTCAAACCTGGTACCCTTGTTCATTAAAAGCTGCAGCGTTTAGGGGAGAAACATAAGTCTGGATTTTCTTTTTACATCAGAAGTGACTAAAAGGTCATCAGGCTTCCCTTTGTGATTTCAGCAATTCAGATGTCTTTTTGAACTTTTTCCTTTCTAACAGGAGTTACTCGGTTCTTAGAGTATGCTGATTACATGTTAGAAACAACTTTGAAATGTGCTGTGGGCAACAGGTCACCAGACTACCAATTTATGAAAATCATTTAAATCATTCCTGTGAGGAATTCAGTTTAGATTTCAAGAAATTAATTTCTTTTAAGTAGATACAATTAATTTTAGCCCATTTAGTAAAACAGAGAAGATAACTTCTTAAAAGCATTTAACTTCTGTGATATTTCTTGTCCACAGAGATAAAACTGCTTTTCAAAGGAGAATAACATCATTCCAGTTATTCAACAGGGAAACTAAGCCACCAGACAAAGAGGTGACCTGAGCAAGACACATACCAACAAGTCATCTACAGTGTGAATGTCTCCGTTTGTATTAGTTATTCTGGGCTTCCTTTATAGTCAGTGGAGAGAAATTGGCATGTTTAGGGTACAATTCCTCTGACCTATTTTAGGTATCTGCCTTAGGAAGAGAGGAATCCTACCTCACAGGATGTTGGCTGTCAAGGAAGCTGAGGATGGCTAGCTCAGAAGTCTACGGTATCTACATTTGATCAGATAATTCTCGTCCTTAATAAGTGTTTCATTCTCTGGAGTGATTTGTTGCAGTGTTTTAGATTTCCTTTATGGATGGATAGTGAGCACTTAGCCAAGGCCCATTGAAATCTTATGTGGAGGAAGGCTGAAAATAAAATGTGGTAAATAGATATCTGCCAAGTATCTCTAAGTTGGGGAATGGTTCCCCTGTCTCTCTTTGCGATCCTCCACTTTTCAAGGCCCAGAGGTGAAACTGTGATACAGCTGATCACTACATGAACCTCAGGGTGTCTCTTCACCAGGAGGTCCATACTAGGAGTGTTAGACAGTAGCTGGTTTATTGATTCTAATTTTCCCATGCAGTCATCGATTACCATTTGCATATTCTTCAGAGGTTCTCACTCCCTGCAGAAGAATCTGACCGCCTTTGTTTCCAATCACTGCTTGAAGTTTTGATTCAGTGTTTGGTACAACACGGGGAATGGTGGGAGGAATAGGACATGTGATAGTGACTGACTGAAGTGAGCAGCGGCATTCTCCATTTATGGCACATCCAAGTACTTTCCTGCCCTGTCACTTCCCTCCTCCATCTCACATATGAAGTGTCTGACTCCCGAGGAGCAGTTTGAATGGCTGCACTCTCAGCACGGAGTTTTGTAGTCCAAGTCGGTCTAAAAATATCTCCCATGCTCCCTCTCTCTGCTCCCATGGCTGCATGGTGCTTTGCCTCCCCTTGCTCAGCGGTAGTGCTCGTGGCCAGTGAGATCAGCTCATTGATCCAGCTGAAACTGAATCTTGTTTTCTTTTGCTGGGTCTGGCTGGTTGAATGAGCTGAACTGATTCACTGAGCCACAGCATGACATCTAGGCCAACAAGGAGCACGCAGCAATGAGGCTGGAGAAAGAACCTCTCCGTTTAGTGTTGGTATGATGTTTGATGAGCTTAAACATGGCTTAACGAAGGGAGAGGGGAACCTTCTGGGTTTAAAGGTGATTTTTTTTTGTTTTGGTTTGTTTTTTTTAACTGTACTTTTACTTAGTTAGTGAACTACTAGTTGTGCTTGCAAGGGAAAATTAGCAGTGGTAATATAAACAGACAGAACTGACTCAGTTCACGGCAGTCCACACTGTATGTGTGGTGCATAGTGCAGTGTGCTACCTGTGTGTACGCCTCCATTTCCTCCCTATCTCTCAGATAAAGGGTGTTCCACAGAAGAAGAAAAAATAAGCAGGAGCTGCCAAATTAGTGAGCAGTGTGGCTACCTTGGAACCCACCAGGGTGAATGCTGAGACATGCGTCAATGGTTAATTGGTCACTGTAGCAATGCAGAGTAACAATGCTGCAAGAACTTTCATTTTCTGCAAATGAAAAGCAATACAAATATAAAAGATTAATTATACTTCTGTTGCTACGTAGGTCTTAATTTCAGAATAAATATTATTTCAGAATAAAAATTATTTTATTCCAGATTAGAGTGCATGCACTGGAACAGTATTAATTTATCTGTAGCCGTTTACTTTTTTCTGCTTTGTAGCCACACCAGTTAATTTCCCCATGTAGCTGAATACTGAAATGGGTTGGCTTTGAAGCCCAAATGGAGCTGTAAGTGAGATGTGATACAGTGTGAAAATTGATCTGAATGTCACAGCTTGTAATGTAGAGGACACAGGTACCTGTTAATACCTGTAATGTCCTACTCCTCAGCCTCGGGCGTGATGGAGCAATCACTTTGAAAATTATCCAGAGTAGAGGACCATCTCAAACAATTTGCTGAAAATCACTTCCTGTGTAGGTGTTCCTGCTAAGCAAGTACCTCATTTAAGCTTCATGCTGATTAAGGAGGTCTTTCTATGTACAAGGTTATTAAAATGAGGTTGTTCATTTTTTCCTAGTAGATTTAACAGATATTTTGTCTCTGGGGAAGAACTTATTATCAGTTTCATTTGTTAGCAAGTAATAAAGTTGCATTTATTACCGAGTAACCAAGGAGAGAGCCCTGGTATCTTAGACACTATAGCCACAGAGAATAGGCAGCTGTTATCCTAAGAGCATGTGGTCTGTGTGGGATAGATTTGTGGGGAATAGGTCAGGAGTCCACATTTTAGACTGTCTTATGTGCATAGAGCAGGGCAGTGCACTTTCGTAATAGCTTCTGGGACGTTTTCTGCTTGTTCAGCTGCAACTCAGCTAAAACCAAAACAATGGAGCAGTTGTGAAGTCTGGGGGCAGATGTGAGAGACAGAGGTGGAGAGAGCTTGAGTACATAGCGTGTTAGTACACAGTGGAGGAAGTCCAGGCAGCACTGCAAGTGTTTCTGTGAACAGTCAAAGGCTCCTCATGTATTTGCTTCCACAATTGTTTCTATTTTCTGGAGCGTCTGGAAGACTCTCTGCAGTTTTTCCTGGTGCTCTTTGGTGGAGAGGAGACACTGGGAGGACTGCACAGTGGATAAACCATCCTCTGCTCAGTTTCTGGATCAGAGGAGAGAGAAGTTGTCCCCGCTGGACATCACATTAATATCCCTATCTTTCTCTGATCTACCTCCCCATCTGATAAGAATATGAAGATCTCAAGTAGCATTGCTATTGGCTTACTGGTAAAACAGTGGTTCGCTGCTTTTTCACTGCAGCAGTATTTCTGTCATTTCAGCTTTCACTGGTTGTTGCAGGGATTTTGTGGAATGTAAAGATGTTGGTAATGTTGACAGTGTTAGTTCTGTGTAATTTCATGGGTAGCATCCTCTTTATGGGGGTAGCAGACAAAAGAAGGAGGTTGGAAAATAGACCTGTAGGTGTTAAGTGAAATCAAGGCAGTCAGTGAGGTTTCCCAATGAAAAATGACTGCATTCGTCTTTTTTAATTCAGACTGACATGACACCTTCTGCAGTCCTGCTGACAACACGTGCCACAAGATGTGCAGCAGGTTCAGAGCTGATTCTAGGATGCAATTGCAAAGCAAGAAATATTGAGCCTGAATCCCTGTTCTGACAGCTATTCCCAGTGACCTGGAGGATAATTTCTGGCCTGCCACATTTGCTCCATTCTAGGGCAGTGTATGATTCCCAACAGCCACACACTGCCCCGTGCCCCTGCATGGATCATAGCACTTATTGCTGTGAGTTCTAAATAATAAGCTCATGTACTGCAAGGGAGGGGTCTTAAGCTTGACATTTAGTCACCAGCCTTGAAAAGGTTGGTCCACCCCAATTGAAATTGCCACTTCAGGAAAAAAACAAGACATCATCGTTAACCTCTATATCCCTGTTCCCACGCAATGGTATAAAAATGGAGGTTATTGGACCGGTCTGTAGCAGTAGTATTTATTGCCTCAGGACTTCACGTCAATGCAGATCATAAAATGCATATCGATATTGGCCCACATACAGCTGTGCATAAGAAAACTTTTTTCTCGGAGAAGGGACAGTTTCTCATCCTTTTCCATAAAATCATGAATGAAATCATGAGCTTGGTGAGACCTCACAGGTATGGCTGTGGTAAAAATTATAAATGCTAACAATTACGGCTGTATTTAATTGAGCAGGGATTCTCTGGTAGCTTAAATGCAAAGTCATTTCATGCCAATGACTGTCACCACAAAGGATCCATCTCATGTGGTGATACTGTTTAGAAATGATGGATCCCTTAGCAATAAAGAAAACTGCAAATATAACTTTAAATCTTCGAAATGTGAGACAAACCTTAACTGATCTAAGCTTTCATTCTCCCTGCCTATTGCAACGCAGGGAACAAGTTGATAATACCACTACTTACATGCCACCTCACTGTTAAAAGCAGCTTCTGATAGGCATCTAGCAGAAGGCTTTTTTATTCTCTGGAGTATATGATATAGAAGAGATGTTCAGTGTTACTCTGTACAGATGCTTTTCTGAAGCGTGTTGGTCTGGCGTTGGATTTCAGCATTTCTATATGAGAAAGAATATCTGAAAAAAATGCAGTGGTCACATATTTAGTCTTTTAATGAAATGGATCTCTTGGTGATAAACCTCTGCTATTATGAAGGATATCTTTTGGAAGAGTATATTGAGAAAGAAGCAAACATTTGATTAGCAGAGTCTTATACCACTACCTTAAAATCTCTTATTAAACTATATAATTTCTCCAGGCAAATTCAGGGATGATATACGTGTACATTTATTGTTAATTATGGAGTTTGGGGTTTGGATAAACATTAGGTGGTAATTGCAAGGGATTGTAACTGAACATATAAACTACTTTTACATCTATATTTTACTCCAAGAGCATGCTTAAATAAAGTCTGTGCTGAGGAGGCTGCACAAAGAGTGATTCTTCATTTTTATTGGTGATTTTTTTTTTAATTAGTACATATTGGCCAAATTATGATTGTCTTGGTTTTACCTCTACAACTACAAAATAATTGTGCCAATGAAAAAGCAGTTGTAACGCTTGACTCCATGAATTTTCTTATGCAAGCTGGGAAAAGGGGCTATCTACATACCCCCAAATTAGAACTTTTGTAAAGAACTATTAATTTATCTGCTTCCTGATGTGAGCAGATCATCAGCTATAGCCAACAGGGTAAAATTATGCAAAGGTTTCTGTAACAGGGTGCAATGCTTATTAGCACACAGACACACTGGTCTGGCATGCCTGGGGTATTACAACAAAAATAGTTTGAACTTGCAGGACTCAACAGTTCTACATTATCCTGTCCCTTTGAGTTACATGTGCTGAATGGAATAATTAGGTCAGTAATCAAGAGCTGACTTTGCTGATGGATAATAGTACACTTTCTGGTAATGGTTGACCCCTGTGAAGAGTCAGCATGCGTTGCATTGATTAACAAGATGAGAGACTGCAGCTTGATAGGAACTTACACTTATTACTGTAAAACAATAGACTTATTGTAAATTGTATGGACTAACAAATGAGACAGCAGGAATAAATTGATGCTTGGACATTTTGAGATCTCTTGATGGAAACCCCTCTATAGCATGAACAATAAGCTACACTTCTTCACTTTTAACTGTCTCTAAGGGAAAGCAAACCAGGCCAGTATGACAGAGAAAAAGCAATGGATGTTCAAGAAATGGTTGTCCATGGTACACATCGGTACCTAAATTATTAGTCTACATAAATAACCTATGAAAAAGATCAAGAGTGGTAACACAAGACATAAATAATGTGCTTGGTAAACAACGGACCTCCTAGAAGCAGATAAGAAAATCAATAAATTGTTGCTGGTAAAATCATATATATGCTTAGTATATGAAAAGTATATCCAGGACCTCCTTTGAGTAAGGTCTGAGAAGCTCCATGCTAGGCTTTACACTTCCACTGTTCTCAGATGTATGCAACCTGTCTGTTACTGTATATTGTAACTACTAGCAAAAAACTGCCAGGAAGTTTGAGATGGACTTAAAGCTGTGAGGTTACTTCCTTGAACCCTGTGTATCACTCAGCTTTTCCTGGGTAGGACTGGGATGACATGCCTGAGTAGATTACATGTCAAAGGGGACAAGATCACAACACCTTGATAGTCTGTTCCAGAGAGAGAGTTTTTTGGTGTGGACTGTGGGGTAGGAACCTCATATTTGTAAAGATTTTTAGAAAGAAAAAAAAAAGATATATTTGACGGAGTTTTTACAGGCTCCATTTCTTGACTCTCATCATAAAGGAAATATCTGAGGCAAAAAATAATTAAATATTGATTATGGAAAAAAATATACACATTACCCAACTTTGTACTGCTTTGTAATTGGGACAAACCAATTCCAGGAAGGAAAATTGTATTATAAAAGCAAAACAACAGCAGCAATTATAAATGAAAGCAAATAGGAATAAAAAAATGTCGTGGAAAAATCCCCAGCAAAGCAAAATGCTTGCATTCATGATATGAATTTCCTGCTGACTTCAGGGAAAGAGGGCTAGGAGCAAAGGTGCAAAGTTTGACAAAAGATGTTACTTAAACTGTCAAGACAATTCTGATGAGCCTGTCGACACTGCGTGGATACCTAATCTCACATGTGATGCCAGGGCCATAAATTTGAGCTAATTTATTCATGGAGAATTAATCTGCCAGTGTCAAATATTTATTCTGAGAGCTCATTTACTGATATATGGCCTTGGTACAAAACACAGAAATCTACTCAGTGAAAATATTTTTAACACATTTTGGCAGTAAATGCCTACATTCAGTCATAACCATAAAAGCATCCTCTTGCTGCTGTTGTGAATGCTTACTATTGATCAGTGACGTTTCTTGAGAGGTTCCAGGTTCTTCAGAAATCCAGGTTCAGTGGGGGTGAGCATTCTTGATGCTTACCATGTCCTACGTAAATCTGTTCCTGAAAGGTTCTTGTAACTCCGTGGTCCTGTGCACAATAAGCTGCCACCGGCACTTGGTGCAACACGAAGGCTGAAGGACATCTACACTACTTATCATACTATATACTATGTTGTGTTTTAGACAGGATGAAATTGTTTAAGTGTCGAGCTTACACAGCAGAGTATTGTCAGGTCAGCCAAAAGTCGTGCATAAATTTGCTCTGAATTTGGCAAATCACTTTGAACCCCGGAAAAGGAAGACTTGTAAGTCAAAATGCTCCACTTTAGCATTTTCCAAATGAAATAGTTTCACTTTTCCTCTCAGAAGACTGTTTTGCTATATAGTTAAACCACATGTACTTACTTTCTCCAAAGCCTAAAGGTGATGTGTGTTTAATGAAAACAAAAGTAATGTTTTCATATTTATTTATTTACGAAGATACAACATCCAACTTTTTACCTGAAACCTTCACCTCCATGCTCTTTACTTCTCTCTAATCACTCACTAGCAAAAAAATAGGCATTCGCAGAACTCAGGTTTTATTCTTCATGACCCCTGCTGTTCCCATTGAAGTCAGTGCAACAGTAAAATGGGGTTGGATACTGTTTGTGTCTGCCTTAGCAAGGTAGAGACTACCTGTCTCGAGTTCACCAGAACTTCTGGTTCCTTTCAAAGGTAGCTGGGCTAACCTCAATTTTAGATTCAATTTTACCTTCTTAGAGGAGGAGGAAATTGTAATAGCAACAAACTGTTGCTTTTAATAGGGTTATCAGCTCATGTTGGTGATTCCTGAAACTTGAAAGACTCGTAGGTCTCAGTGGGAAGGTTAAAGGGATGAGCTTCATTCAGAGGGTGCTCTTAATGGATGCTGAAAACTTGCATCTGTTCAATGACTTCTGCAGGTTAAATGCGTTTCCTGAACTGTCAAAGCATGATTCTTTTTGTCATTAACGATGTGGTTCACATTGTTTAAGTAAAATCTCACGGTCACTTTAAATGTTGAATGAAGAACAGAATGTAAACAAAAGGAAAGAAAATTGCTTCTGTTTTTAGGAAGTTGTCTTTTTTTGTTTTCTTTTAGAAACATTTTTAGTATCAGGTCTCTCATCTCTCTGACTTTGGGTGTACTTTTCCTTGTCCACATGAATTTTGTATGTTCCTGTCTAATATATAACAGTTTGTGATTTAACATCTTCTTAAGAGTCTGTAGAGAGTATGTGCATTTTTTATGTTTGGGGGAGATGGCCTTTAATTTGGACATCGCCTCCATCACCAGTCTATCATAAAAAAACACCACAGCAGTATTGCTTTAATCAGTCATGTAGTTTTGCAGAATGCTGATGCTTTTGGTATGATTTACTATATAGCACAAAAATAAAGGGTCCTGATTCTATACTATTCCTTCAGGCAAAGATCCTGCTGTAATCACAATTGGCTCCAGGATCTAGCCAGCAAGTGCTGTTGCCCATAGTGATTTTTATTGCTTTGCAACAGCTAAATCCTTATTTCATTGTATAGCATTCACCAATATTTCAATGCAGCTTGTTCATTACTCCAAAGAAAAAGTAAATCTGATACATTATAGGTCTCTTTTAAACTCTTCTGTGTCTCTAGGGTGTTTGTAAACTAGTCTCATAATCCTAACCTTTGATAATCAATAACTATCAATTTACTGCAAATTCCAATAGGCAGCGTTAGTTTACGGAAAATGGAGCAGCTTAAATCAAATTTTTATTGCTAAATCAGACAATTAAACTCAAATTTGGGCAAAAATCATCTATACCATCCTTCTTCCCTTCTATTTCTAAACTAATCTATTCTAAAACTAATGTCTATTCTAAACTAACTTATATTCTAAAACTAATGTTTTAACACACTGCAAGAATTAATTGGTTCTGTAATAGTACTTGTTTTCCAGAGATAAGGATCACAGGCAGTGTGTTCAGATGAGTTTTATTCCATCCCATGAGCATCTTTTCCTCCCACTCCTCCAAATTTGTGTTTTGGGAGCCAAGCTAAAGACTTTTTGGATTTCCCCTCCCCACACACATCCCCTATGTAGTTTTGATTTGTTGTCCCATTTAAATACAGAGTTCAATATTCAGGTGTATAAATGCAACATAAATAAAATGGCATACTCTGCTGAGCCAAAGGGGCTATTTTCCTGGGAGCTGCTGTAATTTACAGTAGGCTCAGCACCAGCAGAAATATTGTTGGTTCGTTATCACAACCAAACGGTAAACCACTTCGGGCTCATAGAACACAGGTAGTCTTAAAGAACGGAGAGGAGAAATAAAAGAGCTGAGAGCTGTTGCGGCACTGGTTGGGATGAGGGTTCGAGGCAGCCATGCCTTGGCATGGCTGTGACTGGACCAGCCCTGCCCACTGCCACACACAGCTGGGGAAAGGAGGATGGTTTCCTTCAATGGGGAAAAGGGTGATTTTTATTTTGGTGACTGATCGAACCCTGAGGAAGGCAATGAGAGGCTGATGAGAAAACTGATGAGCAGACCCCAGGGCACAGGGGCAAGATCCATCAGAGCCTTCAGCTGGAGAAGGGGCCCAGAGCAGGCCAAGCCTTGACCTGACTGGGAAGGGGGATTTTCCTTCCTTCTCCCACCAGCTTTGCCACAGTGTCGGTGATGGTTTTAGCTCAGCAGAAGGTGACGACCACCACCTCCTCCTCCTCCTCCTCCTCAGCCTCCACGCCTCTCAGCAAGCTGGTAGGTGTCCTGCCTTCGTACCCCTGCCATGAGCCTCCCTGGCTGCTCCCCCCGGCTCCCTGCAGCCCTCACAGGGCAGGGCATGCTGAGCCGCCCTCTGGTTTGCCCACCCAGAAAAAAAACCTCCCAGGGCTTTGCATATGGAGAAGCTTTTCCTCCTCTGGCTCCATCTCACTGCCAGGGCAGCCGAGGCCGCTCGCCTTGGCTGTGAGGAGGCGCCTCAGACGAGGTGGGAGGAGGGGGTGAGTTATGCCATTTTTTTTTATATATATACAGCTGCCGAGAGCACTCGTTGTAAAACAGAGGGATAAATTAATCTCCACGATGCAGTTTCACTGTTTCAGCGACCTACAAATTACTATGGAAATTGTATTTCTCAGCTCCCCCTGTCCCCCCCTCCCAGTTCTCCTCAGGCGGGAAAGCGGGGTCAGCGGAACGCAGCGGCGTTGGGGGGCGAACTGCCATCTTCAGCCAGCAGCAACAGTCGCGCCGCACCCCGGCCTCACGCTGCAGCTGGCGGGGCTCTCGCCGCTGCCCGTTAAAAGCAGCATGGGGAGTAGTGGAGGGAGTGAAAAGTGGGAGGGAAAACCCCGCTAAGGAAGGCAAGTCCCTTTTGGTGTCCGGTGGAGCCGCCCTGTGTCCTCCCCCGCCGAGCACTGAGGGAGAGGGGCGGGTGCCTGTCATGGCTGTGGCGTGGCGGGAAGCGGGCGTGGGGTTGAGGCAGCCCGGGGCCCCTCGCTTCGCCCGGCTGGCAGCGTGTGGGGCTGTGCCTGTCTCTGAGGAGAAAAAATGCTTAAATCTCGGCCAGCGTGCTCCTCTAAACCCCGGGAAGGAGGGGGAGGCAGTTTTATTCCCAGACAGTGATCTGGAGCTGTGCACAGTGCCAAACGGGGCGGTGCGAGGTCGGCTGGTTATTTATCTGCTTGATGGATCCTCCTCTTGGATCCCCCTCCCCTTCGCCTTTCCAATAGTGTTGCCAGATTTTGGCTTAGTGCATTGCAATAAGTATATGTGCATGGTTTTTTATTATTAAAGGAGGAACTATTATGCAGCATGCCTCATATTTCTTGCTGATGCTCTTCTGTGAGAGATGTGAAGACCACTGAACCAAAAGTTAGTCCTAAGATTTAATTTATCACTTGCACACCTATAAGATCGATCACCTGAATGCCTTTAACAGAAAGGCAAATCTTTTTTGAGGGTTAAGCTGAAAGTAGGGTGGAAACTGTTCCCCAGGATAATGTCTCAGTAATGCTTCACTCAGGTTAAAATGCTGGTGTTTTTCATCCCTTAAGCTCTTGGCTAATAGAAGCTAATAATTGGGTTGATTATAATGTTTAGTTTGTTTTGTTGGTTTATTCTGTTTCCTACTGTGAGAAATATATTTAAAATGGCTTTAAACTGTTTCATTTGGTGGCTTGAAATAAAAATTAATCATAAGGCTCTTTTTTCTTTTTAATATAATGAAGTGTTTCAAGATGTAAGATTCAGCTTGCGTTGTCCACCATCTCATACAAGCTGCATGCTTCACGGAGTTAAATAACAGAGTTAGGGCGTTTAATCATAAGTAATGGCAAAGGCAGAAGCAAATTAAGAGCTGCAGGCAAGAGCAGAATAATGTGTCCTGGTGAGATTTGATAATTGATGGTTTAAGTGATTATTTATACTCCAGGAACACCTGTGGGTTTTGCTCACAGAAGAATGGCCAGGTGTGGTAGACACAGGTTGTACAGGATGTTGCTGATGGACAACAAGAGGCAAAAGGTGAATGAAATACACAGATGGAACAGGGGATGATGCAACAGAAATATGCCCAGTTATGTTTTTAGGAGAGTAGTTGTGAGCACAATATAGCTCTGTGGATATTACAGATATTTGGCAGCAGCAGGAATGGAAAAGGTCCAGTCACGGCTCCTCAGGGGAGTTTGGTTAGTGTGTAGATGCACAAAGAGACAGGTATGCACAGAGCACAACAGCTGCAGAGGAAAAGGTGTTTAAACTCGCAGTTTCCGGGTGATATGAAGAGATGGCAAGTAATTTCATTCTAGGCAAGAAAAACTCATTGTGGATGTGATGATATACTTGAAGTTGTATTTAAAAAAAAACAAATAAAGCTTTTAGTAATATTGCGGAAAATGCCAGCTCTTGCCTGGGAACTGAGCACACAATTACGAAGCTCCGAGAAGAGACTTGCCAGCTGAACCTTGCTGATACTTTTAGATTTCTGGAAAATCAGTGCGTGCAAAACAAGTTGATAGAATTTCAAATATTAAGAATTTTTTCTTAATACTTATTAATGTACATATCTATCAAAATATGCTAATTCAGTGCAATTGGATCATTATAGAATTTAATGTGTTTGGCTGATCACTTAACTCACTATCATTTCCAGCCTGCCTCTCCAATGATTTGTGCTTGAGGCAGTCATTAACAACCTGGGCAAGGAGGAATAACCCTCTGCCACAACAGAATTGTTGTGATTTACTCTCACTTTGCATGAGTGGAAATCATTTCACATGCTGGGAAATAACCTGAGAAGACTTGGGAGTCCTGAAAGTAAAACGGTCATAGGTTAAGGGAGCTTTTTTACCCTGATGTGACAGTTTTGGCTGATAGTCCACAGATGAACAGACTAAATTTCTGCTGCTCCTCTGAAGTTTTCCTGCTGCTACCTGTGCACCATCCTGCAAGTCCCATGCAGTGTCCTATGTCATTCTTGTGTCTTGCATGGCAGCATGCAAGACACGTGGTTGCCAATTTGTAGTACATTTTTGGATGTGGCTGTTAATAACAAATGCTTTGGGTGACCTACACCTTGTGCTCTGGTAAACACTGATCAGTCATTTCCTGTTACTATTGATGTTGTAGAGGGCTTTGTTGTTGGCTGACACTGTAGTGATCTTTAAGCTTGAGTTCTGCCCCTTCAACATAAAGCAAGCAGAAGGCTTTCTTCGCTTACCCTGATCACCCCTTTTGGTCTGTTTCTCTGTGTTTACTCCATAGTTACCTTCTCCACTGTTTAGTTACCTCTTCCACTGCTCTCCCCCCACCTCACTCCCCCAAGTCTGTAGCTGTCTAGTACGATGTGTTTTCTACTGCAGTTTAGCTTGTTTCCTTTGTGTGGCTGTTTCAGAGCTGGAAACAGCCCAGATCATCTGTTTGTGATGGCTTTAGATTCTTGGCTTCTTTGCTTCAGCAGGATGCCTCTCTGGTTTGGACTTCATTTAGCTGCTTTCTTGGCTTGGTGGTCATTTTTCTGCTAGGCTGCAATTGTCTATTCTGAAGAGACCAAGCAGAATCCTGACTCTCTGTCCTCTGGAAGGAGGCAATTGCTGTGTTTCAACATTGTTGAGTAGGTAGCCCATATTTTCCCTCTTGCCTCTGCTGTTTAGTCTCCTAGTTTTCTCTACAGCTGCTTCTGCCTTCCTCCATGGATAAACAGGGAGGAACTGACACCACGGTGCTTCTGTGTTTCACCACGGTTATGGCTGCGTTTACTTTAGTTCCTTGTCTGAACTCAACACAACAGATGTGCTACCTATGGCAAACTTTAGTTTTGTTTCAACAGTCCGTGCTTGAACTTCTTCAGAACTCCCAGCTTAGAGAAACTGGAGCAGTAACCTGTGATCAGACCCTTCCCCATTAAGTGCTGTAAAAGGTGGATTCAAGTCAAAGACAGTCCTCAGTGTTCATAAATGATTTTTTTTGCCATTGATCATCAGCTCTGTGGTCATTTCAATGGATGCAGAAATGCTCTTAATTTCCATGATCTTTTTCAATGACACCCATGAATTCTGTATTTTACCAGCTTCCTGGTCTATATGGGATGGTTGCTTCTAGCTCTAGCTTGCCGTGTTTTGGTCCGTTACCTCAAAATATGTTCTCTGATTGTAATACAGTGCAGCATAAAGCCTCTGGTGACAGGTCTTCCTCCTGTGTCACGTTAGAGTTTCCTGATGTTGTACTGTGATTAAATCCATAGCTTGTGCTTCCCAGCGGTGGTTGGTTCTCCTGCATGTCAGCTACTGTGAGCTTTATGCAGTACTTGATCTTGTTTTTGTGGATCTCTTATCGACATCCTGCATTTGCCCATTGGCCTCAACATGGCTTTATTGTCTATCATCAGCTCTTGCTCACAAGTATTATGGTATGCTGTTACTGCCTTGTCAGTGTTGTAGGGATAGCACTGCAGCTGGCTACTCAATCCTGCTGGAACAGAATTGGCCATTGACCTAATAGCGTAGCTGCCAATGTGGTGATTGAATTGTTGGCAGTTTTTTCCTATGGTGTGTACACATTGATAGCCCTTGGATTTGCTGAAGTCACATTGTGTAGCTCTGTTTAATTGGAAATCTCTACTTCTTCAATCACTGCATACATTGCCTTCTTTCTTCTCTGAATGGTTGCGGTTTTTAAACTTAAAAGATAGTGATTTTCAGCACATGTGACATGCCTGTCTTTCGCTTTCTCCATCCCCCACCTACTCCAGGTATCCTGGACGCGAATGCCTGTGTATCAGTTCTGCTTCTTGTTTTCTCTTTGCCTTGGGCTTCAGTACTTGTTCTGACTGTTACTGTTTTCACCTTTTCCTGGTCAGATCACTTACCATTGCTGTTTGCAACCATTTCTCTAAGGTCAGGTGCAATTCAAGCCTCTCTCATATGATAGAATCAAATGTCCCAAACATTTCTCTGATTAGGAATCTCTGATGCCTACAGAGTTACATGCTGATTGAAGAAAGGTCCTACTTACTACAGGACATGACCCCTCAGCACTATGCAGCTCGGCAATGCTTGGTCAGCAACAACCAACCACTCCGTTCCATTTCTTGGTTCTGGCTATATGAAGTAAGGTATTTCTCTCCAGAGTTTTTTTTTCCACTTTCTTTCTTTTTTCTTTTTTCCCTTGAATGTTCATACTTATTGGACACTCTTATTAGCTGTTAATTGGGTTTGAGGCAGTATTCCTGGCAAGTCTGTCTCAATAGGCCTTTCATTTTTTTCCACAATTACATTGTAAGAGTTCTCTTTATTCCTGATAGTTAGCTGTTAATACAGATTGTTCTTTCTTTCACTGTCTCCATGTTTGTGCAAAGGTTTTGTGTAGAAAACTCCAGTTGCTGACCAGAAATCTGAATCCCCATCTATCTGCCTTAGTTTCTAGTAAACGATCTTCTGTCCTGTTACTCTCACTCTGTTCTTTGCTACATTTCTGTGTTTTTTGTATCAATTGCTAGGTCATAAGAATTCACATTTTTAAAACTGAACTCACTTTTTATTCAGAGAAATACTTGCAAAAATACTGTATGTAATATGAAAGCCATGTGAAAACACATTGATTGCTTTATATCTTCACTGAACTCTTTTCAAGATCTGTTTTATTCTCTTCTGCTTTCATGGTGTTTGGCCAAGATGGTAGACAAATGATTCAGCAACATATGAGGCAATGGAAAACTTTATTTAATTTCTGGAGTGAAAACTAATTCATTAAGATTGTTATCCACCGTTACATGCCTCTGTTTTCTGGGTATTCATCTTTCTAGTCTTTTGCTATTGGCCATCTCACAGGTTTTCATGTCTTTATTGTTTTCTTTTCACACATGGCTTGAGTAATAATTTTGCAGTAATCTAGATCTCTGGTTCTCCTCAATCCATATCAGTTTTATATTTTGCACAGACTATGGGTAAAGTTGTGATACAGACGTGTTTGTTGTAGGGAATGAGAGCTTAATCCAAAACCAGGATTCAGCTGATTAAAGCTGAAGCTGTCAAGAATTTAGGCATGTAAATCTAGAGTTACAGTCCTAGGAACCTTGGCTCAGCTGCAGCCTAAAACTCAGGATACCTACATGACTTTAATATCTTACTTTTTAATCTTAGTCTACCAAGTGCCTGGACAGCCTCTCTTTGTATGCTGAGTTTTCCAAACTGGAACAGCCTCCTGCCTGTGCTGTGTCAGGAGGAAGTTTCCAAGTCCCAGCAAGGCTGTTGTAGTAGGTGCTGCCACTGTGTACTTACCAGGCATTCATCAAATCTTACTGAAAAAAAAACACTTACAGCTGCTGCTTCAGATAGAAAGGTAGAGGAGTATAGAGGAGGGATAATTTATCTTCTTTCTGTAGGACCATGTGGTTAGAGTTTTCATCTATATAAAGCACAAGACCCTTCTTCTGCCTGAGTGGGCTCAAGCCCATATGTCCCTTCCTGGATGTAGAAGAGCATTTTCCCTTTATCCTTTACAATGCTAGCATGCATGCAATTTGGGATTCATGGGACAAGGGACACCGCAAGACCCACTGGCCAGCTGATTAAAGCGCTTATCTTTGAATGGGGAGTCTTGGGTTCTCATTCTTGCTTCTAGGCCTGTTTATGTATTTTGAATTAAACAGTTATTGGTCATAGCTCAGAGTCCTTCAGGCTGACATTGGATGGCTTGTTTCATTGTATTTTTAAATAGCATACCTGTCCTAAAGAGCCAGGTGGTAAACTGTGTCTGTCAGATCAAAAACTAAATAAATGTAAATATCCCTTAGGCCAGGGAAATTCTCAGTTTACCTTGCTATTTTTACAGTAATAAAAACACTGGGAAAAATCAGCACTTCGACTTCAAGAGGAGTTTTATAAAGGAGAAAAATGAATACAGGAGAAATGTGTGCAAAAGCAATTTACTCCTTTCAGTGGCTCTCTAAAATCCCCCTTTGTTTAACCTTTATCCACAGCATATATTTAAAAAGCATTCTCTCCACACCTGATCTAACTAAGAATCCTTAGTCAGATCTTTGTCACTTTAGTCTGTTGCAAATAGAAATTGGAGAGAGATCACAAATTCAGCATTTTATAAACACAGAAAATAACCTCTGGTGAGGTGCTCTGATGTGGCTGCACTGGCACTGATCACTGTGACCTTAGGCAAATCCTGGAGGCTTTGTGTATCTCTCCCTACCTGTAAAGTAGTAACAACCCACTTGTAAAGGGTGTTGAGAGGTACAGAGTAACATACTGAAATACTTCACTCTTCTGCAATTATTAATTTTGTTACATAGTCTCATATATTTCTGAAAAGCAATCCAGGCTCAGTACCATACCGCAGCTAGAAACTGAAGCAGGTGATACATCTGGCTAGCAACAGACCCTGTCCCTCCTTTTGCTTTTTAGGAACCCCAGGAGGTTATCGTATAACTGCACAAAACTTACGTCTGACTATCACCTATGCATAGGCATTGTAAACTCTTCTCCCTCTGGGATCCTCAAATACGGTGAATACCTTCTGTAGCCATTGGCATAAGCATTAGTTGGTGATTAGTGGGACTTGCTCCAGACATATAGATGAGGATCGGCCTGTAACCAGGCTGAGGAGGGACCCTCACAAGACCAACTGTATTTAGGCTCTGTACTTTGCAAGTAGCAGCTCAGCTTGGCATTAGAGTATGGACATGCTTCCTCCCTTATGCTTAGGCAGCAATCCCTTGCCCTTAAGACAAAGGAGAAACACCCATTGTTACCAAGCATTAAAAAACTCTAGAGTGCCGCTCTTGTTTGTCTATTATCTGTATACATGCTGCTACAAGCATTAGCAACAAGAAGAAATGTAATGGAAAGGTCAGAGCATAATACTGATGAATAGGATGCTCCGTCACTGCGTGTGCGCTGCCCAGTCAGTCTAGGCAGACTGACGTGGATTGCCTCCCAGCAGACCTCTGCTTTAATTAAATTTCTTGGGTGGTGAAAGAAGCTCTGTGCTCTTACTGACATTTTATATTAATATGTTGCAAAAACACTAGACTAAGCTACTTCTGTAGTTTATGCATAGATGTACACATTCTGGATTGAGAAGAAATTAATATTTATTTCAATGCAAATGTATTTTCTGTTTATGCTATGGTTGTCTTGTTATTACCTTATGTTCCTCTCCGATCTGTGTTATATTTGGCTATTGTACCCTGATGTTAAGGCAGTAATAGCCTTTGTGTTACCAGTTGTTATGTTTTTGAGAGTATGACAGTGTTGCTTAACATTTTGTAGTGAACTTTCTCCCATCTTACAGTCACAATCTTACAGTCATGTGTTTATTGGAAAATCTAGTATTCAATTGCAGTATTTTTAAAGGCAGTTTCTGGCCATGATGCTTATGAAGGAACTTGAAAATAGAAATCTTAGTCATTTGAAAAGCAAATGGCAAATAAAAACACTGTAAGTAAATAATTTTTAGACCTCATTGTTCTTAGGCTAGTTGCAGTATTTGGGGAAGTATTGCACTGAAATGAATTCATACCTGTTCAAAACTTGTGGTGCTGACTTTTTGGTGTCTGTTTTATCATGTATTCAGTGATGCCTCTGCGTACTACTTGGAAATATAATGAATAATAATGGCTTAATAAATTGGACAAAGTAAAGTATAAAGAATATACAGGCATGCACACACAGAGGGAAGAAAACACTCTGGTTTTTAATTTTTTCTCCAGTATGAAAATCCCCATATGAAAAACACACTTTATAGAAACATAGTCAATCTTCAGTAGTGTTCTAAAACTTAACTGCAGCAGTTGCTACCAAAAAGATAATAGATCCTCAAATATCTTCTCATTAATTCCAGGTTATTACATACTGTACTATACATGTGGCACAGCGTTAGCAGAATTTTAAAAAGTACAGTTAGGCAGAAAGTGATAGTTTATCTACATTTTCCCTTATTTACAAGGAAATGTTCACTCAGCTTAAATAGATACTAGTTTAGGTTGAGTAGTACCTATGAGCCCCATTCACAAACCAGAACTGTGCTGTGCAAACACTGCACAAAGTCCTAATCCAGGTGCTTTGAATAGAAGTATGTACAGCAATTTCCTTCTCTGCTAGGATAACCACATGTAAAGGAAAATCCATACAGTGAAATAGGTTCTTTTGTCCAGAAATGAGCCTTGATAGAGATGCTGAAAATATTGGGGGATATACTTGTATGTAGGGAGCATCTTTAACAGGTGTGGGTTTTCTCCCATGTCTCCCTGGTTGTCAGAGGCCAATTGATGTTTGACTTTAACCTCTTAAAATACATTCTCAATTGCAGCTCATTTTAAAAGCTACCAATGTCATAAGGAATAGTATTTCAAAAGTACTTCATAATAGGTGGAGTACCTGGCTGTCTGCTTGTGTTAGTGAGATGTGGTGTTTGTTCCAATATCCAGCTCAATTGTAGGACTGAGGATCAATTTTAGTTTTAGATAACTGCCAAGGCCCAAATAGTGCAGAAGTTGCATTTTATGTCATTTCAGGCATCAAAAACCCTTAAAACAGGGTAAAGAGCTACAAATGCTCCTTGGTCTCCTGCTTGTGAAAATACTGTCGGGAAAAACCACAATCGTGCTAACAAATCATGTCAGGTTAAGGACATTTCTGTTAAAACACATTGGTCTAAATATGATGTTGTACACCATGTGTTTGGGTGTCTTCTGCTGATGACTGAGTTATTAAATAGTTTATTATGTTCTTGTTTTAAGTACTTTATTTCCGCTCAAAAAATGAGTGCAGGCAACCAGCATTTAGTGCTATGCATCATTGATGAGGTTGAGGTGACTGATAACATTCTGATTTGCTTCAGACTATGGAGAACTTGGTTCAAGTCTGTATTTAACCCCAGTGATTTTTTTAAACCTCCTTATATTTTATGCACTTTCAGGGCATCTTGCAGAAGTGAACAGAAGTGGTCCAAGCCAAGTCTCATTGGTGTCTTGGCAATGGAGAAGTTCTGTTGGGCCTGCCTTCCAGAAGAGGCCTGCTATTAGACTGCATGCTGCCATACTTATCTTGCACCAGTATTTTTTTGTATGGGCTGCCAAGAAGCAATATGATTTTTCAGTTGCAAAACTCATCATTCTTACAAAGTTTGCATGTGCAAAGAAAGAGCAGTTTTTTGGCCTCAATGGAAAAATCAGACTCCCAAGATTTTTCGCAGGTAGTACCCTCACCAGAAACAGGTTTTTTTGTGTCCTTACCCTTACACTTTTTAGACCCTCAGGAACTTAGAAAACTAACCAAGCGCTCAGCCATTTGAAAGCCTCTGAAATGGTATTGTGGATATTATTTCTGCCTTTCCTCTTTTGATTTGTATTTCTGAACTTCTGTTAGAATTGCTGAATTGCCCAGAATTGCTGAAACACTGTAAACAAAGCTGGTTTTGCTATTCTGTGCTGTGTTGTGGTCCAGACTTCTTCTTGTCCTGTACTGTTGCTGTTGAAGCTTTTCAAACTATATTAATGCTTGAGGGCAGTACAGATCTGTGGGAATAGACAGGCCTATCTGCGTTCCCTGGAGAAGACAGAAGCTATGGCTTCAAAATCGTTTGTACTCATCTATGGACTACCAGATCTAATTTGGGTTTTGGCACGTGCCCACATTTCTGTCAGCTTCCCGAGCATGCATGCTGGCTTTCAGGGCTGCTGTGGAAGACAAAACTGTACCTGATTTCACCAAAAGCCTGCTGATACAACCTCAACTTTCCATACTTCTGTAATGAATTTGGACCAGCAGAATGAGTTTCCATTGGACAATGTTTTGTGTCATACAGCTAGAAGATATATGATCTGGTGCTGTGAGCCTTACAGCCAGGTTTGCTGTATTACTGAGCTATGGTCTGAGCAAGGAAATGTGAGGTTTAGAAATTCTTTACTTCTTAGCCCTGCTTGTAAATAGTTAGAAGGCAAGGACATGCTTGTGCAGTTTTTGTTGCAACAGGAGTTCTAATAAAACAAGGTCTGTTAAAAACTTGCATGAAAATTGATTTGCATTAATAAATCTAGTTTATATTTTCCATAAAATAAGTTACATATAAGAAATTTATAGCTTGCTATAGATGCCAATGGCAGTGCACTTCCTAATCCCACTGCTCAGGCTGTCAGTATTGTCTTCACACTCCAGAAGTTGGTAAGACTTCACTTACTATATTTTCTAGGAGATTGACCACAGACAGTGTAAAGAACCCTTAAAGAAGATAAACTTATTTTCTTAAGGCTTTGAGATCTACCCTGTGTTTGACTTTCACAAAGCATTTCACCTGGTCTTAGTAGTTTAGGTCAGGCCTCTTGCTAAACTCACTTTTTTTTTTTTTTTTTTTTTTTTTTTTAAAAATAAGAACCAAGAATGATGGTAATATCTTGTGTTGACACTGCTTGTCAAAATAGTGGAGAACAATGTATGCTAAGAAAGATGCCCCTCTTCAGCCTGACAACTTGAGTAGGCTTTTGAAACTGAGTAGTTGAGTTGGTAGTAAACCCTGTCTTAATTCTGCCAGTCTGCACTTGAATAATGGATCCGTGTAGTAGACATCTGATTGTTGAGAAACTACTTTATCACTAGACAAGATTTAATGATGAGAAAATAAAAGAAATGTGTAGTAAAGAAATAAAGAAGCAAGAGATACAATACAAAAACATGTCCCTAACATTATGCTTAGCAATAGGGATTTTCCTTATCTGTTCCAAGTAAGTCAGCTAATTAACTTCTACAACCCATCACACCTGATGTGCCCTGGAGACTTCTTAGAGCTACATCTCCTCCTTCCCTTTTGTTTTCAAAAAGCAACCTGCTTTCCTTTTAACGTGAGATAGAATGATCTAGCCTCAATCAGGCATCCCTTTACAAGACCTTATTTCTTTGTTACTTGCGATTTGGCACTGGGACATCACGCTATTAAATAATACCTTTCCTCTGTCCTTCCTAAGGTTTCTTAATTAACACTCTTATGGCATATCTGGATTGGATTATATCCCTGGCTTTAGGCTTTAAGTTGCCTACCCCATTTTAAAGCCTTTTTAAAAAGATGGTGATATGACTTCAGAAAATATATTATGAGAAATATTAGCGGCATACAGTAATCTTAAAATTTGTAGTATGTCACTCACCACAAGCTTTTCTCAGGAATATATCTGTATATGTATACATGCGGCTAAAAATTAGTCTTTTAGTGAATGTGTAAGGCTAGAAAACCAAAACTGCCTAACCTTTCACTTCCTTTCACTTACACTTTGTTAGGTTTGAAGGGGTTTGGCAGACTTTCCATTGCAGGAGTCTAGTGCTATACTGTATGCTCTGAGACTTATTTTAGGAAGTACTAAACTATTTTCTGACACAATACCTGACTTCAAATGCAGCAGCCATGTGTGTGTTGCCTTTTGTTGGCTGTATCCGTCATACCAATTGCTATTGCTCAGAAGAGGTACAATTTTAAGGAGATATTCCTCGTTTGGCTCCCATGTCTCCTTAAAACTGATGTCTCTGTCAGATTGGGCCAAAAATCTGTGTTCTGTAGTGCATCAATTAAAAAAATAAAGGAAACGTAGATACACACATCTTAAAAGAATGCTTCCATAAATTTTGGAAGCTGTGCTTAGGGGTAAAAGAAGTCTCCTCATGTTCTCTTTCACCTTCATTTGTCTTCTAGACCCAAAAAGAACTAATTAGACCTTTCCAGGACATTGTCTTTTCTTACATGTACAAATTTCCAGCAGTCAGGATAGACTTCAAAAGATTCAGTGAAAATACTTAGAAGTACTGATGTGGGGCAGGAAGAAAGCTCAATTCTTGGTGTGTCCATTTTCCAGTCTTGTTCTTTTCTGTGGACAAATCTCAAAAAAACCCCTCTTTGATGTTTTGGGTTGGAAAATTGCTGTGTATTAAACCATTTTAAATGCTGTAATTGTTTTGCAGAGCATTTTTCTCCAGTGTAAACATCAGTGAAAGAGTTAACCATGTTAGTTGAGAAGTAGTCTGACTGTGAGGCATTTTCCACTCTGGTGCTCAGTGTGGTGGAGGAGCTATGGATACCAGTTCAGAATTAGAAGCTCATTATGCACTAATCTTATGTGTCTCAGGTTACATATTTTTGGGCAAGACAGTCAGGAGAATTTGTGGATTTCTTTTTTCTTCCCCAGATAATTCAGTTAGCCAAAGGGATCCAGAGCAACATGAGCTATTTTGTAAACCAAGGTTAGTTTTAATGGCTTGTTTTAAAGTAGTTCTTGCTGCCTGTTGAAACCCTGTGCCTGTTGGCCTCTGTCCTTCTGCAGGTGAAGAGCTACTAGTTCTTAGTAGCCCCCTAGGAAGAGAAGGGCTACTGCTTGTGCTAGGCTAGGAGAGGGACCCGGGTGCTGTGCCAGTGAAGAGTGCTGAGAGTAGGTTGTCAGACTGTGACTTGATGCCTGATTTTTACTGCTCCTTGTGTCCTGATGAGAAGGGGAAGGAGCTCTAGTGTCTTCTTTTTCCACTGGTATATGTTTGCTTTTCAGTAGGTGGCTCTTTTCTCCTGACTCTTTTCTTGATGGGTGCTTTGGCCAAAAAGACAGTACTACGCAGTGCCTCACCCTCATTTCACTTCCAAGCCTGACATGACGGGGTGAGTCAAAAGAGATTATCTAAGCTGTTTGTCCATGGTAAGGGTCCTTATAGGTGAATGTCTACATTTAGGATCTTTAAGAATAAAACAGAGATGAAGATTAAAATATATCATTAAATTAGCTGATAACAGGAATGTGTCAGGGAAAGCTAGTGTCTTGCCAGCTGCAATGTCTACTGATTCATTTCCAAAGCAGACTTTCTAGTTCTTTGAAAAGCTATTGAAAAATCTACTGCTGCATAGAAGGAGGTTAAGGAAGGTTGGTCCTGTTGATACATGCTAGAGTTTTTTCCTTGGAATCATTAATAAAAGCAGTAAGATTTTTGAGTGCAACTGTTAGGTAATGTCAATTAGGCCAGAGAAACTTAGCAGGAATTCAGAGTACTCTGGTTGTTTGACTAAGCAAATAGACTTGATACTTTCCCTGAGTTCTGCAAATACTGCAGTCTGTTACTGATGCAGTAGATACACATGAGGACTCTTAGGAATTTATTTTAATGTTCAGAGTATTGATTGAATAGTAATCTGAGTTTCTCTAATGTTGACATCAGTTTACAAAATTATCTCTGATAATGTGCTAGTTCAGGTTATGGAAAGAACCATAGATTTTGTGGCCTAAAAGGGATCATTATGGTAACCTAATCAGAGCTTCTATGCAACACAAGTCTACAGGGGACCTGGTAGAGCTTATGTGCTAGTTTAGCTGGCAGGCTTTATGTGCAGAGTGTATTGCCTCTTACCTTACATAAGACTGGAATGCTTTCTGACCATTTTTCTGTTCTGTGCTTGTACTGGTCCCCAATATATGACAGGCTTCTGGTCCATGCCAGTGGCTCAAAGAATCTGATGGGGAAGGAGAAATCTGGAAGGTTTCTTTTATTTCTGCATGAGCTTATGCCTGTTTGTTGGTTATACTGGAGAGTTGTTTTGACGTCCTACAGGAAGTCAAGTCGATAACCCTAGAGAACCCTAAGACAGATAAACAATACAGACAAAGATCTTGAAATTTTATCAAAGTCCTGAGTGGATAAAACTTTAACCAAGGGCTTGGGGTCTGGACTGAGGTTCCTCATTTAGGAAACTTTAAATAAGTAATTTGGAAATGGTAGGAAGAACAGTCTTGCTAGAGAGGGGGAAAGAAAAACAGGTGGAAAACTTGACTTTTGTGATTGGGGCACTTAGAAGAAGACATTGGGTTCTCTTAAAAGCTCTTGGTAAGAGAGAGTGCATATAATCCTTCTTGTGTGATAGCCCAATAGTTTCCTTGGGTAAGTACTTTGCTTCACAGAAACTGCTTAGAGTTACTGTGTCTTTCTGTGGATCTCAAATTAAAATGCTTGCCCAGAACTGAATGCAATAAGGCCTGCTTAGGAAGCACAGAAAATTCATAGAATCATAAAATGGTTTGGGTTGGAAAGGACCTTTAAAGATTAGCTAGTCCAAACCGCCTTCTATGGGCAGGGACATCTTTCACTAGATCAGGTTGCTCAAAGCCCCATCCAACTTGACCTTGAACACTTCCAATGATGGGGGATCTACAACTTCTCTGGGCAATCTCTTCCAGTGTGTCACCACTCTCATCGTAAAAAAAATTCCTTCCTTATGTCCAATCTAAAGCTACCCTCTTTCATTTTGAAATGGTTGCCCCTTGTCCCGTCACTACAGGCCTTGGTAAAAAGTCTCTCTCCATCTTTCTTATAAGCCCCCTTTAGGTATTGAAAGGCTGCAATAAGGTCTTCCTGGAGCCTCCTCTTCTCCAGGTTGAACAACCCCAACTCTTTCAGCCTTTCTTCATAGGAGAGATGTTCCAGCCCTCTGACCATTTTCGTGGGCCTCCTCTGGAACCGCTCTAACAGGTCCATGTCTTTCTTGTACTGGGGACCCCAAAGCTGGATGCAGTACTCCAGGTGAGGTCTCACGAAAGTGGAGTAGAAGGGGAGAATCACCTCCCTTGACCTGCTGGCCACGCTTCTTGTGATGCAGCCCAGGATATAATTAGCTTTCTGGGCTGCAAGCGCACATTGCTGGCTCATGTCCAATTTTTCATCCACCAGTGTCCCCAAGTCCTTCTCCGCAGGGCTGCTCTCAATCCCTTCATCCCCCAGCCTGTATTGATATTGGAGGTTGCCCCGACCCAGGTGCAGGACCTTGCGCTTGGCCTTGTTGAACCTCATGAGGTTTGCACAGGCCCACCCCTCAAGCCTGTCAAGGTCCTTGTGGATGGTATCAGAGTTACTAAAGGTTATGTGAGAGCAAGATCCAGTTAAAAAGCTGTATGAATTGTAACCTTTCATCTTAAAATAGGAGCAAACTCCAGCTCTGCTCTTTGAAAAGTTTTGAGCATACCCTGAACCCTGCATTCAGGACACAATTTTATTAGTGCTAGTAAACGGTGAACACCTACCTAAAGCAAAGCATACAGTAATATTAAGGGGAAGTCTCGTCCCCAGTCATAGCCAATGGGCAATTTTAGTTTGTCAGTTGATTTCTCCATGGCTTTGCTCTCCCAATTTCAGTTATGTGCAGTTTTTCCCAATTTTCCATGCAGTGGAAGGGTTATGAACTTCTGATCGATGCTACCAGACCTGTTTTTTACATTATTTTCTGAATAGCTTCTTGCAACTCTAACTTTGAAATAGTCTCAAAGATGTAGTTTTGCTGTACACACAGATCCACTTATACTGCTTAAGGCAACATACCATTCTTGCATACTCAAACAGCTTTACTCAACTACCATTTGTCAACAGCACTTCTCTTGCTCCAGGCTATTTTGGGTAGGATATGTCATTCAAAACCAGGTCACTCTAGCTATGTGATTATGTGAATATCTTTAGTCATGCATGCACAACACCTCCCCATTAATTAGGTACTTGTTCCTCCAAGGTGATTAACAAACTAATTTATTCTGCTAATTGCCAGAGGATTTGACCCCTGACCTGGAGAATTATCATAGATTTGAGTCAGGACAATGCTCAAGATTTCTTCTGTGACTAGCTGATTAGAGATCCTCTCAGCTGTTGACAGTGTGCACAATCAGGGGAATAGTTCTCTCTTGAAACGACTTCCCATCAATGGTGCACTATGTGAGGAACAGCAGGAGCTCCCTATAAAGGGAGGAGAGGTGAAGCATTTCCTTTGGAGTGCTTATCTTGATTGATGATCCACAGAAGTGTTCATGGTGTCCTCAGTTAACCCCAGCTCTGGAGCTGAGATTGGTTTCCAAATGCTGGGGTTTATGGTCTTACCTCCATTTGAGGCACTTCCTTTTTACTTCTTATCTAGGATTCCAGCATCTTCTGCTTATATTGTGTGCAGAAATCGGAAATTCTCCTTCTTAAAAGTCACCATAATGACTTCTCTTACGAGAAAGGCGTTAGAGGTGTGGTTAGGCAGGCAGAATTCCTTTGCTGTGAAAGTAATGAAACTCTTTTCCACCTGAAAAACACTTCTACCTTATCTATTTATACTTGCAAGGGAAGGTAATCTTGGTGATTATCAGCACTGTGGATTTCCCCAGGTTCAACCTTCATGAAATAGTTTAGCAACCAAAAAAGGGTCATGACATATAACTTGATGTCTCCTGGCTCCATAAAACATGCAGTTTGCCAGTGCCAGTTATCTTCCAGGGTAAAACAATATTTTGGAAGGGGACCTAAAATAGCTTTTACTTGATTGAGAATTAGACCCTTTACCCTTTTGACTCTTTAAAAGACAACTGTGTTTGGAGAAAAAACAAAATGGAAGTTATCTACTGTGACTTTCCTAGAGCCTTTAGAGGCAGAGTATCTTTTTGGATGTCAGGACTATTTACTGTTGGAGGGGCTCCAGGAAGGACAGTCTCAGCAATTTGGCAGTCCAGTGTTCTTTTGGGCGTAGACTTCTTCAGAGAGTTCTCTGAGATATACAGAGGCAAATTCTCATTCATGAGTTTTCTATTCAAATCTTACGAGTTCCAGTTTAACTCCAGCTCTGAAGCTGGAGAAGCTTTTTGCCTGCAAAAATGAAATTTGTGTGTGGAAGATGCCCACTTGAGCAATGATGTGGCACTGCTGGGGATCTCTAGTATTTTAATATTGAATGTAATTTTAGAATACTTAGTAGAATGTAGTTTCAGAGTACTTTCAGTTTAGTTTAACTTGTAGGTTGTTAGACTCATCATTGGGGTAATTCTTCTATGAGCGTTTCCTCAGATCCAGCCCATGTGTAAAATATTGAAGGCCGTTAAGGCTTTTGTCTGGAGGTGGACTGAGGTCTCAATATTCTTTACTTCATGCTGCTGTATTAATGAACTCAGAAGTGCAACTCACCAGGGGATGCAGTCACAGCAACTAACTGGAAAACCCAGCCTTTTGAGGAAGCTTGTCGTATTCTGTGAGCATTTTCTTACAATGAGATGAATATACTCGGTCACTTCTATTGTTTTTAAACAGACTGCTGTATTCAGGAGCTTGCTGATGAGCTTTTCATGTTACCTGTATTTAAGAACTGCTGGATTGAGTTACAGATCAATCTAGCCCCAGCTGCAGGGTTCTGCAGGGGTTCATCTGTCTTTCTGTGCTTATGGAAGCAAGCGGTGTCTTAAACAAATATGTTCATGCCACTGCCATCAAAGGGACAATTTTTAGGCATAAATGAAACCTGGAGGACAGCAGTAAATTGCAAAAAAGCCCCAGAACATTAAGATCTTGTAATCCCAAATCCATTTTACTACTTTAGGGCTGGGTCTATTCTCATTTAGTGTAGCGTAAAAACAGGAGGAATAATGGTATTGGAGTCAGCAGGAGTGATGCCTGCTAAAGTGAGAATTGAATCAGAGTATAATCAAGTGAGAGATGTGTAGTATAATGAAAATCGTCTTAAAAATACCTACTCTGACGCATGATGGTTTGAAGGCTCTGAAGGTTTTTTGCGGAATAGTATTATTTCCAATGTGCCCAGTTTCCATATAATAGAAAGATTTTTTTCCATACATTTAAGCTCTGCAATCTCCCATGAGGACCTGAAAGCCAGACTGTGGACATTCTATCTTGTTCATCCACAGGAGAAACAAAACAAACAAGAAACAAAGCTCACCACCACCAACAACAGAAAAAAAAGAAATATAGGGCTAAAAGGGAACATTAGGTTTTACTTAGTTCATTGCCCAGCTGCAAGCCAAGATCAGCTCTGCCGTAGTCACTCTTGAGATGTGTCTGTTTAACTTTTTGAAAATTATAATGGGGTAGGTTTCACAATCTTCCTGGGTGATACTACAGCATCCTTAGAAAGGTTTTCCCTCTCTCGCTTTCCTACCTTGTAGTATCTGTTCTGCCCACCACAGACATGGCAATTTTTGCCACTTCCTTTATAACTGGCTGTTAAAAAACTGTTGGGCTTTTTTTTTACCCCTCTCCATTAAAGTTACTTTTCCTTCTGTGTAAGTGTTTCTGCTTGTTTTTTCCCATGCTCTCTCCAAACTGATCTGCATTTTGTGTCTCAAAATGGGCACAGAACCCCGAATGCCGAGTCAAGTAAAAAATCTTAACTGGAAGTGTATTAAAAGCTTTTCTCTCCTTCACTGGTCCCAGATAGTATTTGCACTTCCCAAAAGCATGATGTTATTGCCTCATACTGAATTTAAGATTCGTTTTAATACAGGATCCTTAGCCTCAGAACTTCCATCTATCTGGAAATTCCCCAACCCATATTTGTGTACTTCATTATTCTCACCAAAATGTAGTTTCTTGTCCTTATTGCATTTTTTTTTTATTTCTCCAGTTTAAAATCTGTCTGAATTTTGACACTCTGGTATTGACTAATACAATAGTCTGTTGGTCAGCTTATTCCAAAATAAGACATACCTGTGCACTGTCATGAGCTGGAGAGGTATATGTTGCAGGTGATGCACTCGCATTTGTTGACTTTGTGGTGGGTAGGAGGAGTACAGCTGTACCCTTGTCGTGACAAAGTAGATGCTGATTCCATAACAACTGTAGATCTGTCCAGTCTGTGATGTTAACATCACCTTTCCAAGCCAAACCTTAGTGGTCCATTAATGTAAACTGCAGAGTAAGACAAGCAATCTGCTCAGCTCCTGATATAGAGGTATTCATGTCTTTGCAGAATTATACCCACTTACATTTTATAAATAATGAGATACTACAGCATTTTCCAAACATCTATTAATATCCAGGAGATACAAGTGCTAGTGATAAAAATCACTGCAGCATTACCAGTTTCTTCGCAGGGAGAATGTTGCTGTCATTCTCAGGCTGAAGGCAAAGCAGAAGAAATATATTTTTTCTGTAATGCTTTTGCCCTCCAAAGAAATCAAGGTGAAATTAAACCCATCATAGCTGTGCTGAAAAATAAAATTTACACGAGGAGAATATGAATGCAGTTTGTGAGTAGACTGTTTTCTGCCTCTAGGAGATACAGTGAAAATACAAACCAGCTGGCTGAGTATTGGTTTGTGAGTGTTTTTGTAAGGCCGTAGGCAGGCCTGACAAGTCTCACACATAAAGTTAAGATCACACATTTGGCTTCCACCTCACACTCCCAAGTCCCTTGGCTTGTGCATCTTGCATTTGAAGTATGAATGGTTTCTCCCCTGTGCTGTGACCCCACAGGATGCATGCTCTCCAACAGCAGCCTGGCTTCATGGTTCTTTTCTTTCGTCAGGCTGTGATACATGGAGACATATCCACATCTGACAGAAGAGAGACTTCACATCTGAATATCTCTATAGATTTAATCTTGGCTTCTCTATGCACTTGATTCTGAGTGTAGCAGACACAGCCAAACAGTGTTTTTTCAGTGGCCTGCCAGTGGGTGCTTAAGTACATTGATGCTTGCCTATGCATGGAGCAGTTTTGGGATAGGTATACAGACACTGTTCTTCATTGCTTTTTCCATATTGGCTTAATCCACTGTGAAAAAGGATTAAACTAGAAAACAGTGCTCTTCCTGTGAAAGAAGTTGATTGTGATTAGCCTATCCTCTCCATCACCTTTGTGGCTGAGGTCAGCTCTGTTTGTTTTTCCTTTTTCATTCACTGGTGAGTGACTTCACACGTAGGTAAAGGCACAGGTATTCTTTAAGAATCCTTCAAGTTCTCACCACCCTCAAGTGAATTGGTCTGTGCGTCCCAGTTTCAAAAGTGAGTTAATGTTTGAAAATCAAAGGCATTTGTGCTCTCAAGTCAGATATGGAACTGAGGCCAGGCATCCTAGGTTGCTTGGGGTTTTGCAGACATTTAAAACGAATATTTGTTCACATTCTTATGTGTTTGCAGTGCCTTTATTTATGGTATTTACATATATGCTACAGAAGTGATTATGCATGCAATTAAGAAACCATACTTGGTTTATTATGATTTTGACATATTTGAAAATGATATAATACACATAGAAATGTTGCACAGAGAGTGCTGGCTAGATTCAATTAAGGTTAGACCCCAAGTATACCCCTTCTTTAACAGCTGTGGTGTCTCCTTTGCTGTGTCCTAAGGCTGGAAAGCTCCCCTTATTTACTCATCTCTGTATTAAATAGATGCTGAAATAGATCAAATAACTCCTAACCTAAAGTGGTTATTACTTATAAAGGGAGCTTAGCTATAAGTATTTAAATTGTAGGTGCTTAAAGGTGTGAAAGAAAGCTCAGCTCGAACAGTGAGGGTATAGCATGGCCAATAGCTCAGGTGATAAGAAAACAGTGAGTTAACTGTGGACTCCATACTAGGTTTCTAGGGAAAGTCTGACACGGTGTTGGCTTGAGATCCTTCTCTGTCATTGTTCGGTTTTTCTTGTGTGACCTTGTAGACATAACTGAGGATGCAGGTTGAAAATGGGCAATTGTGGTGCATTGGAGCTGTATAACTGTGCTTTTATCTAAATACCACAAAAGAGAAGTTTCACCATGAAGGAGCAAATCCATAGAAGTGAATGCATGTCTAGGTAGCATACTTTACACTGGCCCATCTATCCTGTTTCCACAACAGAGGACAATCTAGAAGGGGAAAATTTGTGCTGTTGTATTGAAATGCAGGAATTTTGTGCCTGCTGAATGATTTATTGCATGCTGTTAGTGAAGTTATATGAAGAAGGAAGACTTAACCGTGTTGCTATCTGGAAACTCTGAGGCTGGTACTCAGTATTGATTTAGTCATTGTCCACGAGAACACTAAGAATTATGCCTGCTGTGGTTGCTGTGCTTTCATCGTAAAGCCTTTATTGAGCAGCCTTGGCCAGTAATACTAATGGATGGAGCACTATTAAGCTCACTGCTCTTGTAGGTCAAATGAGGTCTCAAAATTTAGTAGATGATCAGTGTGTCCTTTCTTTGTCAGTGATTCTGATCACAGTTTTCCTGGAGCATGTTGTAACAACTAAATTGTGTGAAAAATCTGGTTCTTCAAATAATGTGGCTTCAAAGATTCTAGACACATGAGGAACCTGAACTGACAGTTACTGGAGGCATTAGGAGCTCTCACATACACTGAGACAGGATTTTAACCTCTTCTCCTAACCCTGAGAAGAGACCTGTATTCCAGTCCTGGATATAATTGAAGTAGGGACTTGAGCAGAGTTTCTGCTATCAGCACTGTGTTATCAGCTACTCTACTGTAAATACTGTTTTTCATAAAAGTTTTCGGAGTGTGGGAAAACCACGTGCTAGTGGTTGTAAACTGCAAAACTAATGGGCCAGATAATTGCATAACTGTGTCATCTGGCGTTATTAACAAGTGGTTTTAAGAGCTTAAAATTTTCTGTGAATCTAATGAAAACTCCAGGTCAGCAGAACCTACGCTAGTATAGTTGCCTTTGATTTCATTGGAATCAGATCTCAGCATAGCTAGATACCTAGTTCATCTTGTAAACTTCATTGATTTGTTTGCACGTAAAAGCTTTCTTGCTTTGAATGTTTTGTCCTCTGTTTTGTCAAAAGTAAGAAAACATTGATAAAGAATGCCCAGAAGGCAGGGCTGCTTTTAGTTGAAAAACTTATCCACCTGAGGGAGTGGATAGATGCAGAGGAATGTAGATGGTATTTCGGTGATGGTAGAGTCCACGGACTTGCAGTTAATTCCTAGGAAAGGTATTGGATACTAACAACTGTTGATCCTTAGGGAACCTAGTGGCCTTTTAATATAAGTGAAAATTTGAGTTCGGAACATCTTAAAAGATACAGATTCTTAATGTGTTCTTTTCTGCTTTAACTTTCTAAGGAAATCTTCCTATTCTACATCATTTTATTTCTTACATACCAAAAAGAGTCTGCTTGTTTCAGAGAAGTTTGGAATATGGAATTATAGAATTAATTTCTTAAGGACATACATTATTAGTCTATTGTCAGAAGCATTTTCCATAAGACTGAAATGTCAGCATTACAGTATATTTATTTAAATGGCCACTTGTGAATCAAGGTCCTTCCTGACTCTGTTGAACACTCTGTGTTTATCTGCATATGTGAGCATGTGCGTGCTGTCTAGCACGTTCATAAATAATCCTGGAATTATCATCAGCATCCGCCTCTTGATAAAATAGCCACAAGCTTTTCCTTCACTACAGACAGCTTGAATGCAAGCAACCCTGCTTTTTTCTGTGGGTTTCTTCAATCTTGCCTTGTCTTACATGGAGAAATTTCCTGAGAACAAGCATCTATTGTGAATAACATCATTTTTTGGGGGTATGAACTGAGACCCCTGGAATTAGCACAAACAGAAATCAGTAAAGAAAGATGCAAAATAAGAGTACTGAGGGAAAAAAGTGCTTGATTTTATTCTGCAAAGACTTTGTATTTTAGGCATGTGCAGGGTTTAAATTTCTGCCAGCTTCACTTGTTGGGGATTTTATTTTCTCAAGAACAACTTATTAAAATGTAATTAATCATCATATGTGAAGAATCATTGTGACTGAGAGCCCTTTAAGAGGTTAGCAAAGGACAGTCTATCATGATGCTTGTAAATCACAAATTTAGTATAAATGTGTGTCTAGGAGCAGAGAGAGATCTGAGACAGAGAGGTAAAAAAACCCCATTAATGGCCTTACATTAAGTCTAGTGAATTAAAATTCTCAAATAAAATTAGTCTCTGACCTTTTACTACCTTTGGACCATGCTCAAACGTTTTAGTGGACAACTTAATGGCAAGAGTTCTTCTGTCTTCACTGTAGCTTTCATCCTTTATGTGTTTGAGATATGCCACAGAAGCATAACAAAGGCATTTGTCTATTCTTGGAAGTCAATGATGAACCTTGTAGTCATTCCCATACTTCTTTCAGTGGAGAAGATCATGCACACAGAGAGGAATAAATCTCCTTTATGCTTTCATAGTCTTATGGCTTCATACTTCAGGAGATGAGGTGACCTACTTAGGAAGAAAAAAAGACGGTAAAAGAGAAGTAAAGGACAAAGGAGCAATAACCTAGTATGGATTCATGAAGAATTATAGCAGAATAAACTGATCATTTTGGTTTCTGGAGGTGTGATTCAGCTTGCTTTCTGCTTGGGGCTCCTCATAGCTTACCTTGCAGAGATCCTGTGGAAAGTGAATGCATTCAAGATGTCAGACTGTTTTGATTAGCAGGCAGTATGACAGACTGGACAGAGGAGATTTCGGTATTTGGAGGGAGACAGAGTTTTACTCTTAGCATTGCGACTGATTTTGTTGTGTGTACGTTAGTTCTCTCTGGTTCTTTTCTCACCTTCTGTCTGTCTTGCCTCTGAAGACTGTAAGCTCTTCAGAGCCAAAATTGGCTTCCACTGCATGTTTATATGTTGTCTGGCACACTGAGACTCAGATCACAGTTGGGATTTTTACATGCTGCTGGAATATAAATAATAAAACTCCTTTTTCTTTCACTAATTTCTAACTCTGCATCTCTTGATATTGCCCTAGTTGTGCTCAGCTATTTGACAAGATTGCTGAGACATTTCAAGAAATGCACCCAGTCCTTGCTTACCAGTTGTCCTACTGATGTCAGAACAGAACCCCAGTAATTGCAGCTGAGCTTGGGATGGAGCATTACCAGAAATAAAGTTGAAGGTCTGGTCCCAAATGGCCTTCTGGTAGTGACAGGTGCAGGAATGGTGATGACTTCTGTACATGTGATGCAGTTTGTTTTGTGCACATTGAACCAATGTAAGGAGCAATCGTTTTGGCCAAATGCAGCATCCTTCTCTTGCTGAAACAGTACTTAACATCACACCACGTCTTAATATTCACAAACATCCCAGAGGATGTGTCATATCTATGCCAGAACAGTCTCACAAAGGCTCTGTACCTTTGAAATCTTGCCACTCCTTGGTTTTGTGCCAGCTGTGCTTCAGCATAAACAATCCAGTTGCTTCTTTCCCTAGAAGTTCCTCAGAATGAGCTTCACCATATAGTTCTTGTGGAGCTGCTCACAGACTGTCTAATACCCAGAGACCATAAAAACTTGGGAATCACATTTCAAAGGAAACTCTCTGGCTCCATGGAGGGGAATGTTTTGGGGGATCCTCTAGATACACAGAGGTTTTTCTCTCCAAAATTGCCAACTTAAGGGATATTCATTCTAGGCATTCAGTTCAGGTGCCTTAGGGAGGAACCTGGGCTCTCTATAGTCAGTGGAGAGGAGGATACCCTTCCGGAGTATGATTTCAGACTCAGATTTCAGATGAGTCGGACCTGATACCTCATTAGACACTAGAAAATCTAACCATTAGCTATGTATTGATGGAAAGGTTTGCTTCACTAATTCTGCTACTCCACAAAAATACATGTTGGGTTTTTATTTCCTGCTTTTGTTGTCTGCTTTTAGGCCAGTTGTTTGTTATGTGACTGGCAAATCCAAGTACTGCAATCTGCAAGCAGCAGCGCAAAATACCATCTGCTGTGAATGGCTCTCATTGCTATGTACCCATTAGAACATCACCAAAGATGTGTGTTAAGATACAATGGAACGCTTCAGGAGACAGAAATGCAACTGAAGCAACATTTTGCTCCATACATGATCCCATTGATGCCAGCAGGATTGTCTGAAGTTTAAATTAGCATATAACCTGACCTCAGCTGTTTAACGTTAAGCAGTAGGGAAAATCTATTTCCATCAATCATGGTGATGGTGAATGTAAAATGTCTGCATTAAGTCATTGTGCTAATCTAAGAAAGCAAAGGTTGCTGCTCCGATTTGAGACAGTAAGAAATAGGAAGGAAATCTGCAGTAAGGAAATGGGCAAAGTGAGTGGTATCAAAAATTGCTTTCATGCAACCCTTTTTGTGCTGCATTAGTTTTTTGCATTGCTTTGCTAAAAGGAAACCAATGTAATTCCGGCTGGACAAGAACAGTGCCTACTTAATACAAGTTTGTGGCATTGATATTATGTGCATATGCCACTGAACTTAAGGATTCTTCTGCCCTTTTGACATATATAGAAGGTTATTGCTTTTCCTGTGCATATTTGCTTTTCAAACCGTAGGAAGAAATTTGGTTATTGCAGATGGTCAGTTCATTCAGACTCACAGCATTTCTCAACTTGTAATGTAGGAGCTTGGACAGGGAAGCTAAGCAATGAAATAGTGTTCTCAACTTCTCCCTTTTATGGGTCATCAACAGGAAGCAGGTTTTGGAAAGATTAAAATGTATTTTGTAGTTGCAATATGCCATATATTTTACTTCATTGTAGTACACTAGTGAAATGACTGGTGGTGCTTTGAAATGTCTGTGGTACTCATTTGTGCCAGTCATGAAAGATGTGTACAGACAAGGGCATCACAGGTAAAATTCAGGGTGCAGGAGGAGAGTGAAATACTGCGCCATTGTATAAATAGAAAAGCTTACTGAAATATCAAAAGACTGCTCATTTAAACAGCATGCTGTGGCTGTACTTTCTGTACAAATAAACATGAAAACTGGTTCCTCATGTATAAATAATCCCAGGGATAAACACAGTATCTCATAAATGTTCTACTCCCCTAGCCAGTACCTATCTGGGTTTAATTTGCCAGTCTTGGGAGAATTCAATTCTTCTTTCACTACATCAAGGCCTAATGTCTGGAGACTGTGAAAAAACTGCCAGTGTCTTTAGTGGACTTTGGATCAAGCCTGGGTTCCAGCTTTAGACTGTGAAGAGTTTGGAAGCCCTGCATGTCTCCCATCTGGACTGAGGTTCCAAACTCTGCCATACCAGTGGGGGGGGTGGGGAGGACGTGGGTGTGTGTGGGGGTGTGTGTGTGTGGCCCCATGTATGTATATATAAGCACTGATATATTTGCTAGCATTTTCAAAAGTGAATCTGGAGTGCTGGCAGTTAGCTTCTCTTTCCAGTCATGTCTGGGTGTGGGTGAAGGTGGGCTGCCTGAACTTCACCTACAACAATATGGAGGTCTTGAGGGTAGGATGAGGGAGCAGGTATTATCTGTGCCTTAGAAAGAAGGAATTGCATCTAATTCCCTTTGGACAATGCCTGCTGACCTTTCTTTTCAGCTGCCTTGTCCATGCCTGGTCATCTATGGCCAGATTATTGTCGCATTGTCACAGGCCAGCTATGGAGATGCACAGATTTTCCTTCTGAGGGAAATGTTTTGCTTGGCGTGGCCAGCCCAGGATCTCCGCTGGCCATTTTTAGGTCATGGGTGGTGCATAAGATGCCAGTTATGATCTATTGTGCCTGGAGCTTGTCCAGCACAAGGATCATGCTTGCATCATCAAGCTGAGATCAGAAGGGTGCCTGACCCATATGCCCGTTAAAAGCTAAGGCAATTAGCAGAATGTTCTCCAGGACTCTGGAATGTGTTTCTAATCACAGATCCGAAATAGCCCATATTTAAAGAATTGGAGTATGTTGCAAAAGGCAGAGAGGACTTTGGTTTTCTTCCTCCTGCACTGAAGCAAGTGATAGCAGTGAAAGTGGCTGGCTGACTGGGTTTCTGTAAAACTGATTACTTTAAAGCTGTTGAAATTTTATTGAGTGGTTAATGATGTTAGGGCACTGAGACCCATGGAGAGGCAAATTTGTTAATAATTTTAAACCTAAATAAACAAATAAGTTGTCATAGCATATGCAGTATTTCCATTCTGTTCTTTATAAATTACCTTTTCCTCCAGAACCCCCCTTTGCTCAGTGCTGCAGAAAGCATCTCATTGATTTGGTTTGGTGATTTTAAGAAATGGATGTGAATCTTTCTGTACTTCCTCAGTTCACCAGTAATCCTAGAAACGGGAAAGTAGCTGGGCATAGAAACACTGCTTCTGTACTCCTGCCTTCCCGTGCTATGCTGCCCTGGATTGCAGAGCCCTCTGGCCATCCTGTGGGGAGAGACAGTCTGGAAGCAGGAGCATATGGTGCTTCTTTGTATGAGGGAAGCGAGAGAGGCGTCGCATGCTATTAGCTACATAACCTGCTCATCTGCTGCCTAAAGACCCAGAGAGAAGAAAGGGGAAGCCTACCTCTCCTCTGTCCTTGTACTGATACACAGTAAATCAGAATTGCTGTGTGTAAGGGTGAAGTACATGTATCTTCCTCTGCTATGCCCTGTAGCTTGGCAGAGCTCTGGAAGAGATATATAAATGGTGGACAATGATGGGCAGTGCTTTTTTTACACACAGCATCATCAGTGTGTAGCTTTTTGCCCAGCAAACAGCTTTCTCTGACATACTCAAACACAAGCTCAAAACCAAAATGTCTCAAAGCAGAACATAAATATGTCTAAACACGGAAAGATATCTTCTAAAGAGAAATGAGGTAGGGCAGTACCTGGGGCAGCAAGAAAGGAGGAATGGGTTAGTTTTGGCTGCTTTTTCTAGGGGTCCTGAATTAAAACACAGCATTGTTGCTAAGTCTTAATTCTACTTTGGATGTTTTTCACTGCCCCTGAGGAACAAAAGAAGTTACTAAATATAGAGAAGTAGCCAAGCTTTATCCTTAACAGGAAAGAGAATGATAGAGCTGGAGAAAGCAAGGAGTGAAAGAAGGATTATAGCTCTTCACAGAATAAAGGTGAGGGTGCCAGTTCATGAGGTGATTGTCCAGAGTGTTACCACCATAATAAAAAGCTGTAGCCCTGATCTTGCAAAGATTTCTGTGCAGACTGAACAACATTTCTTACAGGACTGGGCCATATGATCACATTATTAGGATCACCCATTTCTGAGGATGAGCACTTCCAACTTCAGGTGCAATCCTGCTGTCACTGAACTCAGTGGAGAACTTTGCAGGTGCTTTGCTGATGCAGGATAGATGCTTGAGTAAAGGATATAATGCACTAACAGACATGTTTTCCTGCAAAAATTGGATAGCAGATTGCAGTTCTGGAGTGTGTTCTAGCTTCTTGCTTTCCCTCCCCTCCAGTTGTTCATTATTCTTCTGGTTTAGATCTTAAGGGAGGAATTATTTATCTTTTGCTATTTGTGTTTCCGTGAAACATTAACAATCTATTACTAATTGCCTGTGCTAATTATCTCAAACGTAGCAGTATTCCTGCTCATCTAGTGAAGCCATGAAGGGAGAATGTGGAGCAGGAATAATGAAATCACTTTGCTGTCCCCTTTCTATGCATGCTGCACAGGAGTAAAAGCGTGGTAGATCCTGACCATGCTATGCACAAAATGCAGCACTCAAGTCCTGCCTGTAGGAAGTCAGATGTTTTGACATGCTTCTATGGAGAAGTTTGGGGTGTTTTGCAGTATGCCATAATTCAGTGTTTACACAGCTGTCTCTCTCTCCTGTGTACATTGACACAAAGCAACCACATGCTCCTTTGAATGAAATATTTCAGCCCAAAGATTTGAATGTTTTAAAAATGTTTGTGCATAGCAAACCACCGTGGTTTAATATGAGTGACAAGCATTCCTCATTTGTAATGAGTGCTTACAGGCATCTGCTATGATACCAGTTATTTACAGAAGGAAAATTAGAAATGTTACCCAGCATGTTACTGGTATAATTAAACTGAATGAAATATAAGGTAGGAATGTGCAATAAATAATAAAATTATTTATTGAAAAAATTAAGTGCTGCTAACACTTATACAAAAGATCTTGGAATGGCAGACTTAATAAATATGCCTTTTCTGTAGTGCTGTTTTCCACAAAACATAAATCCTTTTTGTTAAATAAGATGACTGAAAGAAAGCACAGAGTTATGGAAATACATGACTGATGAAGAGAAGGCGATATGAGTTATTCTAATGTAAAAGGCTGTCTCACATCTCTAATGCTGACCTTTTCCCAGCGAAATACATTTACAGTGTTACATGTTACTTGTTAATAATTTCAACTATTCTGGTCTTTGAGTTTACAACTCTTAGCTTGAATATGTATTTTAAAGTAACCGTGAACATTTTCTGAGAGACAAAAGACTCTGATCATTTTTCATATGTAGACGTAACTAGGACAAATGTCTGTCCTTGGCATCCAGGTGCTTTCCTACCATTAATCTTCACAGCCCCCTCTGGGGCAGGTGGAGGTTATTATTCACGCTTTTTATTCCTGGGGTAACTTAAACAGAATCAGAGCCGCTTGCCCAAAATTTAATCTGTGTCTGACTGAAGTTAATAGGAGGTAAATGCATCACTTTGCTGGAAGCATAATTTCCCACATAGTAAAGGTGCAAGTCAGTAATCAGGAGTTCCTGTCGGTGCATCTGACAGCTGAATCACTTGGCTGTGGCCTGTTTGCTGACTCTTCCTATACATGTAGGCCAAGCTGGAGCTCCCCATAAACCTGTGTGAGATGGACTCATGTTTTAAATGAGGCCAAGATGATATTCTACCTTCTTCTGCTATTTTTGTCTTTAAAAAAAGTCTTCACAGCAGTTGTCTAACTTGTAAAAATTATACATACCTTTTATTTTGCTCATTGGAAGTGTTCATCTGGTATTTGTGACCTTGATATAGGGAAGTGGGTAGGTCTTGCGCTAATGTTAATCATGTGTAAAGGCACTTATAAAGGTATTTAAAAGGTTACCATTCTCAGAGGAATAATCAGGGCACTGTCTACAAAGTAATGAAAATTTAAAAATAACTAGTTGAACAATGCGATGTAGAAATGAATAGGCTGTAGAAAAACCCACATAATGCCAAGGTTGTCTGCCTATTTCTAACACACTTTTTATAAAGAAAGGGAATATTGACGTATTGGCTCTAATTTCAGATGTCCTAATAAAACAATGTCTTGCTACATAGGCTCAGGAATTACTCCTGTCTCTGTAAAGCGTCTGCTATGCTGAGTATTGCAATATAGGGACCAAATGACTCCAGTCTATTAGAGTGCTAAGGCCAAAGAAGAAGTATGTAGCTAATCATATCATTTGCAGAATGAATTTCTGGCTCTTGCACACCTCTCCTTGATACATTCACCCTCATCTCATTGCTTTCCCTTGGTCTTCCTTAGCTAGGAAAGTGAGGTGCAAGCATTTGTTGAGCTGCGTGTATGTACTGCATAAAGACGTTCACTGGGGTTAAATCAATCTTTTAAAATTGGGTCAGTTCCTTATCTATGTGAGTACAACCCTGGGAAATGCATGTTGCGGATATCAACTTCAGCAGCAGCATGTTGTTGAACAGTCATCTAAGGGAGAGGACATGGAAGGAAGCTGAGACTCTCTACCTCTCGTTGGAAAGGACTATTCCTAGTACTTACCTGTTCATAGATTATATTCACCCTTGCACCAGGGCAGTCTTACTCTTCTAGCTGATTGCAGTACTTTGACTTCAAGACCAAGGTCCAGGTAATCATCATCTTTTTAAATAGTTTTAGAAAGCCTTTCAACCTACATTGTTCTAGTGGGCACCCAGCAAAGAGATTAGAACTGAGAAGGACTCAGGTTTCAAGGCTTCAAAAACTTTGCTGCTCTGAGTTGTGTTGGGTAATCAATCCTGGAAATGTCTGCTCTGTGGCAAGCCAAAGAATAAAATTAGTTTGGGTCAACTGAAATGATTTATTTTCATTTCAGACTTTCTATTCTTTCATTCTTCATCGGGATTTCAAAATCACTTCATTTTTGGAAATAAATTTGTGTTATTTTCAGTCTGAAAGTGGTCCATTTATATCTTCTAACCTTAAGCAATAAATCCCCCTGCACAAATGTCTTTGAACTGGGAATTTTGTTTTAAACCAGCTCTTTTTCCACTAGCAGTTTTGTATCAGTATTTTCCAAGGGTATCATCAAATAGTTCCTGACCAGTTCTCTTGAGTGTCTGATAAGAGTCAGATAAAAGAAACGGAATTAGACATGCTTGCCAAACCAGAGCTTTTTAGGTGCAGTCACTACGCTTTCACATATATAATGATTTTATAAGTTTCTTTTAACTTCATTGTCATCTCTTCTTTTTTTCATGTTTTTTATATCCTCATGGGCAAATAATGTCTTTTATGATAAAAGGGAGGTTCTACAAAATAGGAGAATCCTAGATAATGTTCAACTCAGACTCTCCATTTAGGTTGCTGTGGCTTTTTTGAACCATTTTCTATTGTATTTTGGTATTGCTCTGTGTTTTACTGACTATTCAATATATTTCCCACAGAGACAAGTTCTGTGTGTTTCCTGTAGTGAAGACTATTCAAATGGACTATAACCCTGTAATAGTTTATAGCAAAATCAATTTGATATGCTTTGGAAAACATTTGCTTGTACTACAGTCAGAGGAAATGTGTGTGTAAGGTTGAGAATTTATTTTTGTCATGAATTTTTTGAAGTTGGAAACGCATGTGCTTGCATAATTGAGGGTCCCCTTTTGTTCTACTGAGTTTTTCCTTTTTCCACATATTTTTAAGGAGAATCCTATTTTATCACCTGGGAAAGTTTTAGGATTTAAACCTCTGTTTCAGAAGAAGATCTCCTCTTCAGCTGTATTAGCTCCAAATGTTCCGAGTGCCTCCATGGAAGTAATTGGATAAATTATTGCCGCGTAGCTCTGTGTACAGTACCTGCCTGGTAGCACATCTTTGAGTTAATATTTAAGAACTACTGCAGCACCCTCAAGTGGTGATGCTCATCTGTATTTACAGGTTTTTTTTCAAATGTTTATTTCTAGGATTATGAATCATTTTAATGTTTTGGCCTGACCTGCTCAGATATTGTCAGACCCTGCAGTCCTTACTCAGGTAAAGCTCCCACTCAATACAATTAATCACACTGGAATCTGAACAACAGACTCAGGAAAGTTTTTCTTGGATTGTCAAATGATTTTATGGAGGGCATAAAGCATTCTCTGTGCCCGCAGTAACTCTGTTTTTTCTGTCAGTTGTACTGGAATGAATAACCTGAGGACCCTACAGAAAGAAAAACCAGCACATTGGGGTTTTTCTCAGGACTGCAGTTGCAAACGTAGAACAACTGTAGCATAAGAAACACAATTACGAACTACACAAATTGCTCGAGCACGCACACACACACCCCAGTGACATCTATAGTAATGACTTAGGAAGAATGCTATTTCTCAGGGATGTTTTACTACCTTTGTGGTGTAGTTCTCTGACTTCAGCTTTTTTTTCCATTAGCTGCCTATTTGAAGCAAGCAGCTGTGTACTGGACCAGGTGAATGGCCCTGTTTTGGGGCCTGTTGCTTCCAAAATTAGCAAGCAGCATCTCTCTTGATGCTCCACCTCCTGCTAATTCTGCTGAGCTTTCTGAGTACTCAGTGTAAAGAGAGTCATTGCCCCGTAGAATCAATGGCCATAGGATGGAGTCTGTGCACTCTTCTGCCCCCAGTACAGACTTGCATGAGCAAATCACTTAACTCCACTGGTCTCACCTGTAAAACACCATCAAGGAGTTTTATTTCAGAAGTTTACTGTAAGTCTTAATGGATGTTGTCTCCACTTTAAGGGCCTTGAGTGAAAACAGATATCAAAATGCTTACTGTCTTGTCATTTATAATAGTGTGTGCTGGGCAGAGGGCACAGACTGGTGGGAGTGGAAGTGCTCCCACATCACCGGCACTGGTTTGAGCCGTATGTGCTAATGGTGCAGATTAGCAGAATGGCACAGCTGCTTGTTTACCACTGCAACTTGTACCAGGTCTGGCATGTTTTCTGTATCAAACTCAGAGAACAGGCTTGACAAGCACTATAAACAAAAAAATTTTATTTCTGAAGGGTAGAAGGTGATCCAGACTGTCATTTATAAAATTGAATTGATCCTAATGAATTATTTTCAGATTTTTATTAAGAATTAATTAACAATTACTAAGAAAAATAGGGTTTTTTTTCTTTGTGCCCTCTCTCCCAGCTATTTGACATAGGAAATAGAAATCACTAGCATTTTAGGCTTTGTCCTCACATAATTCTATTTTTTTTGCCTTTCTTTCCATAAAAGACTTATCTCATTTAAATTAGTGTGCCGTCTAGGTTGTCATGTATATAACAGACTGCACTGTGTTTGCAAGAGAAGCACGTCAGTAGAGGGCAGGGTCCAACAGTAGTGAGTTTCCAAAGGGATCTGATAAAGAAATGACAACTATTTTCTAATATGAACTAGGTAATAGACAAAAACTATGTGTGATGGAGCATATTTTATGTGATGTCTGTGCTCTCATCTTAAAGGCCTACTGTCAGCTTAGAAATCACACTGTGAACATATCAGTATCTTTTTTATTTTATTTTTTTCTATAGAAAGGCACCACTGGTAACATAAAAGAGAGGGAGAGAGATTACTTTGTAAACTTGCCTTAGGCTGCTTAAGGTGCAATCAGACCTCTCCCACCATGGCTGCGCTACTAAGCTGGGATATGCCGGCAGCCCACACTGCAGCTGACCCACAAACCTACTTTAGAATATTTTGGGGCACATGTGGGGCTTGCGAGGTGGCAGGACATGCAGCTCCTTTTGTCTCTTAAACTAGGTGGCCTGGCTATAGAATTGCCCATGGTGGAGAGGGGAGACGAAGCTCAGTGTGAGAATCCCAGTCAAGAGTCAACCACGAGAACAGGGAGCCCCTGAGCCCTGGATCATAAACTCAACACACAGGTACATTACAGATAAAGCAGTGCTTCTCTACAGGTCCCTGGAAAAAGCAGGCCAAAGATTAAATCACTGCCAGTGTATTTATTTAGAAATAGGCCTTGGTGCGTGTTCTGAAAGTAATAAAATTCCAAATTCCAAAGATTTGAACCCCTTGCAAGTGCTTTCTTTCCTTTTTAATACAAAGAAAACTCTGAGTATCACAAGATGAGGAAGATGCCTTTGGTGGAAATATCCCAGGTCATTTAAATTCTTGTAAGTCCAATGTGACATCTCAAGTTCTAGTCAAAACACAGTATTGCCCCTCTTTGGGGTGACTGTCCCACTTTCTGGTTATGTCATCTCTGTTACCCAGCAAATGTTTCCACCTCTGACAAGTTGTTGCCTGCATTTGTCATAATGTGCTGCGAATGTCAGTACCACGTGTGCTTTATCTTGAAGGCCCCGTATGTTTCTAGATGACACAACTAGGCCATGCTAATTGGTTTTGAGGTGATCCACTTCCAAAAATACCAAGCAGTACCAATGCAAGGATGTGTTCCTTTGAATGGGAATACTCTTTTCTCAGTAAAGGATATTTTCAATAAAATTATTATCCCCAGAATGAGTAGTGAATTCTGTTTTACTGAGTTACTGGATAGGCAAAGACGTATTTAAATTGGTGAATAATGGCTAGAATAAACAATTCCCACAGGAAAACGGTAAGCTTTGCTCAATCTCATGAAATTGAAGAAGGTTTTAGGGCAGTTATTTATATGAAATCATTGAAGATGTAGTGTTGAGAAACAATTTAATGATTATCAAGAACCTTAAATTCCAGAGAAACGGTGGTGCTGTTTCTGTCTGCTCATTGCTGATAGTGTTCCTGGAGGGAAGGCATCAGCTAGTGTAGCAAGTGGTGTTTCCTCAGAAATTGTTACTGCCTTAAGTCATGGTGGCTTCATTTTTCCAACAATTGCTTTCAGTGTTGGTGCTTTTACAAAATGCAGCTCTGGCTGTGTTGCTGAAGTCTTGTTGACATCATCGTTGCAGAAACTGTGATGGACTCAAAGGTTGTTTCTTGGAGCCCTGTTGTGACATTTTTAGCTGCCTAGTTGCTGCTTGCCTGCTTTGTGGAGAGGAACAAGAGGATCTGAATACTGCTGTGTGCTTGCATAACTTTGAGGGAATTAGATTATTTTTCTGTGGAAGAGCAAATCAGACTTCTTTCAGAGGTTTGAAATTATCAGTTGCAGTCAAAATTTCATGGGATTGCCTTTGTCACAGTCGTATTCAGATCATGATGAAGCAGAGTCCTGGATTGCTTTTGTCTTTGCAGTGAAATTATTGAACAACCCTGAGGTTAGTTTTCACACTTTTAGTTTGGTTCACTTGACATGCTTTTATGATTCCTTGGCATATGCAAATAAATATACATATAGATCTACCTCTAAGTCAAGAGGGACTAAAAATATGCATGTCTTGTTTCACAAAGCTTTGGGGTTATTTATTTTTTAATGATATTACTTAGCAAGCCAATAAGTTCTATATCAGCTTAACTAGCAACTAGAAATCAAATGCCCCTAAATTTAGGTATATACAGTGAATACATAAAGATGCATGTGAATATCCACTGGAATTTTCCAAGGCAGAAGCTCATATTGATTACACCATCACTGATCTGATTTTGATAATTCCAGTGTGTATTCCAGTACCTCGCATGGCTAAATACCTTTGCAAAGGTGACCTTAGTGCCGCTGTTTGACATACTTTGAAAGACTGCAGTAAGATTCAAAGGAAGCACATATGTTGATGAGTTAAATCAAGGCACATCCTAAGAGGTATTTAAAATGAAAAAGTCTCTTTGGGTGGCTTGTTTGTGGATCCTAAATAACTGTGCTCATAAACCTCTGTTAAATTGGTAAGGACATAATTTATTAATCTCCTATTGGTATTCCATTCTTGTCCTTGTGTCTCCCACCTCTTGAAAAATGAATACACTGTTTGGACAGCCATTTATAATCCCTGTATATTTGCTGTTACATAATGGCAGTTGACCGAAAAGATTAACAAACCTTTAAAATAGCTTCCGAAAGCCTCAATCATTTTACACTTTGTGTTACTAAGACAGGTGAATTGGACGAATGGGGTAATTTGTACTTAGAAAACTATAAGTGAACTGGTAAGCTTTTTTTCTAATCAACTTATAAAGACAAATGGGCAGGAAAGAACATGCACTAGCACTAATAGTGAAGTAGCACAAACATCCACCAATTGAATTAGTGCCAAATCCAAAAAGGAATTATTTACTTTTAGGTGATTTCAGGGGGCTTCAGACAGCTAATCTAGAACTGTGTTCCATAAAGTCCCTGCTTATGAACCACTTATTTCCAGATGACTGGAACTCATTAGATTCTTTTCTGTTCAGTCTGAAAACTTTCAGAAGTACCTGTAGTGGCCGTTCTGTACATTCAAAACTGCCCCGAGAAGACATCTCAAGACAGCTCCTCACCTGTCTGTAATCCTGATGGGAGACAGAAACTGGACTGAGTTGTACCTACAGCCTTCAAGATTCCCTGATCCAGTATTTATTCCTAGAGAATATCCAACATGCTCTCTCACAGGGTGGATTTTTTACAAACCTCCATCATTGCTCCTTTCTTTGTAAAAGGCTGCAAGAGAAGAATAGTTAAACATGCTGAAGCTGTGCCAAACTGGAGGAAGAAATGTATGTCTGGCAGGGCCAGAATGAGAACAAAGAATTAGAAGGGTATTATGTTGGTCTAATAGTAGCTAGCCTTTCTGAGATGTCCATCTCTCTATATATGCTTTTTTCTCTGCATATTCATAATTCTCTCTTGGTTTTCCTTCAGCTGTGGGGTTCCAAAACCTAAAATTGTGTCATTACATCCCCTCAGTCTTTATTAAATCTAGATTTTAGTTCTCTTCCAAGCAATAAGAAAGCTGTCAATTTAGTGACAGCTAGGCCGAGGAGTCACAGATCTGTTTAAAGAAAATCTCTGCATTATAAAGAAGTCTTTAAATGAAAGTATTTTGCCTTCTCTGCTCCCTTTGAAATCTGTGGCATGCATTTGAAATGCTGACTGGTTAAATCCCTTCTGTTTCTCTAACATTCTGCATGCACAAGTTCTTGTCTGCAAGTGGAAATTCAGAATTTCTCCAAGGTTTTGCTGCTTCTGTGTGCTACCAATTTTACAGTGCTGAATTAGAGAGGAATTACATCAGCTTCTCCCAACATTGGCAATTAAGGATGTGCAGATGTGGCTCAGGCACTTAAGATGGAGCAGGAACCTTGTGCATACCCTTCACATATAAAGCTGAGCATAATCTCTTGCCTCAAGACAGCATCCATCTGAAGTAGCTGACTGAAGTGCCAGTGGATACTTTTCCAAGAATGGTTACTGTTTTGATACACCTACAACAGCCTACTTTGCCTTTCTGAAGAAAAATTTCTTTCCTTTTCTTACTGAAAAGCCCCTTGAGAGATCCTGTTAATCAGGCAAACTGGTTGTCATGGCATATCTGACTTGGGCATCAAATACTGGCAAGTTGCAAAGCAGAGAAGAATATGCATAGTGGAGACCAGTTCAGCAACATTAGCTGTGTCTTCCATGCCTGCCAAAGGCTCTTGGCATCCAAAGAGAAATGTATTTATCTGTAACTTTAATGCTTAACTTCCTGGCTTGTCTTGGAGACGTGGAATTGGGATCTCGTCCTAACTTTTCTCAGATAAAGCTTCCAAAGACAGAATATTGATTAAGGCAAGAAAGACAGTCTTCAGTGCAAATTCCTATTTGCATGTATTGCAGTACTAGGTACAGTCATAGGCAGGACCCCAATGTGGTGTACAGCTGTACAAACACACATGCACCTGTACCTTCTTTTACTTAGGCTTTGCAGTTACCTTTTCTAGCAGCAAACTTGCACAACCATTGTTCCTGAGCGCTCTCTTCTGTGTGGGTTTTTTTCTGCCTTTCATCACCGCTGCACCAGTTGCAAAATCATAAAAACTAGAGATGGGAAAGACCTTGTTCGTCATGTGGTCTATCCTTTTGCCAGTTGGCAAGATTTTGCCTTACAGCACATTTTCTAGTGCCTTGTACAGGCTGTTTATAAACGTTCTCAGCATTAGGACTTTCACCCATTTCCTCTGGGAACCATCCTGCTCACGCTACCGGGAAGTACTTGCTGATATTCAGCTACATGTTCTTGATTTCATTTAATTAGGCCTAGGTGTGTATCAGTATTCTTGGTGGATAAAATCACCTGTCTACTGACCACTGAGTGGACATTTATCCAGCAGGTGCTGGAAGTACCCTCCAGAGCAGCTGATCTCCCCGGCTTTGAAAATCCTCCCATGGTGTGGCTCCAAGTAACCTTGTAACACTCCAGCCTGTCTCCCCGCTCTCCAGGCATGTTGGTGCTTTCCATCTCTGCCAGCTTTGATCCATTTCTGCCTCTTTGACCTAACTTGCCTTCATCTCCTTTCTCTCTCAACCCTCCTGGTACTTCACTGTGTCCCTGCCTCTTCTTTGTGCTTTTGGTTTCCTTTCTTCACTGCTCCCTCTGGGTCCATCTCTTCCCTTGAAGAGCCTTTTCTTCCAGCCTACTTTCTTTTTTCCCCAAAATCTTGTATCCTGTAAAGCCATCTTGCCTACTGTTCCCTGTACTTGAGTATCAGTGTTTTCTTTTCCCCACAAAAAGCCTTCATTCAACCACTTGTGGAAGATTGAATTATTCTTGCAGTGCCCAGAAAACTAATTTTTCCAATGCTTCTCTTAGTTCAGCCTGGAAAACTAGCTTGTTTGTTTGTTTAGGGTTGGTTTTGGGTTTGGGTTTTGTTTTGTTTTGTTTTTGAATCATTGTAAGGCCTGCAAGATTATTTGTTTTAATAATCTCTGTGATGCCAGAGAAAAATGGGCCTTTCTATGTCCCAGGCTTACTCACTGTCCAATGTTGCATTTCTACAAAATTTGCTCTGAGTTGCTACTAGCACAAATAATGACACAAGAAAGTGAACAGATCGGCGTACTAATTCCACAGTATATAATACCCCTCAGTCTTCAGCAGCCCTAGTGTCACTTATCTTGACACAATTGTATGCTTCCCCCAGCACACACATTAGATCAAAATGAATGATCAAGTGTATCCTCAGGGACTGCTGAATTGGTGCATTTGACATAGGAAAGAGAATTTCTGTTCTGTTTTGGTTTGGTTGAGTTTTTAAATGACACCAGACAGCAGATGTATAGATGGCGTAAGCCTGAGGCCATTACAGATTCACGAGCTGGATGTTTTTATCTTGGCTAACAATAGTAAGAGGAGCTAAAATAGTGTATCTCTGTTTCTGTGGTGCCTGGAGAGTTGCTATTATAAAAAAATCAGAGGGATGATATTAATAAATACAGTCATTTTAAGAGCAAATATTAATTTGGGGTTTTCTGGAGTGATATGAAAAGATAACCAGGAAATTCTAAAATTCCTTTAGAAGTTCATTGGAAAAGGAAAATATAATATTTTAAATCATAAAAAGTGGACTTGAACTATTGAAAAGTTATTTTTTGTTTAAAAATTTTCACTGATAAGCTGCTTATAACTATCGCCACATGAAAACTAGAAACACGCTTAGCTCTGTCTGCAACAAACTCTGTAATATTTAGATGACAAGTTCAAAGTTTAAGCAAACATAAATTGCTTAGTCAGAACAGAAGAATGGAACATGAATAACAACGCTTGAATTCCCTGACAGACATAAGTAATCTTTTTTAAAAAATATCCAAGAGAATCATTGCTGGGTTGTTTCTTTGCCAGTGTCATTTTGAGAATGCTTGTCCAAAAAGAAATCTTTTATGTATGATTTTAAAGGCAGTAGGGCTTGGGTTTGACCTGCTTTTGATAGTGTTACATTAATAGTGCTGAAATGTGGGGATGCTGTTTATTTATACAACGTGGAAAAACCAAGTGTCATTTTTATCTGTATGCTTTAAAAATGTCAGTAAAACATAATTACTTTGCCGCTGCAGGGAAAATATCTTAAGCTAACACACTTTATTTTGATGAAAATGTCACTAGTTAGGAATCAAACCTTCTTGCAAAACTTTGGATACTGAATTAAATATACAACTAAGAGAAGCTTGAGAACCCTGTTTGTTTTGAAATGCCTTGATTTTTGTCTTGGGATCTGTTTGCAGAATTTAGGGAAAGGTTCTTTCTTACATATAAGGTGTGTGTTTAAAGACGTGAATCTTATGTTTGTACTTCTAAAATATTTTGCCTCTTTAAACATATTTCATAATGCAAGTTGCTTGCTTCTCCTCAAATCTCGCCATAGGCTGAAAAGGTCTTTTGCTGCAATGAAGCCCCGGTTACTGATATAGTGTTTGTTTATTGCCATTTTACTATCATGTCTCAGTGATTCCTGTGTTTCTTTTTTTGGCTCCATCCTGTTTTCCATGCCCTGTTGGTGTGCATGCTGTGTGACAGTATCTGGTCATATAACCAGGACACTGTAGAGGACTCTGGGCTCCAAGTCATGCACAGGTGAACAGCAAATTAACCATGGAATTGCAAGCAGAGAGCAGAGGACTTGCAGCACTGAGCTGTGACTTGGGAGCGCTGGGTTGTGTCCCTCCCTGAGAGGCGGGCAGGACTACCATAATACATGCTTGTAGGGGACAACCTACATCCTGAGATAACTTGTGCACAGGCAGACTGAACTGCTCTCCAGAGTCCCTAATGAAATCATCCAGGTCCCCTATGACGCAGAAAAATCCTCCTGCTTTCAATAATGGCATCGACAGACTGGTCTGGTGAATCTTATTGCAGGGGGTTATTCAAGATATTTCTGCCTCCAGCTGCCTGCTCAGCCCTTCTACACAAGGTCATTCTCGCTGTAGCAGGGCTTTGGAAATGTGTGTTGGAGTTCCCAACCTGTGCAAACCGCCTTCCTTCATCCACCACAATACCCAGAGCATGACATGACTTTGCTTCTGCTATCCCTGGTCTGTCATGGAGTAGAGAGCTGGAATCGGGAAGGCCTTTAAATAGCTGTAATTATTTATTTCAGGGCAAATGAATCACAGCCCAAAGCTGCATGATCAGGATTTTTTGGTGGATGAGGACTATTTGGCTGGTTGTTTTCATGGAGCTTTTAAAGTATTTGACATTGCAATTTTATGTTCCTTTGATATAATTTTTCGATGAATTGTGTACACACATACATGCACAATATGTGCGTGCATGACTAGACAAACTTGATTATGTGAAATCTTGGTTCTTAAGAATTAAAACCACAAACTGAATGTATTTGGAACTGAACTGGTCCTTAGTGGCTCTTTCAGTTTTGAACTAAGCTGTGAGGCAGAATGTTTTCTTTTTTCTGTACTGTCTTTGAGACTTTTTAATTCAGACATTTACTCTTTGGTGGTTTTTTTGCCTGGTGGTTTTGTCTTGCCTTTTTGTGGCTTTCTTTGATTATTCCTTTGTGTCCTAGTTTTCCTTAGAAGTTAAAAATGTATTGTTTCTTTTAATATGATTCTCTTGTTCCCTTATTTTTTTTCAGTGCTAGTTGTCACCAATTCCAAGTAGTCATAAAGTCACTGTTAATGCGGTTCAAGGTGGAATTTAGCTGAGCTAACCATCCAGGTTTTTGGTAGTGTGTAGTCAATTTGTGTCCAAAACATAACTTACAAGGCATCCAAGTGGCTCTTGGAAAGTTACCTGTTATGATGTATGTCACTATAACTTAGAAGCTAGACCTTTGCTTCAGAGCATTGTGTGCTCATCTCATTTTTTAATTAAATGTCAGGATCTCGGTTGTGAAGATCAAAATGATTCCTTCTTTCAAGTTCCGTCAGGAAGGAGGCAGAGCGTTTGTTTTTGTTTTCTCTTGATGAGATAAGGTTCCTTTTTCATCTAAATGTTAAGACTTTTCATCCCTGACTTTGAAGACACAAATAAAAAGCAGCAGATGAAACTATTCAGTTGTAAAGAAATTTTTGATCAGGCAGTTGTTGAAATCGTGAGGGGGATAGTTGCACTTTAGAATATTGTATACGTGATCTGCTGAGGTGGGGGATTTTTTAAGTCTGATGAAATTACATATATCAAAGATGGTATTTTCTTAACAGCTAAAACTTTGAGGAAGAACCATGTTTAGAAACATCTCAGCCCATCGAATCCACCTGCTAAGGTATAGTCAAGTTTGTTGAGCTCTTCAGTAGCAGGTCTCTCAATGGGAATGGGCAAACTCTGGTTTATGCTCTGTGTGTTTCACATGAGAGGACGCATGGTAATCCCAGTATCTCTGGCAAATTTAGAGGTCAAAGAGGAGGAGGATTTTGGGGAGGAGAAGAGGGGACAGCAACTCTGCCACTTCCCTTTAAACCTAAGCATCTGTTGCCATGGAAACCCCGGAGCCTGGTGCTGGAGCATCAGGAATTGTCACCCTCTGTCCCGGCGCAGCCGGCCTGGGAGCGGCTGGACACCTGCTGCCAGCTCCCCCGGTGCCCACCTGAGCACAGGCCCGTTTCCTCCTCCGGGAGCGTTAATTAGCGGCCACGGGTCTCCGGGCCGAATGAGCGTGGCCCGGCGCCCCCGCGCAAGGGCCGCTCAAAGGCGGCGCAGCGGCCGCGGCG
>WAAD01025368.1:0-14981 GCA_013389945.1 Fregata magnificens | reverse complement strand
GGGGTGGAGGGGACGGCGACCGGGCACTTGCCCGCTTGCCGCGGCACAGCCGTGCCCGCGGCGCGCTGGAGCAGGGCAGGGCAGGGCAGCGGAGAGGATTCGCCCTCCCTCCCCTTGCCCCTTCCCCGGGGCCGAGCCGCTCCGGGCACACCGGCCTCCCGGCGCCCCTCCGCCTGCCGGTCCCGCCTCCCTCCTCCTCCCCGCCTCGCCTTTCCCCTCCCCACCTCTCTTTCTCTCTCACGGCTGGCGATCAGGTGTCTGTTGCTCTTTTTTTTTTTTTTTTTCCCCCCAAGTTTTTTCCCCGGGAAAAAAAAAATTAGGAAGAAGAAAAAGAAGGTGCCGAGAAGGAGATGATTGTAGAAGAGCCCTCCCTCCTCAGAAGAGCAACGTGCTTTGAATGAGGCTTCCCAGCCTCTTCCACTCCGTCTCGCACACTCTGTCACTCTGCCTCTCGCTTGTGCACACTGTTGGTATGCGACCTCGGAGGCGACTGCTCCGCCACCTCTGCCTGGGGAGCCGCTGACAGCCAGCGATTGAGCCAGCCCCCCTTCCATTTTTTTTTCCCCTGCTTTTGCAAACACACACGCACACCCCCAAAGCACATTTAATGCTGATCTACTCAGGCGCCATTATCGGGGGGACGTCTTCGTGGAGTGTTTTGGTTCTTTTTTTTTTCTTCTTCTTTTTTTTTTTTTTTTTTTTTTTTTTTTCCTTCCCAACACTGGATGGTGCAGCATTCCCGGGGCCTGTGGTGTTACGGCTCGATTGCGTTTTATTATTTATTTATCTATCTTTTCTCCTCTGCCCCCCCATCACTCTCCCCTCCCTGCTCTCTCAATCTCCCCGCTTCTCTCCGGGTGCCGGTGCAGGGGACCGGGGAGCAGGATCCCTCGCTCTGCCTTCCACTGATGTGGGACTGAGCCTCGCCCGCGTGTAGCATGCTGTAGCCAAAAAAGAAGAGAGGAGGGGAGAGGGGGAAAAAAAGAGAGAGAGAGAGAGGGAGAAGCGTCTCTTTCCCTCCCTCCCCCTCGTTTCGCGCGGATTGACTTCATGGCTTCACTGTACCAGCGGTTCAGCGGGAAGATCAACACCTCCCGCTCTTTCCCCGTTCCCCCCGAAGCGAGTCACCTCCTGGGCGCCCAGAGCAGCGAGGAGGACGGCGCTGCCGGCAAGACCTCGCGTCCATTGCAACAGGAAAGCAGCCGGCCCCGCTTCCAGTACCAGCCGCGAAGTGACTGCGAGGAGGAGGATGTAAGCGCCGGTGTTGTTCGCGTTGGGTTGGGTTGGGTTTGGGGTGTCCCCCCCCTCCGCCCCCGCGTCCTGCCGGGTGCCTGCGTGCCCCTCCTGGCTGGCGGCGATTTCTTGCTGTTTGTCCGCTCTTCCAAGCTGGNCGCGCTGCCCCCGCACCTCTCCCCGCTACCTGGCTCCTTGCGCGGCTCTCCGCTGCCGCGGAGCGGGGCGCGGGGTCAGCACGTCTGGAAACGGCAAGTGCAAGCTCCGGCCGTCTCCCTCCAAGCGAGGCGACGAGGCTTCCCCCCCTCCCCCGCTTTTTTTTCATTGTTATTCCATGTTTTACTCTTTAACACTTCCCCGGGGCAGAAGTCTTCACCTTGTCCCTCCCTCCTTGCTTTCCCGTCAGCCTCCCCCCAACCTGGCAGCGGGGAAACTTTTTAACCCCTGAAGAGCCGTTTCTGGGGCGCTCTCTCATCCCTCCCCGCCGCCCCCGGGCGAGCCCCCGCGGGGAAAGCGCAAACTTCGGCCGCGCACCTTCCGCTCCCGCGCTGCCTCCGAGAGTAGCGACTTCAAAGGGTGCATCTGCATATTGCCTTAGTGACGAGTGACTCATCCAGGCCGCCGGCTCGCTGCTGTGCCTGATGGAGTTAAACGAGCTTGGGTCGATCGCGCCTGGTTCTTTCGGGGAGGGGAAGGGGGAATTTAGAATGCGGGGAGACGAAGAAGGGCCGGCGATAGACCAAACCGGGTGGCTCCCCATCGCTGGTGTAGCCTGGGTGGTGTTAGGTTTGCAGGGGGATTTGAGGGTGTTTTGCCTCTATGGGAGCACACACAAAGGGAAGCAAATGGCTGCAGTTGGGAACAACGTTTGTGTCTGTTAAAAATACTTCTTGCCCTGGTGGGACGCGTTAGCTTTGCGGCAGGGCTCAGCTCTGGCTCTGGGAGCCTTCCCAGGAAAGGCACCGCTTCAAGCCGAGGCAGCAGGTCTGCCTCATTCGGAGGAGAGAGTTGTGTTCGCAGGGAAATTTCCTCGGGCTCTCTTTTAATTTCCTATCCCTTTTCCTGTCCCTTCGTAAAAACTTTCGCAGTCCGTAGAGCAAGTGCACTTTTGCCAGCGACGAGGCAAATCGGCCTAAACCTCCCCGAGGTGACTGCCACGCTGGTAGCCCCCGGGGACCGGCGGTGACAGGAGCCTGAATTAACTCTTCCCTGTGACCCGCTCACCGGCAACGATCCCGGCGCCGCTGCTCCTCGGCCCCGGCCAACTGCGGGAGGGGACCCGTCCCCGTGCCCGGTTGCCCACACCCACCCGTGACCCTTCCCCGGCGTGGCTGGGGACACGGGGCCCTTCCCGGCGACGTGCTGGGCTCTAGGTGTCGCTGCGAGCCAGCGGAGTGCCGCCGCCGGGGCTGGGCTCAGGCACATTTCCCTCATTATTTGTTTTAATTTCGCCTTCCTGGATTTGGAGACGGCAGATGTCTGGAGCCGCTTCTCTGATCACCAGAAGCGCCGAGCCGGGAAGCAAAGGACGCAGTTTAGCATGTGCGAGTGATTTGTGCTGACAGGCTCCAAAATAATATTAATAATATTAAACTACTAAAAGGACAGTTGGGTGGGTTTTTTTCTTTTTTTTTTTCTTTTTTTCTTTCTTTCTTTCTTTTCTCCCCTCAGGGTTTGTGTGTGGATGGAGGGGCATTGCTGTGCGGTGCCATCTGTAGAGGGAAAGGTGCCTGCCTAGGTGTCTCCCGTCAATTAAGTGCAAAAAGCATGACCAGAAACAGGGATTTGGGGTGACTTCTAAACGCACGTGGGCACCTCGCATTAATTATTTTTAAAGGGGACAACGCGTCTGACAAAGTTCAGTGGAGAAGTCAGGCAGTTCAAAGGTGCTCCCGTCCAACAGAGACTGGGCAGGCTGGGCTGGGGGTCTCCGGTGGAGGGTCGTTCAGGTCGGAAGGGTGAAGTCGTGACAAAGCCAGTGGAAATGGCCTTTAAAGCGTGTGTTGCAGGAAGAAGGGGGCCTGCTCGCGGGGGGCGCGGAGGCAGCGGGCAGGCAGGGGCAAGAGAGGGGCGGAAACGGCGGAGCTGTCCGCCGTGCTGAACCCGCCCGCGGCGGGGGCCGGCGGAGCTGTCCGCCGTGCTGAACCCCGCTGGTCCCAGGGCAGGAGGAGCTGTCTGTGGTGCTGAACCCGCCCGCGGCGGGGGCCGGCGGAGCTGTCCGCCGTGCTGAACCCCGCTGGTCCCAGGGCAGGAGGAGCTGTCTGTGGTGCTGAACCCGCCCGGGACCGGCTCCGAGGAGAGCCGGCGGCGGCCTCTTGCCCTTGGACGTGGTGAGATTTCTCTCCCGCCCCCGGCGGCAGCAAACAGGCTCGCCCGGGACGAGCGAATGCAGCCCCGGTGTGAAACCCCCGAGGCAAAGGCAGGCAGCAGGCAAGGACTATGGGAGAAGTGCAAGGAGGGCGGTCCGTTTGTGCAGGGTGCCAGGAGCATGTGCTGTTGCTTATCATGGGGAAGGGCGTAATGAGAGGGTATTGGAAACTCCTTCCTAAGGTGATTAGACTTCTGATTTCTGTTATACACAAATACTATGGCTAAGGTCTTTCATTCTTCAACATCGATCTAGCAGGAAAAGCCAGAGCTTAAAAATATAGAAACAAAGTTTTTTTGCCTGGCCACACTTGGAAATACCAAAACAAACCTGAGAATGAGACTGTTCTGTTCCCAACTTTGTCATGTGATTAATAATCGGGAGACAACTGAGATTTATTTTATAGGTTACTGACGATGACTTCAGTATTGAAATATGTGTGCTGCATTCAGTACTATATTTTTAAGCACCAGTACAGGTCTCAATGCAGTACAAAACAGACGGAAAAACAGGATCTTGCCTTTGAAGGCCACAGTATTGTTAGTAAGCATTTTGTCCACTGGAAGTACTGCTGGTGGAAAAATACTGGACAAAACCTATATGAAGCTAAAGAGAAAACAGTAACTTTGTAATAGGCAAAATTTAAACTAGAGACACTTGTGGTTTAATATGACAGCTGCTCACTTCACTTTACAGCCACCATTAAGATGGACTTGAGAATATTGTTTTCATAATATGAAAGTATAGCAAAGCAGAAGTCACAATATTCTTTAGTATTTTAACAAGTTTTTACAATGTTTCAAATCATGGTAGGTATATGAGAAAACACATATAGTAGACCTAATTTGTGAACAAAACTTGGGTTAAATATTGCAACTTTTTCATGTTAATTATTAGCCTGATGAGACAATCATGTTATTTATGGTAGGGGCAATGAGGAAACTAGGTCCTGCATAAATGACCTCAGAAAACCACTCCCCAGTTGGCTCTGTGGCAGTATTGGTACTGAAGTTAATTATTGCAGCAGCTGTAAACAAAATTCTGGTGACATTTTTGCTTTGTTATAGGATTACTTTTTCACTTCATTCATTTAGATATGAGGAAATATCTGTGAAGACTCTTAGTAATATCTAGTGCTTGTAGTATTGCACATTATGAAGAATTTTGGTAACATAATTCTCCTTTTTTGATTGATGAGGTTAATGCTTTCCATCTTGTACTGTGGAAGGGATTTTCTCCTAGATGTTGACTTGAGAATTTTTTCCCATAAAATAAAGCTTTTTCATTTTTCCCAAGCTTTTTCTTCTTTGGCATCACAGTGATTAATGAGTTTAATTTTTGCAGGCAACTGCCAGGAGGTGCTGAGTAAGATGTATCATGCTGATTGTGTATAACCCCGCTCTTTTTAATTACTGGGTTGATAACAATGCATTAATCAGGTGCATAAAAAATTCAGCACTTTTCTGTAACACAGAATATTGATCTATTTTATAAGGCACTGACTATAAAATGATGATCACAGAAATCCTTTTTTAAATTAAGTTTTGTATGATAAGTTATGTGTTAAAAATATTGAACCCTCCACTAAAACATCATAAAACTTTTCTACGTAAAGAGCCATATGCTACATTTGTACAGGTTCATTACTTAGCCAAAACTCCTATTGGCTTTAGTGGGAGACTTAACCGTATAAAACCAGCCAGGCTCAAAGTACAAAAGCTTTCATTACTGTGAATATTCTTTCCATAACTGAATTCTGAATATTTCTTTCCTTGGTGCATTTGCTTAAAACTACATTTGGCCATATATTGTACTTTACTCGTTTTGCAGTTGATTATTCAGACTAATTTACATGTTGAGAAGTTTTTCATTCAGATATAAATAGTGATAATTTTGAAATGCTTCAGTAAAACTGTGTTTCCTGCTTGAATAAATTAAGGATTAAGTAAATCAAATATCATTTGTTAATAGAATGAGTCTGATAAAGTGACAATCAAAGCCATTAGTGTAAAAAAGTTATAATTTGCTATGTCAGACTTGCTGTTGCATGTAATTGAAAGTGTTAATTTTCAGTTCATTATTTGTCTAATGGGAAGAGGTTTTGCCTCCTAGAAATGTGTGTCAAGGGCAGTGTTTCAGAAAGGTTGAGGCCTGAGCTGCAGACAACAGACATTTGAGAAGTGGTGTGGTCTTTTCCCAAAGAGATGAGTGATTTGATTTTATAGAAGGGTTTGTAGGACTGCAGGATTCATAACATTACTGTGAGATACAGTAATTTGAATTGTAACCAGAAATCTGCTGTGTTTATTGACAGAAACTACTGTTTAAGTCTGTAAGAGTCTCTTCTGCTGCTTCTTGGTGAGTTCTTGGATGCTGAACTCAGTTATTCTACAGCTACTAAGATGTAGAGAACTGGGACTAGTTCTTTCAATGGAAATAGGCCCTACTGACATTCTGTAAGCTCACCTTCTGAAATTAATAAAAATTAGAGCTTACTTCCTTCAAAAGAAATAGTTATAAACCTCATAAAAATCCTGGGGTTTATTTGCATGGAAGCCCATCATATATTTTGTGATTACTGAATAATGGACACTGATCTGGAGATGATATGTTTTTATACCTTGCTTTATACCTAAATTTAGAATTAAACCACCTTGTGATGTTTGCTGTCAGTTTAAGCTCAGCCTCTGTTTCTGCAGTCTTTACTAGCCATGATGATGATGCATGTACTAAAAAAAATCTGCCAGAGAGAATGTATTTTTAAGTATTCAGGAATAACTGTGTGAAGAGGCTGAATCATCTCTCTAATAGTAGTAAACTGTGCAATAAGTTGGGATACCTCATGTAGAGTACGCTGCTCTTTTTCTTTCTCTTGAGCTAGTAGCTAGTAGCTAGTAGCTCAAGTGCAGAAAGAAGACATTGAGCCCAGGGTCAGAGCAGCTTGTGTTGTTTTCCAAGGGACTTTCAAAGACATAGAGGGTGGGGAAAAAAACCTATGAATATGTGCAGCTCTCCATTCCTCTGTATATTTTTGTTTCAGAAGAGGCCAGAAAGAAGACAGTTCGTAGGGTGTCCATCACAGCTTTGAAAATGTTCTTTGGCAGTCAGAAGATTTTGTCCCTTGAAATAAAAACCTTTACATTAATTTGGGCTAATATATTTCTGCTTGTGATGGTCCAGCAAAATCTCCCACTAAAGTTCATTAACTGCAAGTTGATTTTACCGGGATTTTTGCCTGATGCGCTGGATGATTCCCAGCACGTTGCCGTGATGTACGTGCATTTTCATCCTGTGACCAAGGGGTGGCAGCGTGTCTTGATTACACCGTTCCTATAGAACCTTTGGTATTTCATCGCTTTTACAGTAAAGCACCGACCAATCATTTGTTTAGATACTCATACCTACACATGAGGGTTATTTTCAATTCCTTATTGCTTTCTCTAGGTTTGATTGACTTGATGACAGTTTTGTAACTCTCACCATCAGGGAGAAATATCCGTTTTCGAAGCTCATAAAAAAATGGTTCAAAACCAGTTTTAAATAGTCCCATATTCGAGCATGGGGGAAGGAGGAGAGAAACGAATCTTTCTTCTAAGGGAATGTTTTTCTCTTTTCTCCCAAAGGAAAACAAAACCCCAGTCTTTTCCCAAAAGCCTCGTGCACTCATACTGGGTTGTGATGCAGTGTAAATTTTCACAAGTACACACAGATAATTTAGGTTTGTAAATTCAGGGTTTTTTGAAAAGAGATTTGTGGTCAAATCAAAAAATATGTATTGAAATCTGTTTCCTAGTTAGGTGCATAAATAGTTATTTTGGATCAGGTTCTTACTTACTAACCTTTGAAAATGTTATCGGTATTCATTAAATTGCGGGTGTTTGGTAGTAATGAGATTTAGTGTGGGTGAGTTAACTGAGTTAAAACATATTTTGAATCTGTGCATTAGTCTATAGGAAGAGATATAGTGTGCCATAGTCTTTACAGCCAATATGTAACTAAAAATGAGAGTAAGACATGGGCGTTGGACACATGTTATGTTTTGCAGCACAGAGCAGTGTAGAAGGGAACAGAGGGAGAGTGTAGTGGTACAATCCACTAAGGTGTTTTGAAGGGTGAATGAGCTGTGGTTTTTGTGTCGTGGAAACACAAGTCCTTCACAACTTTTCCACCTGTAGAGTGTTTGGGAACTTTCATTTCCCACATTCAACTGGAGTTTCAGTTACTTCTCGGCTTTTTAAGCACTTTAATTTAGAGACATTTCCTACTTTGTTTCATTAAAATAGTACTTGAAAGTCTTCCCAAAGATCACAGCAAAGATTAAAGCAGTTTTTAAGCCTCAGGGAACTTGTAATGTGGATCCAGGGAGAGAGGAATGGAGGGTTCTGATACTCATCCATGTTGCAAGCAGTAAGTTTAAGCAAAGCTAATGGAGTGTGTGAGGTAATGTGGAAAAGGCTGATATTGCTGATGAAATCTTACCAGATTTCCACTGAGCATATTTTTTAATTGCTTATCACTTGCATAAAGTAAATTATTTTCTTCTAAACAAGGTGCTTGTTAGTAGAGCTGTGCTATTACATAGATTCTTCCACAAGTTGCTGTCTCTGTGCCTTTTAAAACTGCGTTTAACATTATTAAGTTCACTGTCCAGGTGGACAATCGGAGGCTGAGTTGATACATTGTCTCATAAACAGTACATCTCAGCTCTACGGCAGTGATGGTTTGCTGTGTCTCAGCCCTCTGAGCTATTGCAATTTCTGGTCTTGGGCTGCAGGGGTTTTAAGACTAAAAATTATTCCAGTTATCACCAAGGATATTCTTACAGGTGTAAAACTAATTGTGGAATCTGGCACATTTAAGTCTTTGCTGTATCTAGCACTCATTAGGGACAGTTTTCATGTGACATTTCAAATGTCTGATGTTTTCCTCTAGCTGTTCAAGGGTTTAGAGGTTGCTTTGAGAGAATGGAGATTTAAAGCAACCAAAAAGGAGGACAGGAGTATCTTAATACTTTCATTATATAATATTTTGGGGGTGTATGTCTTTTTCTTTTCTGTATTTGTCAATAGCATCTGCTCCAGCATTTCAAGTAGATTTCACTCTAGGCAGACCTCAAAAGCAAATGCAAATTTCTCCCCAGGCTTGCTGTCTTGGATGTACAGAGCTACATGAAATGGAAAAGCAGCAGTGGGAAATACCTGGTAACCTCAGCTCTAGTTATACCACAGTCGTTCATTTTAAAGTGTTTATGAAAAAAGTATGTATGTGTTCCTTATCTTCCATTAAAATGAGCTCCAACTCTCTATTAAAGAAAGTAGGTGTGGTATTTTGGTCAGAGGAGAAATGAAACCTGTGGAGACTGAGCAATTACAGATGTTACTGCAGTCTCCAAGCCATAGATCTGAAGGCCCTTGGTGAGCAGAGCCAGCAGCAGGTTTACACAGGTTCCCCGTGCCTGCTGCTTTCCTCCCGTTCTGGCAGAGGCAGAGGGAGAATAATGTCCAGCATCTGGGCAGCAGCAGGAGGCTTGTTACTGCCTGTTGTCCCTTCTCCAGGGTATAAGCAGTGGTTTGCAAAGCCCAGTCATGTAGAGTTTGTGTCTGTGAAGATGAACTCAAGTGTCCTGCAGTGCCTCTTGCTAAAGTGGACTAAAAAAGACTTGTATTTATAAGGCCAGCCATTGGCAAAAGAAAAAGTATGAGCTGCTCGCAGTAGCAAAACAGACATTTATGCTTGTGCCAGGGTCATAGAAAAGCAATCTCGTGGCAGCTGCTGCTGCTGCTGGCAGGTAGGGTGGTATGGGAGGTGCCTCTGGGGTGGATGGCTCTTCCCATTTGCTCCCAAGACCTCCCAGTACCTTCAGAGCAATAGAGGCTGCAAGCACAGCTCAGCTCTTCCTCTCTCCATTTCCCCAGCCCTACTTCATGGGAGAAAACCTCAGTTTTGTTTGCACTGCCAGGAAGCCGTGAGTCAGTTCTTCCTCCCTATCTAACAGGTGGCTGCTGGCAACCTTATCTCTCTCTGCCCTGGCGCCTAAAGATGGATCTCCCAGCAAAAACCTCAGATGGCTCCTCTCCAGCTGCTTCACAGTGACATGCCCTCTGGCATTGCAAAAAGCAAGTTTCAGCTGCTGCCTGTCTCCCCTGCTCTCTTCTCAGGACCGGCAGGTGCGGTTATCTCATATGCCAGAGGAGTGCAAGGAGTTTTGAGTGGAGAGGAAAGAGGATGTTGGGATCTGCTTTAAATAGTGCTTGACCTCTTGCATAAGAGACTGATTGTCCCAAGATAAGTTTATTGCATACACAGCTCTGAGATTTGCACAGATTGCACATGGGATTATGTTTCATGTGACTGTAGAGTCCTATCTTTATTTGTTTGTCATTTACTGCTAAATCCCTTCTCATGTTTCTGGTTAATCTATATTAAATATGATTTGTCTTCGGTTTTGCTTTTCTTATTTCCTTTATGTGCCAGAAAAGAAAGGTAATATTTAAAAAGACCAAACAACTATTACATTGTTGATAGGGAAGCTGTAGAAATCAATAATGATGTTGCCATAGAGACATAAATGGTTTATAGTGAACCAAAGATTCCCACTTTTACTAGTCTTCCTGCTAGGCATACTGAACGTAAGCACTTTATTGATACAGTTCCTCTCTCTGTTCTATATTAACTTTTCTTTTTTTTTTTTTTTTTTTAAATTTGGGTGTTTGTAATCCCAGATACAAGAGGAGGCACCTGGAGAAAACTCTAAAGGTATTATAGTGCTTCACAATGGTGTCTAATAAAGTGGGTGCTGTTGAAGCAGCTTCTTCTCTTCTATTGTGAACTGCAGCACAAACACTTGTCAAACACATACAATGATTCATTGCAAACAAGAGTAATTAATAAAGACTGACGTAGCCAAGGTTTAGGATCACAGTAACCCGATCTATTGTACTTGCGTTGTTTATACTCTCTGTTTGAGTTCTGTGTGTTTGGAAGAGGCTTCTTGAAGGAGTGGGTAATTCTGACTGATTCCTGGGCACGTTTCTATACCTTCTGTTTGAGGTGGGATGGATCTGTGGTAGAGCATTGGAATGACCATTAGGAAAGTCTTGCCGATCCTGAGTCTGCCAGTGACCTGCTGCATGACCTTCAGCTAGTTAGTTATCCCTGTGGGGCAGGACCTGCATCTGTTGGATACCATAAGGGAATCAAGGCCGTGACTTCATTTGTGGCTTCGCTGTGGTGGTGCAGAATTAAATAATTTCTGCTTTTGCCCTAAAGCTTTGGGCTAAGAAGAACCCATAGAAACATGAGTTTATTAATAATTAGCAGTGTGGTCATTAGTTCTGACAGTGACAACATTTGTGGGAGCATTGCTAAGAACCAAAACAGGCCTGATTGTGCTTGTTTATGGTGGGCTAAAGGTCTCTCTCATTACAATGTTTCACAGGCAGTGCCAGGAGCTGATAATCACTATAATGCACATTTTTCTTTCAGCTAAGAAAAGCTAATAAGCATCTGTAGTTTTGAAAATGTCAGATTGAGCCAAAGTGCATGCAATTAGATAAGGATAATGTAGCAGATAATAAGAAGATACATGACGCTGGATGAGCAGTTATCAGACTATTGTGCTTTGGCTGCTAAAGTGCTATGTGTCATATAAAAGAAAGTGGTTGTTGGTTGAGGGAAAACATGCCACAAGTTGTCAGAGATGGAAACGTGAGCTAATGTGGTGAAGTGACAAGGTTAGTCCTGGGGGAGTATAAACATGCATGTCAGGCTCTTGATAGATGGAAGGGTTGTCTGGGTTAAAAGTCATGTACTTGGGAAGGTGGGAAAGGCCGCTGAGAAAAAAAGAGGAAGCACATGTGGAAAGGAAGATGGGCAGAATGGAGTCATTTGTGGTTGCTATGTCTAAGGTTTCTTTTTTTCCTGTTTTCAAAGACTCTCTGTCTTGTGTGTGATGTCTAGTCTATTCTCACTGCTTTAGTGTGTTAAAACCTTTCTGAGACAACTTCTTTGCCCAAAAGGAGATACAACCGTGATGCACTGATTTAGAGGCTGGATGTGAATTTTCAAGCAGTGTCCTCAGTTTAATTTGCCACTGGGGGAAAGAATGAGGCAGACTCCGAAAGCAAGAGAAAACAGCAAGAGAATGAAAACCAGACAAGGGACAAGGAAGAAGAAAGAGGAAAGCTGTGATGCACAGAACTGGATGCCAGCTCTGATACTGGAAGCCAAGGAATTTTGCTTCTAAAATATTTTTTGCTATAGGACAAAATATTTCTTGTGGCTGAGACAGAATATTCCACATTTGCCCTTTCCTCCTATTTAGCTTAATCCAGCAGCTAGCTCTGGGCAGGAGAGCAGGTTCTCCCTAATCTGGGAGAAGAGGATTTTTTTGTCTCATATTTTTTCCTGAAATGTCTTTCCCACCCTTATCCCACCTCTCTTGAAGTGTTCTGATGTCCCCAGAAGGGAGAGGTTGGGAGCCATTTCTCCCATATTTTGGTTCTATGATAACTTTTACCAATGTTGTTTCTCTTTAGAATGCACCAAGTATTTTCATATCTTTATAAAATACCTGTCAGAAAAGCTGGTTGCGTATAGTTCTCATCCTCTCCTTTTCTGTAATGTCTTTAGGAGGATATTCTATAAATACTTAATTAGTGACCAATTATAGGATCATAGAGTCATAGAATCATTAAGGTTGGAAAAAACCTCTAAGATCATCAGGTCCAACCATCAACTAACACCACCATGCCTCCTAAACTAGGCCCTGGAGTGCCACGTCTATACCTTTTTTGAATGCCTGCAGGGAGGTGTTATGTAGTGTTACAGCTGCAATCTCAGAAAGAAATTATCTTTATGAAATGTTTGCAGTGTGGATAACAAATTCAGGGTATATTTTGGCACTTACAAAACATTGTCCCTTTCCATTTCAATATACACCAGACTATATCCCTTTTTGGTGTAACTGCAGCCTAGGTTAACAGTGTTTGTATTGCAGGGTTGTGCGGAAGCATGTGTTTGATACATGTGTTGGGAGAGGACTCAAGGAGAGTCTCCTTATATGCTCAGGCCTTCACTTACAGATGGGAGCTGAGAGTTTCCCACGCTATCACCATCCAGGGCAGTCCACATTCCTATCTTGCGTGACGTGATTGCAGTTATGTGGCTTTTCAGGCCGAGTCTTCATCTTTCCTGACCCGTCACCATTATGCTCAGCTAGGAGATCTGTAACTGAAAAGCACATTTCTATACTCCTTTCTTCTTGCATTCAGTCATTCTGGGAGACTCTTGTCCAGGTCCATCAATGTGGGTTTGCAAGAATGGAGTTCATGGCATGGGATTCCATCAGGTTTCTGGTAAGAAAGCTTTCAGAAAGCACCACTGAAACATTCACTATCTGTGAGCATTTAAGCTCAGGGTGGGTTGAAGTTCTCTTCCTGTGAATGTTCAGGGAAGGTTACTTAGCACACTTCCAGGATGCAAATTCAGAGCATGTGTAAACATGGCCAAAAGAATTATTTTTGTGGTTGTTTTTTTTTTTGTTTTGTTTTTACAGTTCAGTCAATAGCAAATTATATGCTTCTCAATAAGCTGTTCTCCAGGCGTTGGGCAAGCTTCATATTAGAGGAGAGGGAGTAGAGAGGAAATCAGCTATCTTCTCTCATGTTGGGTCATGAGGGAATACTGCCTTTCTCTCATAGATACAAGGATGCTCATAGCAACTGCACAGCTCTGTAGTGGCTCTCTCCTCTTTGGACCACCTAGAAAGAAGTGCCTCACGGCACTAGAGAGAGAAGGTGAAGGGTAAGAGCAAGGTTAAAGCCAGTTTAAGCCCACTCTGTAGATCTGCATGTGAAATCCCTCGAATTACAGCCATGTTCCTTCACTGTTTCTTTCTGTATGTGCTAAACTGAAGCTCTTCTGGAATTGGGCTTTTGGCAGATAGCACAACACTATTGGGCTGGAAAGATACGTGAGAATGCCATAGTCAGTCTTTTAGCTGTGCAATTTAGTATAGAATGTAGGGAGCAGCAGTGTGAATCAGAGGATTGAATTTGCTCTAAAAGTTCCACAAAAGGCTCCTCTTTTGCTAAAGACAGATTGTGCCAGTCCAACCTGAAAAACTGTAATTTAATTTGAAAGCACCGTTCTGCATGCCTTTCACCTGATCTCGATTGGTGACGAGCCATAAAATTTCTCTGTGGTCCACTGGAGTTCAATAGATGAGAATTTCCTAACTTCATAAAATGATTAAAAGTACTCCAAATGTATATTATTAGCAAGGCTTCTGTGAGACAACTCAATCAGCAGGCTTCAGGTGTCTTTATGAAAGGTTTGGTGAGCATTGTTTGAATGGCAGATTGCTGAGAGATATTAACCGAGGGGAAGACTTTATGCTTTGTGCTTAAAGTAACTTAAAGAACAAATGATAGTGCATGTGTGTGACAGAGGTTTTCCCGGTTAGCCACAATGCCGTGTGGATGAATTGTACAAGGATCAATGTCTCTAGTGAGATCTGTGTGGCTGATTTTGGCAGCAGCCCACTCCTGTGTTTTTCTTTAACCCAGTGCCTTGGACAGCACTGGAAAGCAGAAAGAAGGCGATTGGTTTTCTGTGTACTGCCTGTGTCTCATCTAGAAAACTCATCTCCTCCAGCATGCTGTATCATAAACCAAAACCCAAATCCACTTTCATCCAATGTTTGTGAGTGATGAACCATTTCAGGACCGTTCTGTTCTGTTCAAGGCATTTCTACAAACAGAGTAAGAGTGATTGATCAACTCATTGCAAAATACATGTTGGACATTAAGGACTGCCTTTCCTCTCTCCCTCTCCCCCCTTTCATACAGGCTGGCTGTGACTTTCCAAATAGACAAGACAATGTGATTATTTCTATTTTATTTTTCTGTTCCATTTGTTTTCATGAATGCTAGGCAGAGGCTTGTTAAGGGATGAATGGGCAACCAGATTTCTGGAAACTGAGCCTCTTAACATCAGTTTGGATACCCAAAATTTCTAAGATTGGGTGAAGAAATCTGGTCACTGCTTTTAGTCAAATGGGTTATTTGAGAGTTTGTCTATTGACGTTACTGAACTTTCTGATGAAAACTTAGAATAAACATCTGTCATAGTTAGTGCTTACTTCTCTTTTCTTCCCCTGGAGCTCAGAGCACTCCAGCAACGTACAGCACCAAAATCTGTTCTTTACTTCACAGTGACATGATCTTCAGAGTTCCTAAATTTACATTTGTGTGCTTGCTAAGAGGCAAAGAGGCTTTTTATACTTAATCGGTCTTCTTATCAAAGCAGGAGATTAGAATTTTCTATGACTTGGTGTCTGGTAGAGCAGCACTCAGTGGTGGTGTGACTTCATTCAGGC
>WAAD01025365.1:330-25753 GCA_013389945.1 Fregata magnificens | reverse complement strand
TGAGGTGCTGGAGCGTGTCCAGAGAAGGGCAACGAGGCTGGTGAAGGGACTAGAAAACAAGTCTTATGAGGAGCGGCTGAGAGAACTGGGGTTGTTTAGTCTGGAGAAGAGGAGGCTGAGGGGAGACCTTATCGCTCTCTACAACTACCTGAAGGGAGGTTGTAGGGAAGCGGGTGCTGGACTCTTCTCCCACGAAACTAGCGATAGGACGAGAGGAAATGGCTTCAAGTTGCGTCAGGGGAGGTTTAGATTGGACATTAGGAAGAATTTCTTTACTGAAAGAGTGGTTAGGCATTGGAACAGGCTGCCCAGAGAGGTGGTGGAGTCGTCTACCCTGGAGGCGTTCAAAAAAGGTGTAGACGTGGCACTCCAGGGTCTAGTTTAGGAGTCATGGTGGTGTTAGTTGATGGTTGGACTTGATGATCTTAAAGGTCTTTTCCAACCTAATGATTCTATGATAAATATGAAAGTCTATGATTCAATGCTTGGGTCTGAACTGCTATGCAGGTAGGATTGTGTGGTAAATATTAGGGGTTCGTTACTCACATGGATGTCTAGCAATGGACAGCTGTGATCACAATTTGCAGTCTCTAGCACCAAGTCATGCTTTTTTTTTAAAGGAAAACATTACTAAGCCAGGAAAAACATCACCTCATTAAGGGAGATAATGTGGTATTCCAAATCCCATAGCATGGCAGCTATTGGCAAAAGCCATGTAATTTCAAGGAAGACTTAAAACTAATAGTATTTCCATATCTTCCAGGAATGAAAGAGAAGTCTTCTTAATATGATAATAAAACACATGGATAAGGGTTGTCTGTGCCTGTTCACCTGTAGTCCCTAGACAGCTCTATGTCACAATAGCGTTCACTTACATGATCACATACTATTTAAGTATTTTTCCATTTTGGCTAATTTTTGCCTGATGTGTTTGTACTACAGAAACTTTCAAGTCTGTAAGGATCATGGCTCTATCACAGTCAATGTTGCACAGCTAGAAAATAACAGCCCAACCCTCTTCTGAAGTCAGCTAGACTTTTCTTAATTTAAAAATTCTGCTGAAGTTGGTAATGCCCAGTCTGGACTAGAAAACATTTCCTGGATATTGGGTTCATTTAAAATATCATCACATAACCCATTTCATAAACCAATAATACTCTGTCTAAAGTCAATCTGGTTTCACATCTCCAAGATTTTTATTTGGAGTATGTTCCGAAAGTTGAACGATTGCAAATTATTGTTAAAAAGCTTTCTTTATGTTTTCATTCCTAGACAATTTTTTTTTGTTGTTTTGTGTTCCTTTAACTTATATAGTTCATTGTTTAACATCCCCATGTGATTATTGTGAGTGACCTTAGCTCCCTTAAGCCTTTGGTTTGCGAAGTTGAACAGGCCATGTTTTTTTAGCCAGACTTCCCATGCTATGATATGTCCTAACAGGCCTCTCTCTACCTTTCCTGCTTTGAATTAGTTTTTCTGAAGGGTGGACACCTTTATTTGTCGACAGCGTTCTAAAAGTTTTGTACCCAGTGAATGCCACAGTGGATATTTCTTTGTGTCTCTTGGAAATCTCTCTTGTGATGGATCCTAAGATCATATTTATCTCCTTTTTGCAGTCCCATCATTGTGATGGCTTATAGTCATCCTCTGAGCAACTAATGTAACCAGATCTTTCTCTGTCAACTCCAGTTAATGAGCTCTCAGCTTACTGCAGACATTCCTGTTATTAGTATTTAAATGAATGACCTTGCATTCAATACTATTACATTCCTTCCATTTATACTATTCTGTCATCACAGTCATATAATTCTTCCTCTATGATATCCTCATCCTCCTTTGTATTGGCAATACTTTCTACTTTTGCTACCTCAGTAAATTTCCTCAGCATAAATGTATTATTTGTACCAAGGTCACTAATGAAAATATTAAATAAACTAAGGCTCAGGATTGATTCTTGGAGCACTTCATTAATATCTTCTCTTTTAACAAAATCTTTATATCTCCTTAGCTTGCCCCTTAACCTGAAAAGAATCCTGTTCAGTTACTTTCTATACAATCTGTATTGCATTTTGCTAATACGCATTCATAAAAGAAGGCTGCAATCAACAAACCCTGGCTTTGCAGGACTAGCTAGAAAGGTTAATTCCAGTAGCAAACAGGTCTCCGTACATCCAAAAGGATGTCACTAATCATGGAAGTGGTGGAGGGTATGTACATTTTTAAAGAGCAGACACCTTACGTGTTCTAGTTACCTAAAATGGCTAAAGCTTAGGGTAGCAAGAGCTGTTCACCAAAGGCATCTGGACTGTCCTGACAGGTCAAAACAATTCATCAGCTAGTCTGCTTTCCCTTGAGGGACCTGGGAACAAGCAGCAGGATGGACTGTCCTGTTAGTGGAGGCTTAGTTCCAGCTACCATTTCTCCCAGGGTCTTATTTCCTCACAGTCACATTCACAAGCCCAAGTGTATGACCAGAAGGGTCAACATGCCCCCAGAAAATACAGAGGTCAGGACCAGACTGCCTCTGCCAGCGGTCTTCATTCCGCCCAGGTCAGAAGAGCCCATGAAAAAGAGGGCAAGTGGGAAGCAAGCTGCAGCAATAGTCCTGCTAGCACAAACTTCCTTTGTTACCCTCTTTTTCAGGGTTAATAACTGCAGATATGCAACTCACCAAGTGTGTCTATGTGCCTATATTTCCTGCAGTAACCAAAGTATGGCATACATCCAGAGCAGTTGATGTGCAGTACAGACGGTTCTGAGGATCATTGGCCCTATTATACATGGTCAGATAGCCTGTACTGCACCTACAGACTTGGCAAACTCAAACAACAGGGAAGCATAACACATGATGCTTTACTTGTCACAAGAAGAAACTACGTAGCCGCCTAAACTGAAACGTTGAGTACCTATATCTGCAACAGAAAATTTCTTTTGGCCTTGGTAAAAATTAGTACTTGCTCAGACTGCATCTAGAATAAAGTGTTCACATGTGAAATATTAGTACAATACTTTATTCTTTCCCCCCCAAATATATCCCACTGAAATCATGTTCTTGTGAACCTAATTGATAGCATCACTTCAAAGAACAGTTTTGTAAAATGAGGCTACTTCTCCTTCTTAGCCACAAAAAACGTTAGCACCCATCCATTTCAGTGTGGTTCTTGCTTATTCATTTTAATTAAAAAATCAAAGCAGGGATTTTACAAAGTTTTTATACTATTATCCCATATCCCCTTGTCATTCCTTTCCTGTTTATTCATGACAGGTAAAAAAAACTATTTTTCAATCTTTGAAGTTCACAGATGAACTTCAAAATGTGCACTGAATTTGGCCAAATAGCAAGTTGATCAATAAGTGCATAACCCCGTCATTGCAAATCCATTTTCTAAATAGCAATATGTGGTATACCAGGTGTTTCCAATTTTTGACAAGGGGAAAACTGGGGTAATTCTTGTATCTTCAATGTGTGTGTGGAATAATTGCCGGAGGTGACCTAGAAATTAAACTTATGTTCACATTTTTAAAGAAAGGTACAGCTTTGAAGAAGCTTCTAGGGTGGAGTGTGGCTGACATGCAAGGAACCCATTCCACAGAAGTTCCCTAGGCCTGCAACCTTAGATGTTAGCAACACCAGGTGAACTTGGTGTGCTGAGTCTAATAGGAACTGCACAGAGGGTGGAGCGGAGTGGAGACACCGCGGCCAGGCTCTGTGACAAATGGGAACTTGAAGGTACCATGGAACAATGGAACANGTTAGGGAAGACACCATCATCGTGTACCACTGTGACTTCTGGGATCAGTCCACGGGCTGAGCCTCTCCTCCCCCCCATCGGGACGCCTTTGGGCAAGATTCCAACACTTGGTTACAGCAAGTGCCTCCCCGGGAAACTTAGAAATCTCTATGGAGTCACTTTACATCTTTTAGCGCATTTGTAGCCAAGCGGTGTTACTCATACTCTTGGTATTTGCACGTGCTTTGCAGACAGTGAATTTATCACTGGCAATCCAAAGAACCTGTGTATCTGTTGCTTTAATAAACTGCACTATTCATTAATCTAGCCGTGATAGTTCTTATTGAACGTGACCAAACCCTTTAAGTGCGGCCATGGTAGTTCAGGGAACGCGACTAGACTGAAGGTGTATCACGTTATTTGTGCATCCGTAATCGTGATAGTTCAGTGCACTGAACGCGACCGGACTTATAACGACAACTTGGGCTACTTTAGCCTTTAACGCAACAGTGTGTTTTAGTAAATTGTGACTTTTCATCTAATTCAAAGGTGTTGCAGACAGGATGAATAATCTTGTGGGTCAGTACAAGTCCTGTACTCAGAAGACTGGGGTTCAACCTCCGGCTTTCTCTTGCAATTGCTGTGTTGCTTGAAGAAAGTTGAACAACATAAGCTGTGCCATCCTTTTTCTTTGTAAGGATGTGTTTACACTGTCAACTGTCAAAAAAGTTGTAGTGTACTGGTTTTAGAGTCTAGAACAAGAAGATCCCATTCACAGCTAAATGGTTTAAGTCCTTTTGAAACTGCAATACAAAATACTTCTATTTGAAAATAGATGGTCTTTAGTAGTAACTAACACCCAAATGTTCCAGTTCCTCTTTTTATTATCTAAAGAGAACAGCAGAAAAGCAAATGCTTCCCTCTTCAGACTTGTTTTCCTTTGAACAAATTGTATCTCCTTCTATATTTATCTTTAACATGGTTCATAATTACATGCTCCTCAACCAGGGACTTAATGTTCAGATATATTATATTACATATTATATATTATGCATGAAAACTGGTTCATTTTTTATCTTCAAATAATGATCATCAAGCTGGTTCATTATTCATCAGAGAAAAATGAACTCTCTTCATATTCCCAGTTACAGTACATTCCTGCCCTGGTCATATACATAGAAGTCCATTGTCTAGATAAATGTCTGATCAAATATGACCAAGCAAAGGAATTCTCTGGAGAATCAGCCTTTTGCAAGAGAGTTCTTTTCTTTCAGTTATCATCTCTTAATTATATGTTTTTAGCTGTTCTTGGCTTTTCTGGTTACAAAACTAACATAACAGACATGGATCAAAAGTGAAGTGATGTTGTGATACTGTCATCATCCAGCTTGCAGCTGGAAATCAAACATCACAGGAGTAATGCCCCATTAACCTCCAGGGTCCGAAACCCAAAGATGACAATGAAATGACAGCTCTGTTAGCTGTTTTACTAAGATTATTTCACTAGTAACACCAGCTAACGCACTAGTTCCTGGTTTCATCCAACTTCTATTTCTTTGGCTACCATATGTAAATGCATATAACAAAACATTCAAATTCTTCCTCTAAAAACAATGAACAAACATCAGCACAAAAACACAAGAAAAGTGAAAAATGGAGGCTGAGAAACAAGTGAAAACTGGATATTTTTTGCAGGATTTGAATGTGGGGCATTTTCTCTTAAATATAGATGCTAACATCTCTATTACCAGTATTTGTATTATATATTTTCTATATATATTATTTGCTTTATATTATATCCTCTTACATTTCACATATCACCTAAGTATCTGAATACAATACAGTAAGATATTTACTGATTTCTGTGATCTAGTATGTTCAGATCAGTTAACAGGTACCATGCAGAGTTTCATTTTGGTTGGAATTCCTTTCTGTAGCAGTTGATTTCATATATATCCACAAGTGTTTATTTATAGTGTAAATTTAAATGCATAGTTAACTACTTCAGAAACTGCTGTACAGATATAATAAAGGTCATAGGTGGCCTTGGCTGATGGAGAAGGAGGTGGTAAGAAAAACAATTGCATCTTTCAGGAATTTATTTCTCAAAATGGCCTTCAAGAAATCTTTGTGTTTTCCACAAGTTAGCTTTATCTTGCAGTAAGAAGCTTGACTGTGCCTGGAGAACAAAGTAAGTGGCCGCTGTTGTTGCCTCTGAGCTCACAAGTCTTTTATTCAACCTATGTAAATGCTATTGACAGAAATTCATAAAGTTTAGCTCCAGAACCAATCATAACCTATACGTTACAGACCACAGGGAGCTTAATGTAGCCTTCTCTATTATTGGTCATCTACTAAGGACTTCAGGTCTTGCATCGCTGCATACAGACAACACCACAAGACGTGCAGCAGAGGCTGTGCATCAGGACTTTGGGATAACACAGAATCTGCCTGGTGGCCCCAAACAGCAGGAATTTACTTACAGATCCTGATGTACAGGAGCTTAGAATAAGTGAGAAGTGCGTATTAGGAGAATTAGAAACTTGTTTTATCTATCCTTTTCTCTTACCTCTGTTCAACATGTGTCAAGCTCTGAGATGAAGACCATGTTTGTAACAGGTACTTACATACAAACAACTGTATATTTCAGAATAATACTTCCATTTTTGTCTATTTACCTTTCCGAAAGAGAAAACCAAAGAGGAAAAAAGGAACTTTTCCTTCATTTCATAGTTATGAGAAAATTTACTCCAGTTGCATGAACTTGAGTCTTCTGGCTCCCTTCAGCCAGAGAGGTCTACCCCCAAAATAGAGAAGGGTTATTAGACACTGTGCTGTTACAGAGAGAGCTGAGCTATTTGGGCATTTTGCACAGCTTTTGAGTGCTGCAGCTATGTAAAAGTGGACCACAGTTCTTCTCCTGACCCAAAGTATTGTATGCTCTATGCTTTGAAGACCTTTTCTACAGCATGAAGTAAATTGCAAACACTCATACCCAATCTATTTGGAGTACTTAGAGCATGCAAGTGAGCTGTACACTGCCCATTTCAGCCTCAAAGTACAATATTGTGTGAAATACTGAAAACAAACCTTCATCTGGCACCTGTATGACATTCAAAACAGCAGTGGCAGTGATAGCAAAAGACACCTCCAACTGCAGAAAACAGGCCTGAGGAGTTCCCAGTTTGTGCATTTCATTGTTAGTTCTCTGCAACTGAAAGACACAATTTCCTATCTAGCACCTTTATACTATTGAAGAAAGACAAAGAAAATATTTGCTCACCAGTTTTATTTTTGAGGAGTCTATTATTTCCTCAATAGTTACCGACTGTTCTTTCTCCTTCATTTTTCTTTTTCGTTAAACTTGGAAACAATACCAGGGAGTGCTAGACAGAAGTTTATATGCTTAGGTGAACTTTGATTCTTCCTTGGACTTTAAGACTAATCTAGTGTAGAATGTGATTGACAAAGCATTTTCATTGTTGTTATGCAGCCTTTTCAAGTTACCCAACCTAAGCAAATGAGATCGTTAATGTTTACTCTGGCCCTTTCTCTAAAATGGTTTTGAACTTTAGCAAATTTTATAAACTTATAAAGGTTGCCAAATGACATCGGTATTCACTAAATAAAAAATACTCATCATTATGCAGCAGGGGGCTGCCTAGATCAGCAGTACTATATGCACATCTAATGGAAACCTGGTTTTACTTCATGATTGAATAATCACAGCAATTACTGAATAAAATACTGTGGAGGATACCTACTTGAATTTCTTTTTCTGTATGATTTCTGGGAATGGGACAGACAGCAGTTTTGGAAATCCATCCAGATGGTAACCATCAGTATTTGACAAATAATTAATACAAATACGAATTATTAATGTCATGGTGAGAAAATGTGACCTCAAAGACCTTGTAATAGCAGTGAGATTTCACAGATACACTGCATTGTCCTTTTATCAGTAAATAGTGTCTCCATAAAATCAAACGCAGAGTTAACAGATTTAATCAGAATGTTATACCACCTGTAGTTAACAGAATCATAAAAAATAAAGAAGGAAAACATCTATCCTGTCCTGTCCTGATCTAACCTCTAGTCCATGCCTGTACAACACAAGATTTTTTCAAATGCCAAAGGAGCTGACCAAATCGAAGTGAGCCACAGGGCAACTGAGGATTTTCTCCATAAGCTGTTTTCCTGCAAGAATGACAGAAATGGAGCAATCCCAATGGAATTGACTCCAAAGTGGACTGGAAGCAGACTGTAGCTCCCAATCTTAGGGAAATAGTGTGCTGTGAATGTATGAAATGAAGCGATGCAAGTGAAGCAGTGAAGCCTAGCAGGATCCCTCAAGAGGTGACCTATTGCAAGGCAAAGCCTTTGCACAGCACTCCCTGCATTGCTGCCGTTCCCCACGCCCGGCTGGCCCACCGGCTCAGCCCTGCCATCTAACAGCTAGCAAAACCCCTGCCTTTCAGCATGCCCAGGTGTTTTTCTTCCCCTCTCTGCTAGTGATTCATCTCTCTCCCAGTCTTTACACCCAGTCTGTTACAGAGGACTTTTAATGATTTCACTAGAGGCCCCTTTATCTTACAGACAGCCACTTGAGTTCTTGGAGAGGGAGCAAAACAGATGTGAAAGCTGAGAAGAAGCTATCTACACCTTCCTTTGTTACAGTGCTGGGCAACACGGAGCTCCTTAGCGTGCAGAGGAAAAAGAGTGGCTGTCTTGGATTCAGAGTTGTATGGAGATGGCCAGCAAATGAACAAACCACGACAGGTAGTTCAGTCTTTCTTTCTACCCTTATTCAAAACCAGAAGTACCAGACAAGCCAGATCTGTGCTGTTCTGTTTCTTCCTACACCACCCAACCAGAAGATGACTAGCAATGGGATCTGTGGGATCTGTTGCCCCTTAGCTGTTGATTCTAATCATAACAAATAATAATAGATTATTATCCAATATGATGTTTTAATGTTATGCAATTATTCTCTGATTATCTAATAATTAAACCATGTTTCATTTGAGGTGCAGTACCGTTTCATTTGAGGTGCAATACCATTTCATTAAAATGGCACAAACAGCAATAACTTTTTTTTTTTTAATTCTTCTTTTCCGAGCATATAAATACCACATACATCAAATCAGATTCAAAGAAGGACTGAAGAAATTTGGTTAGATTCACAGATAGACAAAGTTCCCAACAACAGATTCATTGTTTTTGGCAGCTCTAAATCTCTGAGCTGATGTGAACTTCAAAGCGCCAATGACACCATAATGATTTCAGTATGCAGTTAGAGCTGGAGCTGTCAAAGGAATTAATGTTTCAAATATTTACGTATCTCTTTCCTTTAAAAGAAGGAACAATTCTGGAAAATGTTTTGCAGATCTTTTTTGAATAACTTGTTTTAACAGCTATTTGCCCCAGCTTTGTCTAGGACTACCAAGGCTATACTGTTCCTTGAGTGAGAATAATTCTTCAGATCACACTTATGGTGCATTTATCCATATATAATAATAAAATCTGTGCTTTCTATTGGTTAGAAGCCATTGCTTTCAGGAAACATTCCTGCTGTTAAGCTTATTCAGGGGAATAATCAAAGAAAACATTTCTTAAATATTATGAGTAAATCAACACAGAAACATTTTTTTCTAGGCTCTATTTATTACTGGACATGGTAAAAAAATCAATGAAAAGGTTTTCCATGGAGAAGCTTTCAATTTTTTCCCAAGCGATCCAAAAGTAACTGCTCCATTTTGTTTAGTCATTCAATACCTACTACTCCAGCAACAGTGAACCCACCTGATTCAACAGGTCACCAGTTGGGCCACTGCGGGGGATTTTTTGAAGATTTATGGTAGTGCTCTGCCCCGAGCACTACTCTGCACTACTACAGAGCCTCTCTCCCTTGGCTTCTTCAAGAATAGTTCTGAAAGCTCTTGTTTTCTCCTGCACTGGAACAAAAGACAACTTCAAATCCTTGGAAATGTTCAGAAAATTAAATTATTTTCTGGCCTGTCCCACCCAGCACAGCGCAAGCCTGTGCCCTTGCAGAGCATTAATATCCTCTCATTTTATTCTCATTCCAAGCCAGGCAACCTCCTAATGCTTTTGATGTAAGTTTTAGTGGACTGCATGTTAAGTAGAGGACATTATCCCGGTAGCTGAACAGTGATTATCTGGAGTACAGCAGTTATTTCTGAATGAAAGTACTGGTAAAATGCCGAATGTTTTCACAGAGATCACTGTTGTGCTTGCTAAATTACTGGGTTTTCTGGTGAGTCCTAGGGCTGTATACATATATTAGCAAAACAAAACAACATTTAGTAACAAATAGAGGTTCACTAAGACACACTGTCAAATCCAACCCTGAAAAGCACAGAGAACCTATTTTTTGACTGCTCTTTTCTGGCTCTCTTCAGTGTGACTCGTGCTCTCCGCATCTCCCTTGATACAGCATGTTGCTTAAACTTCCCTTTTTCAGATATTAAAAGGAACATAGACCACAGCTTTTTAGAACTTGCCCCAAACTTTTAATGATGGTGTCATATATGCTTTACATTAACAGACCTGCACATCTACATTTCCTAAGTTCTGAGCATTTGGATGTTAATAAACTTTAAATTCATTACAGAATGTTGAATAGACTGTGAGGGTTTTGATTAAGAATGAGAGTCTGATAAAAAATGAAAAATGTTTACTTTTCCAATGTCTGTCACCATATCACCATACATAACATTATTTAGCGCATACTCACTCAAATATTCTTTGTTTCATTTATTTAATGATTCCTATAAGGTCAGGAAGAAACCTGTCACTCCTAATACGATACTCAGAGAAGAAATTGATTTCTTACAATACAGATAAATATGTTGCTGTCTGTTAGTAAAGGTTTCATACGACTAAATTATTATGACAAGGAAAAATGATGTTAAATTGGTGTCATCTTCGAGTTTTCTTTATTAAATCCTACCTTCTCCATCGTGAACAATGTTCATCAAGTGATAGTTCCTAAGAATAGTTATGATTTCATTTCAGCTATGTTTTCTGGACGAAGATATAACTGAGTTTACAAATACTTTCAGACGAATCAAGACCTCTTGCATATAGGGTGGTCTTATATCTTAACTCAACTTCTAAAAAATAATTATAAAAAGTAGGTTTCTACCACTAGGGTACTGTTAAGAGCAATAGAAACACAGCCAGAGAATTCCCTACTTTGAGCAATTCTTAAGTTGCTACCCAAAACCAGAGAGTTTTATAAAATTAAGAATCTGGGGCCAAACACAATAAAAGCCAGACAATCCGCTCTTCAGAAGCTGTAATAATTTTAATGAGAGACGGAGGGATGTTCTTGTTTTCACTTCTCTGACTCTACTAATACATGACTGTAATTCATTAATTCAGGGTCAGACAATGAGCCTCTGAGCAATTATTCACATGAGTGGTCTCATAGAAGCCAATGTCCGCATTTAATGTGCCATTAAAATGGTACATGGATGCATCTAACTAAAGCAAACATTAATTCACTGCAACACACAACAGGCAGTACTGCAAAGTCTCTAATCTCAGCCACTATGTATTGAGAAAAATGAGAAAAGAAATGGCTTCATGAATTTAGCTTGTTCAAGAAAATATTTTGCTGAAAAACCCCCAAGCCTCCTACCATATTCAGAAAACCAGGAGACTCAGATGTTTTCAGAATTTTAGAGAGACTACTTTGCACAGCTTGGACAAATTCAAGACAATGCCAAGAAGGGAAAAATCAAAGATGCAATCCTAAAAATACTTAAGCATTACACTGAAGAAGTGTAAGGAGAAAGCGAACACCAAATCAGCCAGGTACTTGGGCAACTCAATCATCTCACTTGTGATTTCATTTACTCTGTGTTGATGGCAGCCACCAGAGCCAGGCACCTTGTGCAGAAGTACATAAGAAGTAATATGAATCTCTGTTTAAGTACAGCACAACCCCAGTTCCTCTTCTTAGAGGAATTAGATGTTTTCCCATTTGTGATCATGTGTCCTAGTCCAACACTGTTGTAATACATACGTTTTTAATTCAGATAAACAAAATGTCATTAAGTTTAAAGTGATGATGAAAAAACAGATCTAAAGAACATATTTTCTACCTGCCTCTCTATCTTTCTCTATTGCACAGCTTATGACCAAAATTTTGTGGGCAGGTTTAAAGATGTTGCCTGAAAGATGTCATAAAACCCTGAGTCACAAGCTAAATGCCTGAAATCACCTCCATCTGTCCATTTCTTTCATATATTTTTGGAGTAGACATTGCCAAAAGAGAAGACAGAAGAGGCAGAGACACTGCTTGATTGCTTCCACACTGGCGCAGTTTGCATGCCTTGTTAAAGGCAGGCTTCATTTTGCCACAGAATTGCACAGAGAGGTTTGGAAATACACACTATTCCCTGGCTTACGTAGCAGCCTGGTGATTTCCTCGGCACAAACAAAAATCTAAATACAATTACCTGGCCGACAGGCATTACAGGAATCTCAAATCTTTGCAAGGAAGATACCAGCTAGGCCTAAAACTCACTGCATATTCAATACATTTTAGAGAGATATGTCCTTCATGGCTGAAGATAAAGGCTAATGAGGCTGGAATTAGCATAGATTAACATCATTCAGTTTTAAAAGGTGTTGAGGGAGTGCGAGTCTAACCCAAAACCCAGAATTCATGCCTCTCATCACCATCCCATGGTACCACACCTGAATGGGTCCTCCCCTGTCTTATGTTAATTTGAGCCAAAATATTAATTCACTCCCCAGGGAGCATTTCTTTGCTATGTTCTGTACTGAGATATGTATAAATCAGACTGACTGTATTAGTTCTGTAGCTGGCATGCAAATGCCAGGTATTCATGGAACTATTAATTGCCATTAATACTGGACTGTGTAGTGGGCAACACAGAGGCGTAAAGATCTTATCTCCTAATGTATTTTTGTAGACGGTGATGTTCTGTAGTCAGAAAAAGATGTTCCTCCAGTGGGTGCTTAAGAGCAAGCACCTGACTCTGTATTCTGAAATAAACTTTGTAGACTGTCAAAACCTGTGAAAATACTTCTGCCTTCACCAGAGTGAAATTTCCCTTTATCAGGACCCATTTTAAGGAAAAAGTTTCCCAAGATAAATCAGGATTGAGAGAACAAAGAACATCTCTTCTATAAAGTGTGTTGCGTTACAGTTATTGATAGGCATTATTTTCACAAATAATAATGCTTTATGCATTGTTGTGTCTAGAAAAGGTCCATCCTTCCTCTTCAAATGTGTAACATATATGGAAATGTAAGTAGCCTTTTTTAATCCTCTGTCATTTCTTTACAAAAAGACATTACAAAATTATAAGAGTTTGTTACAATTATTCCTATAAAGCATTTCATCTGAAAAGTGACATTTCTCACCTTTGTTCTTGAAGTTATTCAACTAAGTGCAACTTGCCTTTATGAAAGTCAAGAAATAGAGCCCACCCTTGCTTCAGCATAAGACATTGGAGGAACTACTGTACTGTAGAAACTGTTACAGGGGGAAGCTTTGGCTTTTTTAGATGAGGTAGAAGGATCTTTAAGCAAGAGTTTAAAAGGCCTTCTAGGGTCTAAAGACTCCTCATATCCATAGTCCTGCATGGGAATTAGTACCTCCAGTAGGTTATGCACCGGACCTAGTGCTGGGCTAGAACCCCAAATGATATTCAGACCACTTAAAACAGCTGTGTCCCACCACGTTGGAGCCCTTTACTGTAACATTTCTTGACAAAAAGACAAGCAACTGAAGAGAAAGGAGAATAATCCACTGATAGTACTGCTTTAGCCTCTGAAGTGTGACATGTGCTTGAATCACTCAATTAAATTCTATATTATAAACAGCAAGACGAAATTCCACAAAATACTTACAGTTCTTTGCATTAGTAGAGGAGTTTCAGAACAACCTATCCCTTCATCATTAAAACTTGATTCCATATTGATTATGTCTTCGATCACCTCTTCCATCTGATAAAATAATATTTTAAGACCAATCATTACAAATAATAATGGAAACAATGTTATTCTGAAAATACAGAGGAAAAAATCTTGAGTATTTATTACATCAATAAAACTGAATTTCAGAAGTTTATATCTTAAAATTCAAATAATTCAAGCACTTTTACACAATATTCACGTTTTTTGCTTCTTGTGAAAACAGTTTTTGTGGTTTAGCAAGTTACTTCTTCCCTCCCAAACACCAGCCCATTCTCCTTTTTTAACCCCTTATTGCAACACCAAGATCAGATGACAGGAGTGTGTTGCTAATTTGTAACTGTGACCTGTCACCTTCATCCAATGTGTTGTATCCACAGCGTATTGTTGCATTGGTGCAGGAAGGCTGAAAGGAACCTGTGGTTCTGCAAGAGCGTGAGTCACTCAAGATTTGGTGTTACACACTGCTCTCAAGATTCAGCAGGCAGAGGTTTGGGTTGTGTTTGGCAGTACACTGGATACTTCTCCAGCCAGCCTTCTGGTCCCACTTTTGTTCTAATCTGAACCAAAAGCTACAGAAGTAGGTGGAATAGCTAATTAACTACTTGGAATGAAACAGTGAATACTTTGCAGACATATAGACATATATAGGTTTGGACAAGGTACAGCCTGCGTTTTCAGTGATAATTTTGGTCTGGTTCCGTTCACAAAATAACTTTGGGAAAGATCCCGTGATGAACCTGTCACTGCTAACTCTATCATCTGCAGGAGCAGCTGACTCGTGCTCTGATGCTTTTCAAGCAGCTCGTGGGAGTTGTCTGAAAAGCTGTAGCTGAAGGAAATGTAGAGGGTCCTATGCAACAGAAGAAAGTATCACACAGGCCAGGGACCTTTCAACACAGAGTTTCAGGCCACGTGGCCCAGCACAGCTCATACATGCACTCCTCTCCCTATCCAAAAAACAGACGTGTGCTGTCCAGAGAGTTGTGCCCAGACTTATTTAGGAAAGTGCTGTCTGGGCCAAAAGAATGTCAGGAAATGCCAGCAATTAGACAATATGAATGAACACAGTTCAGTGCACCAACCTGTGTGTTGGCTCTATATCATTTACTAATATACCTACAGCCTACACTGAACCACAGGGTACATCTGCAGCTAGGAAATTATACTGTGCCAGTCACGTCCCTGAGGCTCTGGGATGGGATTATTCAAATTATTGGAGCAATGCCTACAAGGACTTCAGCCTGTGCCAACTATCACTCTCCCAGTTGTTACCAGGCACAGTTCAGGACAGTGGTTTACAAGCACCCGTCTTGCTCTCGAGGACAGAGAGTGGTACTAGGGCAGGCACCAGTTGTTCCTGGGCAGATACCCAAAGTGCCTGAGAATGGTTCCAGCATGCTGTGCTTGCCAGCACCGAGGTGACCACAGAGGCCTCCACAAAGGCCGTCTAATACAATCTTTGCAGACTAGTGACTCCAGTAATCCATAAACATGACATAAAACGTCAATTATCGATGCAGAAGGAACGGAGGGGCCCCAGATGAGCTCTCCAGGAAGTGCCGGGTTTATTTTTTTCAGTTTCCTCACGCCTAGCTGCATAACGTCCAAATGCTCAAATGGGTCACAATGTATTTGTAAGATTCCTCTGTCCTGTTAAAGCCCAAGATATGATACAGCATCTCTATTTCTTATTTCTGTAGGAATTCCCCTTTTACCTAATAAGCGCTCTCTCTTGAAATCTATTGAAGTATTAAAGGCCATAATGATCTACATCTCACACTGTCTGAGAATCTGACATTGTATAATAGCTGTACCTCTATTAAAATCGATGGTGGCACTAAAGTTAGCATATCTATGCCAATTTACCCAAGATAACCCATATATAAATATCTCAGCTAACTGAAAAATGAATGAGCTATTCTTTCAGTTACATCTTTAAGGTAATCAGTATTTAACTTTTGTATGCAGCTAGGATAATACTTTTAGATAGAAATAACCCTCGTCTGAAAAAAAAACAAGTTTTGTATTGCAAAGTACATATTCAAAAACCATACAGCAATATATGACACACAGATAAAAAGATGCAACAGTACATTTTAACTGGTAGTAATTTAGAAGCCTAATCACACAATAAGCTGTTCACAGGCAATCAAGGGAATCACCCACATAATCCAAAAGGATTCAGGGAGCAAGCGCTGCAACCGAAAGCCCCATGAAAGTAAAGACAGTCATCTCTTGCCCATTACCAACGTAATGTGGGTCATGCAACATTTTTGTAGAAGGATGCAGAGCCCATTTCCCAATTCCTTTTGCTGGCCCAGCCCTACCGCATTTTCGTGTTCTCCTCCAAGGGCCAGCAGCTTGGTAACGGGGCTTTCTGGTGTGCCAATATCGCTGACGGGAGGCATGTGTCCGTTTCTTAAAATGGAGGTCACTCCCACGGGCTGGATTGTGTGGGAGTGGGACAGGGAGAGCGTCTGGCTGGACAGCTTGGTATCAAGGGTCAGGTACTGCTTCACCTGGTGCCTCTGGCTTTGCTGTATGTGGTATCTAGACTGATTTTCCAAGTGTGTTTGTACCTGGGAAGTAATGGAAATAAATGCTAAAGTTTCAAGTTACTGGTACCATTATTTGCCCATATGTTCCCTTAAAAAGCTTCAAAACAATAGATTCAGCTTTAATAACACTTGGATAGAATTATTATTAACCTTAAATCTTTTTTTTCAGTTTTGCACCCTTACACATTTCTTATTTGTGTACTATTTTCCCCTAACACAGCTGAATAAAACTTCTGAAAAATTATTAAAGAAAAATAGTATTAAAAAAGATAAACATGATCCTGAGAAAAGACCAGATGTATGCTATTTTTCTCTTCTCATTTAAGAATGATCTCTGTTGAAATCACTGATCGTTACAATCAAATCTACAAGCATATATGAACTCTAAAATTAATATCACAGTGTATTTACTCTTTTCTACTTGAAAGAGTAAATAAATGTATAAAGAAAAACATAATCCAACCAACCTGAATTAATACCAACAGCAGCAGACATTCACTCATACCTAAATCCACATTTGGCTCACCTTGTAATAAGTACAGTCAGTTAAGTGAGGCATTGCTGCACTTTTGAAAAAAAAAAACCAACAAAATAAAGAGTCCAAGCTATAGTCCTGGATGACTGTTCACTATCCTCAAACCGCGCAGTCTTCTTGAAGTGCCTCTTGAGAACAGATCGCTTTTTGAGTTGTTAGGACTTTATAAACTGAGTGGTCATGCCAAAATGGCTAATTGAGTAAGACTTTGGGCCATCCTTTGATTACAGAGATTGACAGTTGCTACTTCAAACAGCTCCCATTTCAGATCAATGCCACATTCCTGCAATTTAACTACCAGAGGAGCACTGCATACACAAACCTTACTGTCATTTCAGCCCTGTGGCTTTCTCCTCTTCCTATGGCATGACTGGTCACAAATTTCTTGTAATAAATTTTTCTCAAGTGGCCTCTGTGTAAGCATGATTAATATTTGTTAAATAATAGCAAGACTTGCCTTGCAGCTCTTTTTTCTCAAAAAAAAAAAAAAATTCAGTCATTTAAACAAACTTCTTTTTAATTCCCCTAACATACATAAGCCGAGATAAATAGCCCATAAAAGGGGTTTGCATTTAAATTAGCTATATTTTTGTACAATATTGCAGTACCTGCTTTATTTTTAATCATGTTATGGTGGCATGTCTAGAATTATTTTAATTATGTTTCTTTAAAATCATTCTCTAGTCATATAAAAAAGATTAAGCCATGCAGTAATGAATATAATAGTAATTATTTTGATGTAAGCCTTAAAGTTATTAAATAATATTCCATTAGAATGTTGATATAAAATCTTAAATATGCTGTATAGATTTTCCCCTGTTTTATGTTACGAAGGTAGGCATCCCATGTAAGGTTTTAAAAACTACATGTGTATTTGGGATTCAGTTAAATCATTATATTACTTGTCTTAACTGAGATCTTTGCTTTAGTTTTAGAAAGTTAATTTAAGTCCTGATTTATCATGTATAAGGATACATGTAAAACCATCCCATATCATTCGGATTCTTATGCATCTATTTACTCCTTTGGCCTCAGTAAGACTTAAGCTCATATTGAAAGTTAGACACTCAAGCAGTTTCTTAAATTAGAATCCAAATGTGCAAAGTGCTGAGGGAAAGAAAATATGTCCTGTTGTATGGCCAGACCAGGGATTTGCTGTGCACCCTTGTTTTCTGCTGTTTCAGAAGCACCCATGGACACTTTGTGCTTGTGCTGGACCCTAGGGTCACTGAATGAATCCACGCAAAGTGACCACTACTCAGACCCTTGCACTGCCTAAACTGATGAAGAATCTTTCCAACAATGCAGAGCACTGCAATCAACAGCTTTGAAGGCACAGCTTCTTTGCATGTCATAAATGGGAGTGGGATCAACGCATAGGCTAGAAATGCATCTACTGCATTTCAGCCCAGCTACTTTTTTCTCTTAAATGAAGCTGATGATCACTCTGTAACGAGCAACAAATTGTTGTCTTAGAAATTCTGCAGGCCTACCTGAAACATGAAATCCAGAATATCAAATATCTTCAAATTAAATGGGAAACATAAGAAATTTGCAGTGCCCGAAGTCTATACTACCTTGTTTTAAAGTTTATTTTTAATAAGGAATTTTAATAAGGAAGTGGATTCTGCCACAAGAAGATTGCTGAAAAGTCAATGGCTTGCTTTTTGCTTCCCCTGGACTTCAGATTGCTAGTGGCAGACTGAAACCTCTGTGCAGCCCGATTTCCTAGTGAACCACCTCAGGGCCATCCCACCAGGGTGGGGGGAGGATCTGTGAAAGACAATCAGCTAACTGCTGACTAAGTCAAAAATCAAGTTTATCAAGAGTGCTTAGTTTCTGTGATATTCTTTCAGTGCTTATATCCTGTCAGTACTGTCCTGAACTTCCACAAACAGGAAAATAATTTAAAGCTTCACTGATGGGATCTGTTGCTACGGTTTTGCAAACCTCTCCATCCCCTTCACTCTGCCAGTTGCAGTCATTACAAAGCAGAACCGTCGAGGTTTAAAAAGGGATCTATGCCCTGATTTTCAAACAGTACCTAAAGCTGCAATCCCTGATCGTCTTTATGTATCTAAATAAGTCTTAGAAGTCAATGCTAATAACAAGAAGTAAGGCACTCTTGAAAGTCAAGCCACTGTGTAAAGACAAAGCAGAGTTGGACTCTTATTTTTATAATCATATGCTAGTGTATAATAAATGGGGAAAAAAAGCCATGCTATGCCAAAGGAATACTGAGATTACAAAGTTAAGCTCTCAAAAATTAGAAATGACAGTTAAAGCTGCCCATGTAACAAGTGTGAAATAAAAGCAGAAACTCAAAACTTAAGAATTTTATGAAACCCGATAGTCAAGTGTCAAGTACCAAGTATGATCAGTTTATTCTCCACTGGGATGCTGGATGACCTTTATGATATGAGTATTATTAAGCTCGGTTTAGGTTTTCTGAAAATTTTAGATTAAATAAACTCTTTTAAATAACTATTCCCGTAATTACAAATATTAAACATTGACTTGATTTTGAACTTCTTTTTAATGATGTAAAAAGAGTGCCTAAGCACTGGCACAGGTTGCCCAGACAGGTCATGGAATGTCCATGCTTGGAGATTTTCAAAACTTGACTGGACAAGGCCCTGAGTACCTGAGAAAGCAAAAGGTATCTGGAAATAGCCAGGAAAATTTGAGTTGGTAGTCTAAATATTGCAACTCTGGATAATCATTATTAAGTCTGGGGAAAAAATGGTATCAGGTCAGGGGTTCAGTGAAATAAGTGCAAAAAGTAAAATAACTGGAAGATCACTCCTACACATAAGTAATCCCACAAGTAAAACAGCCCAGAGCAACATGCACTTAGCTGCTTAGAGATCTTGACCATGTGCATATCTTAGATCCGCTAGATAAGGTTCTTCCACAGAAAATTGGAAAAAAAAAAGATTTTTCAGAGTAGAAGCATCCTTATTTCGCTCAATAATCCCAGTATTGTATCCTCTAGCAGCGTTGAGAGACTAATTTTCTAATTCCTCACCTTCTGAGGAATTCCCATAATCTGTGAGAATATTTTATCAGAGACTATGTGAAATTTTAAGGTGAGGGTATCTGAATCTTTCCAGTCTAGAAGTCCTCCCATATATAAAATCATTACAGTTTCTTTGGACTAAGGCCCTGCAAGGGTGATGCTAACACACCCTTTACTGCCACAATAGTCTAAATATAGGGTTACCATCTTTTTTTTCCTCTCTCTGGGTCAATGAATATTTAATCATTCGTTTACAGCAGAACAGCTTTAAAGGAAGACCCTGAGATGGTTTTCAGGGCAGAGCACCAAGAAGCTGGTAAATCCGTGGAACCTGGGTTCTCATCTCTGACACAAATTAAGCAGTGTGATTTGATAAAGCATATCTTCTAGCTCTCAGCAGATGATTTTCTATTAAGTGTCTCTCTGCCTTCCTATTTTTTTTGTGAATTGGATGACCTTGCTCGTTGATATGCCTGATTTCTGGTATTCCCTAGCAGAAATAGGCACCCAGTGACCACCTAACGATCCAGATCCTGACTCAGACAAGCCTCAGACACAGCCCAGGACTTAGTGTTGTCCTACTGGCACACCTGCTCTAGCTCTCAGTATAGTCAGCGACCTCACCCTTTCTGTCAAGTGCTCCTGAAGTTGTATAGGCTCTTTTGACTGTTGTGTGTGCAAGGTGTAACAAGGTGATGAATTTGTGCAGATGAAGTGCTGGTTCTCCTCGCAGGCATTCTCTTGCAGTGGCTGTGGCTATGTACTTTAAAAGTTAATTATTTCAGATTGTTTGAGGAGTGAAGGACAGCATAAAAGTTCAACAGTAAATTGCTTATCCACTCCCTCCTAGGCACTGCTTTTGTCTATTTTCTGGCTTTCCTAATCATGGTGAAATTAAAGCCTATTCAGAACCAGAAACATCAAGCAAGCGGGGAGCCAAAAGCATCCACCCTGAACTCAAATATTGTAATTCCATGAGAACAAAGCTAGAACAGAAATGAATGCTTTGAAATGGATTTTGTAATCCAGAAAAGATCCCGATGCACATGTAAACGACTGTACCTATTTCTATTTTATATCTCAGTGACAAGCTAGTTCTGAGAACAAGAACATAACAGCCTTTCAGAATTACAGATGCATATTCAAACTTCTTCAATTGCTCTTTCTAATTTGAGCACACATCATGATGTTGTAAAACTGTGGTAGAGTTGTGTAATATGTTTTCCCACATTCACACTAATTTTACTTTCGTTTCTAATATATTGCACAATGGCATAACTAGGCCTTCATTAGTTTATTTACATAAACTATTTTACTTCCACATTTGCTGATGAGATTTTTTTTTCCATTAACAAAAGAATACCTAGCATGCCAAAAGTAAGAAAGAGGGCATGTTTAGGGGACTAAAGGAGGCATGAACAATATCAGTGATATTCCCAAAAGTAGCAGTGCTACTTCTTGTATTGGTATTCCACTAACGACAAGCAGGTGATACCTGTACTCCCAGCCTGCTTAGCCCAACATCAGTCCTGCGAGAAATAATGGGAAAAGTGAAAAGAGATTCAATTAATAAATTATTAAAAGATAGGAATATAATTAATACTGGTCAACATAGTTCTGTGCAAAATAAGCCTTGTCAAACAAATCTACTTCTGTTCTTTGATGAGATTTCAAGTTAGGTTGCCAAAGGTAACGATGTAGGTATAATACACTGCAACTTTTGTGTGCCTTTTGACTTAGTATCATTCAATATTCTAATTAAAAATATAGCACTACACAATATCAATAAAGCATGTTTTAACTGGATTAAGAATTGGCTAACGAACGTGCATAAGAAAGTAATCAGCAAAGGCTCAGCATCAGAAAGAGGGGCCCTTCAGTCTTTTACTACTCAACATTTGCATCAGTGATTTGGGACTAATGAAAAATAAAACCAACTAAAAAGAATAAATCATTTTTAGAGTAGTGATCCCATTGAAAGCAAATGTGTTTCCAGTCAGCCAAATACACACCCGCATATGCTGGAAGAACAAATACAGGATGCAACAATGGAGAAAGCTGAATGGAGACAACACTGGAAGCAACGAATCTGTAAAGAATTCGGGGTCATAACAAACCAGCAACTCAGCAGGAGTATCCAGGTGATGCTATAGCAAGAAAGGANATAGCAAGAAAGGAAGAATGGCATAAAGGAAGTAGTGAATAGGAGCCTGGCTTTACTCTGCTTTTATTTATGGCTCAGGAGAGATCAATAATGGAATCCTAAAAAGATTTCTACCCTAAACATTTTTAAAACACTGTTGAAAAAATTGAAAGAATGCAGAAAAGAACTATGGAAGTAATTGAAGACTGAGCAAAGGGTGTTTCAATGACAGTTTAAAGAAACTCAGCTATATTCTTGTTGTCTAATTGAAATTTGTGAAGAAGCTGAATGTGACAGGGTCTTTCATCTAGCACAGAAAGCATGGCAAGAGCCACTGGCCACAAGCTGATGTTAGGCAAGCTCATATCAGAAATTATGTGAATAAACAGTGAAATACTCAAAAGGAAATGCTCCAACTGCTGTTTTCTTCAAACTAAGGGTCAGTGACTTTCTGGAAGAGATGCATTAGCCCAATCTAAGATACACTTTTTTCAAACACATTCTTGGACCCAAAGATGAGTTCTAGGATAATGACTGAACGGAATACAAAAGTCTGTGGTTTTGGAGGAATTAGAATGAGTGGCCTAATAGCCCTTTCTGTGTCTAAATTTTATGGATTTTTGGATCTGAGAACTGGCTATTATAATAGGAACTTTTTCTTTGTTCAAAATTCACTCTGAATTTAAATCTTTAAATTTCTGCTACAAAATAATATGCTTAAATATGGGCATAGTATACTGGACAGAACTCAGTAGACTTCATTACAGTTCGCCATTTATGCTGGGTGTTAATTTGTTCCAGTTTTTTAAAAGCTTTTGAAGTAAAATTTCTCATCCTGATGGGACTGCATCATTTATCATTAGTCCTGAACACAACACCTCTCTGAAACTGTTTGAGTTATGGGGCTTCATGTTCTTTTCAGCCACTGTACCAGAAAATAAGCATCTAATTATGAACTTTTTAATTATTAAAATGTTCTGTAAGTACCCAAAAAGTCTAATTCCATTTTAAGATAAGAAACACAGTCACAACACAGACTATTTTAGCTCTATTTCTGGGGACTTTCAAATGGATTTTAAAGGTTCGGAAAAAAAGCATTTTTAGTGATGAAATAATCCTTTTTAACTTCTATTACAAATGAACATCAGTTGTTTGTTTGTCCTGCTCTTTCTATTAAACTTTTTGAGAAAAGCATATTTGTGAAATTATTTCATAACAACATGAAATTTCAATTTAACTTAGCAATTATACACTTCTGTCCTATCTTAAAAACTATCACCAAATAATGTAGCTGTTCACTTTAATGTTTCGTTTATAAAAGCGTGTCTGATTATGTCAATTAATTACTTAAGCTAAACACAGTAATTAATTTTTAAATGTGAATATTTCTCTTATTGGAACTTTGATCTGACTAGATGAGACCTTCTCCATTAATATGCATGAAGAGAGAATACAAAGCAAAAGACATCCCGTCTGGCAACTCACAGTTGTGTTTAGTTGATGCCTTATAATAGCTTTCAAGTTAAGAAAAAATTCTCATGTGACTCTAATGCACTATTTTCCATCTTATTTAACCTTTGACATCATACTCGTCAGGAACATATGAATGTTCTTTCAAGGGTGAAGGGACTGAAGAAGAAACATTTTAAAGTTCTTTGACAAAGGCCATGTCTTCAACAATGACTACTGCTTCTATTTTGGTATCTCAATGTCTAAAAATAGCTGATAATTATAAACGCAGGGTAGGATGGGAGCAATCGGAAATTCTCCATCACACTGCCAACCATTATGAAAACCAAGAGGAAAGTGGGAGCAAAAGAACTGCAGAAGAGACGTTGCAGAAACCGGTGCTGGGTAAGGAAAATTTCTCTGCACAGCATAGGCAGCAGAACACCGTTTCTCTCAGGGAGAAAAAGGCAGCAGTGCTCTCAGGGCTGTGGCTATTAGAGGCTAGATCTTACAGCTAGCCATTTCCTGTTAAATCCCCATGCAGACGCAGGGATTTTGATAGCGTTTCCCCATTGTGGTATTCTCTAGCACTCGCTGAGCATTGATGGAGCTCAGTCCTTTCAGGTATTCCTCTGTGCTAACCTCCTTGTGCAATCAGAAATGAGTTGGGGGAAGCCAACTACCTGCACTGAGCAGCTACAGAGACATTATCAAAGCAAGCACTTCCATTTGCGCCAGTATACCTGAGACACTCTTGGCTTCTTAATTGAACTCCTGCGGTTAAGATACACACAGCTCTGATGGCTCCTTATCCATCACCAGCTTGACTTCTGAAGAAAGGATCCCTAAGGTCTTAAGGCCAGCTTGTCATGTTCTAAAATAACAATGAGTCTCGATGACTTTGTGGTCTTCGCTGGCAGAAAAGACTCAAGTTCTTAACATTGCACTATAAAAACAGCCTATAAAGTTAAGCAAAGCAAACTACAGGAAGTATTTTTACAAAACTATCCCTTTGATTTCAGTTAGAAGTTACGCTGAAAATCTAAACTGTGAATAAAACCAACCACTACAGCTAATAGGCCACACAAGCATAACAATGGACCACAATCAAATTATGAAACCCCGGCTAATATCCTTACTTCGACTTTGCACAGTGACCCTGTCCATGCTCTCATTGATTCATGAGACCTGTGAATATAATAAATCTTTACTGTTCCAGTTCCTCTTTATTCTTGGTGTTATTAAAGGACAGCAAATGTGACTTTTGCATTTGAAGAATGGAACAAAACTTTTTGTACGGCTAGCTATGTTTAAAGAGCTAGGTCCTGATACCTTTACTTAACTACTTCTCTCTATCTCCAGAAGTCATTCAAATTAGGTCAGCGAATAAGATGCTATTAAATGGAGAAGAGGATATCACTCGTATTCAAGGAAGATCTGTTGTGAATATGGAAAGTACAATCATCTGGTTTTTAGTTGGAAATAGTCTGCTAATGAACTTCCACCAGTGCGGTTTTTTTCGGTCCTTGTAAAAAAACCAAAATAGCAGCATTAAAAGTTCTTCTGTATTTGTCAACTGCAACAACTAACGCAGATCCATAAAAATTACAGTTATAGCAGCATGGCAAATCCATAACTAGAATGATGTATTATAATCAGAGAGCCAAGATTTTCTGACAAATATCGTACCTCAAAAAGAGATATACTCCGAAATATAGGATTCATGTAACACAGGCTGATACAGGGATCAGGAATAATGAAAATGCTTGCAGACATGAAAGTTTATATTTTAATGTGAGCATTTTAACTTCAGATGAAAGCACTCAGAAAAGACAAAAGATGACTGTATTATGAAGAGCCATATAGTCTATTTTGTTATCAATAGGTAAAGTCTGGAATCTAGGTCTAACATTGGAGAGAACCAGTAGGCATGTGTATTACCTTTATGTGTCGATGAGAAAGTCAGGTGGCTGAATTTCAAAATGAATGAACCAAAAGAAGAAAGATCAC
>WAAD01025362.1:222664-359823 GCA_013389945.1 Fregata magnificens | reverse complement strand
ATCCCCACATGTGAAAGTGCTCTTTTAGATCTACACTTGCTCTGCAGGGACTGAGCTTCTGAGCCAATGAACACTGAGCAATACTTGCAAATCATGTCATAGCGTGTTTGAAGCATCTAAGCTCTGAAACTACCTGTACTGGCACTGTACTATACACTTTGCTGGAATGAACTGTGAAGATGTTCTTGATTCATCTTGCTATGGAAAAGATAAGAATCGGAAAAGCAACCCCAAAGATGCTCTGTTCAACTTCCTGATAATATAGCTAGCCCAGGCAGAGTATTTTTAATAGTTAAGATTGATCTGTATGACAATTCAGCACTTAGCAAACAGTTGAATGCTACGTTCATAAGAGGTATTGCCACTCAAACTGTGTGGAAAAACTTTGTTTGCCTTTAGTGATGTAATCTGACTGGTTCTGTAGTAGGTTTATGGGCTTATATTCAAGCTTGCATTGATTCAACAAAGTGTTTATGTATTAAATGCTTTGTATACTAAAGCCCTATAGAATAGAATGCTGCAATAGCTAAGTTCCCTCTCTTGGGTTATGTCTCTAACCTGACACCAAGAGATTTTTTTTTCACACCTTCTGGTAATAGGTAATCTTAAATTGTATACTGTAATTCTTCCCAAGATAGGAAGGTACTCCTTTGAGGGGGTGATGAGAGCTGCTCTAGATACAGTGGTACTCCAGGAAAAAAGATGAAGGATCAGAACGGAGGATACTGATTTGTAATATCCTAGTTTTATTTGTTCAGATAAATAGTTTAGCCCTTACTGATTGGGCCTTTAGAAATCTTACACTGACCAGGACTTAAGAGAAGCTGAAGGACCGACGCACTGTAGAAATAAGTATTTGAAGGTTTCAGCTTTCTTCCCTGCACTCAGTGGTTAACATCCAGATGCTTAAGTTCTAAGCATAAAAGAAGAGAGGATACAGCTTAGCAACTTGCATAGGAACTAGCAATGGGAAACTCCAGTTGTACCAAGACTGTCTTTCTGATCATACAACTTAGCATTCACTGTGGATGATTTATAGTAACTTTCTCAGCCAGAAGCAGTTCATAAGGACAGTGGCCAGCAGTCCACTACTGCTAATGATAAATGAACAGTTTTGAATTCCTTGTTTCTTGTTAGCTTGCTATAGTTGAAATATAGGAATAACATTCTAGTGTTTAGTGGTAATTAAGCTTTGGCATTTCTTACATTATTTCTTGTGAATAAGCTAGTCTATTATACTCAGATTTCTTCATGGGAGAACATAGTTGTTGCTTTATCCTGTTGGTTAACAACTTTTACTTTGGTACTTAAATTTTCTACTCAATTTTTAAACATATACAGGTAGCTTAGTGTCACAGGTATGTTACTGGATGTCATTATTATTATCACCTGAGTAGGTTGTAGTTTCATTGACTTTAAGGTGGAACAAGTAGCAATTCTGCTATGCCACCCCTTTCTATGTGGTAGCACAGGCATTTGTATGATCTAGCATTCTTACCAGCCTAGTTTTCAGTAAACTTACTACACTACCATGCAACTGCTCATGTAAGGTTCTGAGAAGAGGAACAAGGACTGTGAAAGATGTGAACTAGGAGTTCACTGCTTTAGAGTTCATGTCTACAGTGGTAGCAAAGCATTAATTTAGCTACACTTGAACTGTGTTTGATACTCGTAGCCCTCTGTGTGCTGTCTGCTTTGTGGCAGCAGATCGTTTTTTCCCCAGTGTCATTTAATCTGAGAAAGAAGAGTGGCTGCTGTCAGACTAAAGGATGAAGTATCATCTTTATTCTTTATGTACAAGATAATTAAGTTGTAGGCCATGGAGATGAATGGAGTAGACTAGTGATGGCAGTGCTTCTGCTTGTTTCAAGAGAGTTAAGCTGAACATCTTCCTTACCTTGAAATGGATATAATCAAAAGCATCATTCACTGTTTATTCCTGGAATGCATGGTGCAAAACAAGATGTTGTGGTTGACAGCTCTGAATTCAGGGAAGCAGCAGGGAAGTCAAATACTAACATAGGCTGGTCGTCCTGTTTTTAACTGTGCCTGATGTACTGAGCAGCAGTTAAGAGTCTGTTCTCTTTTCTTCTCCAAAGGAAGGACAGTACCTACCTCATAGGAGTGACACAAGGGCTGTTTTAGGAGTGTTTTGAAGTTGAAACTTGCACAATACAATTCCATGGAGATAGTAAGACATAGCAGTAATGTAACTTGATGGTAACTATATAGATTGATGTTATAGCAGTTTAATCCCCTCACTGAACAGAATTTAGCAGCTTTACACTAAGACTTTTCTTAAATACACAGAGGAATTGCAGTTAACTTAGAGGAGAGCAAAGCCAGAAAGATCTTTTGGTTTCTGCAAGATGTTATAGGTGGGCTAAATAACATTCTTCCAACATTTTTCCATTTATCTCTAAAATTTTTCCCAGGGATTTTTTTATCAAGTGATTATAGATGATTGTTTGTATAGATACAATCAACAGTCAGTTCAAGAATGACTGACTGTTTTGGATGATTAAGTTCAGATGATGTACTGCAACTGAAATATTAATTTAACATTTACTTTCTTACCTGCTGACTTTGATTTATAAGTGAGATCAGATCTCTTTAAAATGGCTGCAGGTTTTTTGTAAAGTAAACTTGTTTGGGTTTTTTTTTTCTTAGCATTGTGTAGCTGCTTTTTTTTTTTAATAAAGCATGAGTATGGCACCAAAAAGCCTGAGTGGTATGCTGGTGCTCTTTTCCTTGATAAACAACCTGTAGTAGCAAATATGCAAGGAGTGAAAACATGCTATTCTTAAAAAGCTGCTTTTCTACAAGTGTATTTGGAATGGGAATAATAGTGAGGAAGTATTCTGTGATGTTTTGGACAATGCAGTAATATTAAGATTAAAATTCTTTGTAAGAATAAGGGAGGGCCCTGGGAAAATGTTCAGTAAATTCTTGAATCCTGATCTGTTAAAACTGAGCCATAGTCCCCTACATTTCCAGAAAGAATAACGCATTGTTAAACTGTGGGCAGTGTGAAAAGGATCTGTTAAGGTGCTTAAAGGCTGCCGAAGCACAAGGTTATAAATAAGGCCAAATCCTTATAGCCTTAAAAAAAGTGCATGCCATTGTCTGACCCAGCAAACAATATTCCAGGCAGTAATACTGAAAGTAGCAGTTCAAGCAAGTGTACTGCATCGAAACAGAAGAAGGTAAGACTTGCTGGGAAAAAGTTAACAAAAGCAAAAAGTGGCTTAAAAATAAAGGATGCTGAGACTCCTGTATTTGTGAACTACATCTCTGGATAAATAAGGGAAAAGTTAAAAGCAGATGTGTTAAGATGGATTTTTAGCTCCCAGAGAACATAAAAATAACTCAAAGTTGAAGTCTGCCTCATCTTTCCCTGAAAGATCAAGATAGAGACCAATATGAAGTCTTAAAAATCTAAGCCAGTCATTGCAGTCTTAATTTCAGTAGGCTATCTTTCTGTCCCCTCACATTAGTAGTCTTGATCATAAATTTATATTAACCAAGATGCAGTACAATTTTTCAGCATTACAACATTCCAGTCCCTTAACTGGTGAGGGAAAACTGAAACTTAACCTGTCGTTCCTCATCACTTTTGGTCTGTTCAGCTTACATGGAAATCGCAGCTTGTCCTGCCTTAACTGAGTTTCCCCTGTGCCACTTAAGTTCACATAATGAATGTTAACTTAAGAGCTGGGTCTTTCACATAATGAAGAGACTACTTGGAGTTAATGTACATAGCCACACAAGTGTCTGAACAAGAGAAATTTCCAAGATAACCTCAGTGTATATTCTAGTAAAACAGATACAGTCCTGCCCTACAGGGTCTGTATGGAGCTAGACAGTATAGTTTTCCTTCAGATGGAGCTGCAGTGATGGACTATGTGTGATGAAAGCATTTACCCTGAAGATAACATACAATACAAGGTTCACTAGATGGAAGTTATAGCCAGCAATACCAAAAGCCACCAGCTGAGGGATTTCCCAAGCCAGTGATAGCTGCTTCTCATAACAGACAAGCACAGGAGAGCTTTAGTCCCTTCTCAAAGAGCAGCATCTAAATGGATGGGATAGAGCAACCATGTCTGGCTTTTCTTAATCATTCTTTGCTGTATCTTGATCACTGAAGTAAGTCCAAGCTCTGCACTTTTCTGTGCTTTTAAGAAAATAATTGACTGTGAAACAAACTCTGAAAAGCTGTAAATACTGGTGTCTTGCATTATGCTTCCAAAAAGCGTCAGGGCTACAGACATTTACAGGGCCAGCCTAAGGTATTGCAGAAGCAGGGATAATAGTGACACTGTATACACACTGCCTCTTTGTCATCTGGTTTCCTGGTCCTAGGCTCTTCAGCAAGGTTTCCTGCAATTGAAGTTAGATTAAGTTGGGCCTTTTAACTCCATGTGCACCTTGACCATGTTCAGACACAAACAGGTCCACATTCTGTCTTCAGCTGGAATATTTTTTCCATGAAAGCTGAATCAAAGAGTCCAGTCCATCCAGAACACTGAAGCATACTTCCTTGCACGAGCCTGGATCCACAGCATTACAGAAGTGAGCAGTGCACAGGACCTTACCGTGACAGCATGCTTGATTCCAACCTCAGCTGGCAAGTCCACCAGTAAGTTTCCATGGGAGACAGAAAGAAGAAACTTTTCTTTAGCAGGAATCTACACAGAAAGGAGTCTTAGAATACCCTGTTGCGGGTTTCCATTAGAAAGGAAAAGCTAGAATTTAAATAGCATCTGATGACTGTCACATACAGTATGGCAAACATTGTCACCAAAATAACAGGTTATAATTAGAAGCAAGTGTAAATACCCTAACAAGCCTGATTCTGAAGTGTGTTATATTTTCCTCAGAGCCAGTGTTTAAGACTTAGTTGATGCTTGGTTGTAATAGTGGTTCATTCACAGAGAGTAGAAGTATTTCTCACAGCTGGAGGTGACATTTTGCCTAACTAATCCTAACTGGTTGCTACTATAGGCAAGCTGAAAACCAGGAAGCACATCTTGCTGTTAGGCACCACAGGAAAGAAAAAACCAAATGAAACAGGATTTAGCTTGTATTTTAAAACCCACGCTACACAGGGACCATCTCCTTTCCAACGTATTAGCAGTCTGGCAGGCTGGGATACTGCAGCATCCTATTACCACCACCCCCAACTAAAAGGTATGATGAGGATGAAGTATGAGGTATGAGTTGCAGTCATATAGCCAGAACAATCACTGACTTCACTCAGTAGTGTTATTCCATGCTCATACAGGGTATGATGTTCCCTCAAGGTCTTGTTGAGACTAAACTCCCTCTGCTCCTGTTAAAAGCGTCTCAGTGGGTGTCATTTACTGGTCCTTTAGTTAGGTGCAGCACTCCTTGTGGTTACTCCAGTTTTCCGTTAGTGACAGTCCCCAAGGGCCATCACCTCATCACGGCTATTTTGCTGAATTTGTAGGATTGCACCAAAACAGATGTCACTGATTCACTGCAGTGGTAATAAGTACAGGCCACCGAGGACCTGTTGACAAACTGCAAAACATCCCACAGCTGCAGTTCAGTAAAACACTGCCACAAGGAACCCTGGGAGGAGCTGCTATCACTTTTAATTAAGTGCTGTTCAAATTAAGTACCTTCGTTTTTAAGCAGGTGTTTTACAGCTGCTAAAGAGAATATTTTGGTTCAGAAAAAGCTTCAAAACTGTTTCCAAGAGATGCATTCACCAAAAAGTAATAACCAAATGCATTAAAAGCAGCATGTGGCTCTGTATCCTGTACCAAAATGTGTTACCATGAGGTGCGCAAGCTTGCTTAGTTCTCCAGATCCCTTCCTTACCTACAACCCTGGCAAGCTTTTCTAACCAGCTCAGCGCTGATTCTAGGTTTCGGGTAGCTGTGCTAGAAGGCCTCTGTGGTTTCAACTCCAAAAGATACTCGCAGATAGTGATCTAGACAGGAGATCAAAAATCAAACTTGCTGTGTTGTGGTGCAGACTTTTCATGGATTGCTGTGTATACACAGGCAGCTTGATACTTTGTTTTTCTCCAGCTGTGGAGTATAATGGACCTGATGTATGTAACCTTGAAGTCTGTAAAGCTTTAGTCATATAAGCATCTTGAAGGCAACGGATGAAGTGGTGTTAAGTATCCTGCCACCAAAAAGGGATTTACTGGCCAAGTGAGCAAATGTATGAGGATTGTATCCCACTCAGCAGCAGCATGTGAGATGGCACATGCCCTCCCATGTTCTGCCTCCTCCCCAACTGCTACCTGGGACCTCCTGCATCAAGTAGGGCTACACTTCAGTAGAAATAGAGGAAAACAGCAATGAAAAAGGTTACGGTTTTTGTTTACAGCCAGGTTTTACCCAGTCGCTTTTCCATTCCCAAACACAGGTCACGTGGTAAAGCTTGAGTTGCAAACACTTGGGAAAAATGTTTATTGGTCATAGAAAGCCTACATCTCACAACTAGCACTACCATCACCTTAAATACAATACAAATATTTCTTTTGGGTGCAGATTAAAAGTCAGATGCTGCTCATTTAAAACAACAGATCTAGTTGCAAATCTAAGCTGTTGTCATTCTCCGTACAATCGGATAACAGGAGATGGGAGGAAAGGTTAACACATTGATTGCTTTAGTTACCCAAACGTAACTGAATTCGTTCCTGCGCCCACTCCTCGTCCGAGGGCAGGGCCTGCTAGTCCTGTGCGCGCACACGCACTCACGCGGGATGAGTTTCTTTGCGTACTCGCTGCAAAGAGGCACATTGCTGTTCCTCACATCCCAGCTGCTCGGAGCATGCATTGTAGCGGAGCCACGGACCCCTCTGGCTGACATTTTGTCCTAACCTTCGCACATTTTTACGAGTAGCACAGCCATGCTCCCTGTGCGGTTACAGGCTAAAAATTACTGATGGAAAGTCAGCCCACAGCAGGGCTGGCCTTTACCACATTAACCTCTGCCTCTGAGATTATGAAAATAGATCAGGCCTTTCATGATGAAAAGCCTTTCTCCAGCAAACTTCTCTCTTATTTACAGCCTCCTATTAACTGATGTTCGTAAACCGCTTCACAACCCTTTGCTGAAAGGCCCTAGAAGAGTTCAAACGCTTTCACAACAGCGTATTCTAAACGCCCAATCATCCAGAGTTTCCTCATACACTCCTGGCTGTTTTCCCTGGCAAAAGAGACAAATCTGGCACAGGAGAAATAAACAACAAGCACAGCACAGGAGAAAGCTATTTTCAGTTCCTACTACTCAGAGGATTGCTACAAGGTTTTCTACCACATTACGCAGTGAGGTTGGGTGAGCCAGAGAAGTCTTCCCACTTACCAGTATTTAACATACGAAAAACTCCTGCTTCCTTTGAATGGGGTTTTTTTTTAGGCTGAGAGGGGACTTGAAAACTGAAAGTAGGAGGCAATGCTAGAATTTTTGGAAAGCCTCAGCAATGCTTCTCAACTCCACTTAGTTTCAGCTCTATGGGGTGATTTCAGATGCATCCTGTAGTGAAGGCATCTTGGCCCCTTACCTAGCAACACTCCGAAGATTTTCATTTCCCCAGAGAATTCAATCAACTTTTTCCTCGGTCAGGCACCCCATTAACACCGTGACACATGTGTGCAGATTACACATCACTCACCTAAGGTGACATGCACAGCCAGCAACAGCAAGGTAGATAGATGTTCCTGTATCTGTTAGGCATCCCATTCTGTGCAGTAACCTGCCATCAGTCTGTGTCTTCACCGCTGTCTTTGAGCAGGCCAACTTCCCTCTGCCTCTCCACTGTCTTTCTCCCAGCTGTTAATCCACTTAATTTCTTTGGGAAAAAGAGATCTGACTGGAAAAACAGTTTCATAAATATCTTTTTACAATACAGAACTGCTGCTGCTTCAGCACTGCACAAATACAACACTGTTCTCCTTACCCACACCCTATTCATCACCCCACCCCTTAGCTTTAAATAAGCCTCACTGCCCAGGTGAAGCCACTGATGAGCCCTGGCAGCACACAGGGATGCTCTTGCAGCCTTTGCACCAGCACTTGCAGCTGGTGAGAGATCCTAAAACACCAAATAATTCTGCCCCAGAGCACTCCTCTCTGTGCTGTGCCCCCCAGTCCTCTAGTAAGTCCCAAGCAAACACATGCACACCACAGGACGAACAAGTCCATAACTTTTCATAGGACCAAGGGCACACACCACCAGTGTCTGACACCCGCTCAACGTGTAGGAGAAACACCTTGTGCTTACTTGGTATAGATCTTCTTTTCAGGACTGGTGAGAAGGGGTTAAATCACCTAAAACTGCATTCCCAATAACACAATCCTCAGCTGAGGTGACTAGGAAAGACACCATGTGGCCATGTTGAGAAAGGCCAAGAGCTTCAAACTTGCTGTGTGCAAGTCCGTGCATCTGCAGGACATGCTTTAGGCTCTGGAAGGGGCTGCATTAACAAAACACTTCTCCTGCTAATGTTCTTACTTCAAAACCAGAGGAACAGACTGCGACCATATATCTCCTGAGCAGAGCTGTTGCCTCAGGAATCCCAGCTGTGCTGAACCTCCTGTCATTTTGGGATATTTCCACTTTCTCTAGTCCTGCGATTCAGCATGGCACTAATTGGCCGGGACTAGGGAAATCCTGTGATCTGCCAGCAAATCTGCAGGTATCAGTGGTCACCGGTTTCCAGACAGTGACAACAATATGCTCTGGGACATTTGTTTTCCCTGTTGCCTGCGTGTGCATGTGAGGACACAGAGCAAGGAGGGCAGCTCCAGTGTGAGGCTGGAGGCCAAACCCAGGAACTCCAGAGCATGCCCAGGACCCAAAGTCCAGGGGTCATCACAGTGACATGGTGCTACCAACCTGCAGCACATACGCAGCCAGGCAACCGATCATCTCCCCAGGTCAGCCACAGCACAGGCAGATGGAGGTATCTCATCAAATAATGTCATCCCACTAGCAGGTTAGACAAATACCTTTTCCCACACACACACATTCTTCCCCCATCCCCAAACCGTGGACCATTTTTTCTGAAACATTCAGCTCCTCTTTGACATGAAGGAGGTTTTCAAAAGCCCCCAGGTCAAAATGTGGCTCTTCCCTTATTTCAACAGATTGGAGACCAAAACCCAGCATCTTCCTTATTGCCTGTTTTGCTGTTGCAGCACAGTTGCAGCGAGCCTCTCCCCTGTGCAGGTGGTCACAATTACTGCCAAGGAAAGGTACTAGAGAGGAAGAGCACTTCACGCAGCTCCTAGGCTGGAGAACTCAAGTGACCCATGTCACCAGAAGATACTGGTGTGTTGCACAGGTTTTACTCACTTTCCTCCCTGATGTTGGCTGCTCAGGTACCCAAGTCCTGGGAAATGGCAGTGTGGCCCATTTTTCCACAGTCCACCAGCTAGAGATGTCCCGATTAAACAATCCAATCAATGCATTTCTCCATCCTTTTCCTGCGTTATCAGAGTGGATGATAAAAGATGGTGCCTCTTAGACTGACATACAGAAAGTGCCAGCTATTCCATGCTGGGGTCTTGCGTCTCCCTTTTGCAGATAGTCCAACCCTCAGGGTTTCCAAAAGTGACATTGTCAATCCCATCTTAACTCCCAATCTCTACAGAAATGCCTAAAGAAAAAGCCATGTGTGATTCCCCAAACCAGGGGCTTGTGAACAAGGAAAGGTTTCAAGTAAACTTTTGCCCCTTGCCTTCCTTGCTAGTTGAATTGTCACCAATGTAATTTTGTTTGAGAAAGACTTTTTTTCAACAGGACAGGGCAAAACACTATGTAAGTAGTATAATTTCTCATTGTAGCAAATAATTTCTCATTGTATTCACTTTCTGAAGATCTAAGTGTAGGTATACAGTCCTCCCATCCCCCAAATACTGGGTACTTTGTGACAGCTGGATAACGGAAAACAAATACTTTTATTCCTTTCTCTTTACCAGTTTGCATTTCAGTATCAGTAAATATGCAAAAGATACTCCAGCCAGGCTCCATATCCTACTTTGGGACAACCAGTGTTCACCCACACCTGCTCTCTCAAACCAGCCCTCCTGCCCATCCCCATGGTCCACAGCCCACAGATTCATACTCCACACTTCCAAAAAAACTACCCTCCTGGTGCCCCTCGCCGCCAAGGCATCCCCGTGGTGGCAGATGACTTAGGTCTTCCCCAAACCTTAACGCTCTGGGGCGAGCGCGTAGACTCCACACCTGAGGCACTGCTGCGAGATAGATCCACAACACGGGGGCTGTGCCGCTCTTTCCACCCACGTCAAGAATTAACCTGCGGCTTCACCTTTAAAATGGTGGGAAAAAAAAGCTTTAGGGAATGAGGCAAGGAAGCAGCAAGTTGGAGGCACATGGAGTCACTACCACCTCCCCATCCCTCTGTCAACCTGATGTTTCAGGCCAGCTCTAGCTATCGCTGCCACAGGAGTTAGTGCAGGGAGGAGCAGAGGCAGGAGGAGGGAGAAGGAAATGCCAACAAGAAGCGAAGTTCAGCCAGCCTGCAGGAAGTTAGCCTGTCAAAGGCAAGAAGAGCTGGGAAATTCCCAGCTCAGGGATGGTCACAGTCAAAGTTAGGCAGAAGGAGAAAAGGGCTGGGTACACAAATTGCACCCTTCCATGGCCATGAACCAAGTGCTAAGTCATCTATTTCCTAAGTAATTAGTCACCATCACTTCCTAGTCACATAAACTCAACCCATTTGATTTTACACCTCATGACAGGTCCCCACACCCTTTGGATGCGAGTTTTCCCATCCATCTCACAAGAAATCTTGTTTCCACCCCTTCAGCCCACCCACAGGTAGTTCACAGAGCCCTGCTTCATCAGATATCCTTGGTTGGGGGCAGAGCTGGCAGACTGACCGGTTTTCTTTTAACCTGTCCGTGTTCGGCGGTGAGGGACCAGGTCCTCACCAGAGAGAGTGCTGTGGGGAGTTTTAACCTCTGTCACAAAGGTGCAGGAGGCTAGAGGGAGGAAAGCAGCAGCAGTTTACCCCCTGGGTACATCTCTCCGATTCTGAATCTGGTTCACTTCTCTACCAGAAAGAACCATCCCACCAGGACTTAGGAAGATGCAGATGCTTCAGCTTCACTGCAATTCCCTGGCCTCCAGAACTGGATACGCAACTCAGATGATTCTTTGGTTCACTGTCCCATGAAATGTGTTTTATTTATAGGAAAGCATATAAAATGCAGCTAAGGTGGCTCCAACAAGCTAAAACAAAGAATTTCTCTCTTTTTTTTGACACATGCACATGGCTTTCAAACACATCCTGAAGATTTCACAGCCATACACATTTATGTAAAAATAAAACTATGGTGGCAGAAACCTACTTCGTTTATACAGAAAACAACTGATACACTGTTAATCACCACAACATGCCAGAAGGACACTCACTTACGTGACCATGGGGCTACAGTTAATAAAAAAAAGGACAGAGGACCCTGACCCAACGCCTGTGCAGGAAAATCAGCACCAAAGTACTTTCCTGCTGTCTTTGGTTGCTATATTAAGGAACAGCACGGAGAAAAAAGCACCATTTCAAAGGGGCTTCACTACCAGAAAATGGTAGTCATTGGTTTGACTGTAGTCAATGGTTTGACTACCAGAAAACAGTGGTCAAAATGAACGTGATTTTCAAAGTGCTACAATCATCTCCAATTCAAACTCAGTCCAACTGAAGGAAGAGAAACAGCGATGCTATTTACACAGATAAGCTCCAGCTTGTACGTCGTCCTCTAGCAGAGAAGTCTGAAAGCAAGTTACAACAAACCCACAAGAAAAGCCACGTCCATTTTGTAACCTATAATTTTTAAATATAACATTTTATTGCTTAGATGGTTTGATACAGAACAACTTTTACTTTTTATTTTGAATTTGGAAGTACTGTACAACTGAATAAAAAGAGGAATAAAAGTACCAAAACAAATGTGTGATTCTCTGTTCATGTGGCATAAACCAGTCTTGTACACAATTCGTAGCAGCAGTTTAAGTTCCCTTTAGAAAAATATGAATTCTACACATTTATTACTGTTTCCTGCATGGGATGAAATCACTAGGATTAAACTTCCTTCGTGGAAAGAGAGAAGAGAAAGGAGACACACAGAGAGGAGAGAGAAGATGATGAATCATTCTGAAAATGGAATCAGACTGTCACATAGCCCCCAAGAGTTATTTCACAACAGCCTCAAACAAGGTTCTCTCTTTTTTTTTTCTTTTTCCTTTGTTTATTTTTTTTTGCGCTTTCACAGTCAAGTGCTTAATGTAGTGATTGAATTATCTCAAGTCCATTGCAACTCAGGCAAAAGAATTTCAGAAGATCCTTTTTTTTTTGTTTTTTGTTTTTTGTAAAAGCCCTGAGAGAGGAAAAAAAAATAAAAAGATTCAAACAAAAATCGTATAGAGACAAATTAGCTGAACATGCAAACTAAAGCCTAAGATTCACCCATAGTTTAAACACATTATAAATTTCACAGTTTAATATTGGGGGAGGAGGGGAAACAAAAAAAACCCAACAACAGCAACGGTTCTCAGTCAAACTCAACTAATAAAAATGTCAATAAAATGTGGCAAGATCTTATACTCTACTAGGATATAGATAAAGGCTAAATAAAGCTTTAAATCAATAGTGATTATTGCTAGCAGATGTCCCGGCAGGCTGCTGGGAATTAATTACTTGCTACATTGTTCTGCAGCATATAGTTTAGTAATGGCTTCTCCCCCACAGTATTGCGCAGTTTAGTGTGGAGAGTTGCAAAAAAAACCAAAACCAAAACAAAAAAAACCAAAACGACAAAAACCAAAAAATACCCAAAATAATAATAATAATAATTATTATAATTATAATAGTAATAACAATTTAAGGGATGTGTGAACTGGTTTTAATTAAGTAGAATGCACCTGNAGATATAGATATATATAGATATATATATATTATATAATATAGACTGGGTCCAAGGCCCACTTCCTCCATGTCTGATGAGAGCAGGAAAAGCGATTCTGCGGGGAGGAGGGAGGGAGGGTCACAGTGCGGGCTGGGCTGGGCTGGGCTGGGGGGCTGCAGTGGTGGAATAGCACAGTGAGGCTCCGGCAATGCTATTATGGCTCTGTCTGTCCCAGAGGTCATGACTGAAGGACAATTAACAAACAACAGTAAGGACAACAACAACAAGGACAACAAAAACGCTGGGCACTCCTAAAAATGCGCAGCTACAGTAGGATACATTTCGCTTAACCCCTTCAATATTGGTGGCTGGAGTGTCACCTGTTGCCGGCAACAGGAGCCATACGGAGAAATTCCAGCTGCCAGCATTCAAGGGGTTAAATTATTGATATGAAATTTAGACACACACCTCAAGTCTTCAAGCATCAACCCCAAAATCTCAGGAAGAATTTTTTTTAATTTATTTTATTTATTTTTAACATGTCTTATATCTGTAGTTTTATTACCAGTAGTATTTTCTTGCTCTAGAACATGACAGTAGCAAGATGACGGTAAGGCTCGCATTTCTCTCTTGCTTGCTTTCAACTGGAAGACGGAATAACTTTGCTCTTTAAGTAACACACGCTGTCACCGATGTGACTACAACAAGATTAATCTAGTACTCGCAGTGCCTTTCTTATGCACTTGAAGGGGCCTTACATGGCCCCATTCTCGCACACTTCTCCCCCCAACACACACGCATGCACACGCACCCACACGCACGCACTCGCACCCCACCACGAGTGAGATGTTCCCCTGTACCGGTGTGATGATACCTCGCTGGCCTCCATTTGACTCTCCGGTCAGAGGAAGGGTGTCATTTAAAGTACAGTAGAAGAGCTGCAACATAAGAAGAGGAGCTGGTGAAAGCGTTAAGTCAAAAACATTTCGAGAGGGGATCCAAGCTGCGTTATACATCTGTGTGGGCAAATATTGCCCATTGGTTTCTGCTGACTGCAGAGACAAGCGAACTGATGGATTTATAAAATAATAATAAAATAATAATAATAATAATAATAATATACTGAAGCAAATCAAACATATATAACAGCGGGTGCATAATTTCCATAGGTTACGTTGCTAAGTAACTCTTCTCTGTATACACGCTCAGTCCACAACGGCCAGAAAAACCCCCTAGGATTTAGACGACCATTTCTAATGCTGAAAAGTGGAAACAAGCGTGAGGTTGAAATTCGTTGTGTTTCCTGCTTTTGGCTTGAACCACTTTGAACACCTTCAACTGCCACGTTGTTCCGGCCTGGAACAGGCTTAATGCTCCACCATGTGGCAAATGCAAGAACATCTACTGAGAAAAAACAATAAATCAACATCTCATCTGCATTTCCTCTGACTATTCCATATGAAATTCACATAATTTTTCTTCCAGTTATTGGCTGTGGTATCCAAGGGCCTCCCACCCCACTGCCCCCATTTCCAGCTCAGAGAACAAACACAGCGACTATCACAGATATACAAGAACAAGCTCACGCACACCAATACAAAAGGTAACATTAATGCTTAAATGAAAAAGGTCCTCTCCAAATAATTCATTAAAATATTAAAAAAAAATCATTTTTGAAAAAAATCTATGATACCAAAAGATCTAATAAAGTAGTAAGGCACTCAAATCAGTATATACTGTAGTCTCTTGCATTATTATACTGAAAGGCATATGGCACCGCGTCCAGTCTGCCATACTCTCCCCACAGCTGTAGCTTGCTCTTCCAAAAACAAAGACTCCAGAAACCTTGCTCTGCTGGCTTCAGTTTGCGTGCTGGGATGGGTCCAACCTCCTAGCAAGTCATTCAACCCCCAACAGCTGAGGCGCACTGTCTGCAGAGGCAAGGATGTGATTCATGGGAGACTTTTTGTTGTGCATCTCCAGCAAGTCTTGAATGAAACCTGAGGGCCTCTCGTGCTCGGAGCTACCCCGAGGTTCCTGGTCTTTTGCTGTCTGTTTCTGTGCACTCTTGGTGGGCTCTGTGAGGCAGGTACCAGCTCCTCGCCCACTCGGTCTCTCCTCTCTGCAGGGGGAGTCCTTGGCCGTGCCAGCCAGGGACTCTTTTCCGCTTCCCATGAGTGATGTATGGCTACCGACGCCCCCCGCAGAGTCACACTCATTTTCTGAGATGGGGTTGGTGCCACTGTGGCTAGACTCATTTTCGCTGTCTTCTCCACACCTCGACTGGGTCTCCTCCTTGTCGCTCTCCTTCCCATGGTTTCGGGCATTTTTGACTTTCTGGTGTATGCGCTGGTGACGAACCAGGCTGTGTTTCAGAGTGAAGGTCCGTTCACAGGTTTGACACTTGTACGGTCTCTCACCTAGAAGAGAATTAAAATACAAAGTCAGCCATAAGGTCACAAAAGCACCTCCCTCTTGTTTCAAGCAGTGTAAGACGCTCTACACTTTGGAAATTCAGTACCTACATCAAACATGGATGTCGCATTTATGCAGATTTTTTGCTTCTGTACTAACAAACTAGCTGATGGCATACAAGCAACAATACAGATAAATCCCTTGGGGCACAAATGAAAAACCAATACTAAGTGTCTTGAGATTTCTACAAGCTTGGTATGGCCCTGCACTGAGGAGGGAGGAAGACCGTAAGCCCCAGGTGCTCGTTAGCATCCCATCTAATTTAGTCAGCAACTTTTCTGGAAGAAGTTTGTGGTCATTCTCTGGAGCTCAAAAGCCTTTGTGAAACCAGCCCACCACAGAGGCTCCCGTCAGCCTCCGATACACGTGGAGAGAGAGGACTTGAGAAGGAAGGATAAAGACACTGCCCAGGTAACTGTGCTCAACAGCACTTAAAAACTGAACCAAACAGCACATGAGAAAACATCTCCCTCTCTCTTAGATGCTGACAGATGGGCATGCATGAAATGCACAAGTTAACCACTGAAGTCAAAGAGAAGCTGTCAGGAACTACCCTTGCCACAACAGCCCCTCCTCTTTCTGTGAAGCAGAAGACAGTATCACCACATTTCAAAAGAGACACAGAGCAGCTAAAGTACCTAGACTTGTCAGGCATTCATGGGACACAGGAGGTGTCTGTCAGAGGTGATCAAAATTTACCGACCGAGTGAAAAATGCTTGCCTCAGGATGTTATTTACAGAGCTGCTGGTGTTCCTCAGCCCACTGGTGCTTTAGGACAGCAGTGACATGTGAAAGCCCCTGGAAAAAAACCTCTTCACACCCATTCCAGAAATGCTACTAGGAGGACAAAATTCTTCCTCCTATTTTGCAATCTTAAGCCGCAGAGCAGCTGCAGGCATCCTCTGCTGCAATCGACAGGTAGTCTGCTCCGATCTCAGAGCTGCTTTTTGCACCTGAAATGCTTGAATACTTTCCTAAGCATGAGCTCATCAGAAAACAAAGCAACCACAGCCCCACAGACAAAATTCCCCCAAACTCCCAACCAAGCACAGTGCCCCAAGGTGCTGTCTGCCCTGAAGAACAGAAGGTCCCGCCCTGACCGCTTCATTCTCTGTTTCCGATTGCACCTATTAAAGATTTTTCAGTGCTGCAGGTCCATCAAGACACCATCTTGTGCCAATGAGCATACAGAACAAGACACTTGCGGCTCATTTCTCACTTGTAATAATGCTTGGGATCATTAAAAGAAAACCAATTACAAACTTGAGGTGGCTGGCTGAAATGTGCAAGTAGGTCCTGCTGTCCCTGGGAAGCCTGACGCTTCTTAGAAATGTTTCTCTCCCGTGGCCTGCTTGGGCATCTGCTATCATGGGAGGGCATGGCTCCCCAGGAGCATTTTCAGCCAACAGCCTTTGCCCATCCGGCACTTGGCTGTGGCCGATGGAGCGCCGTGGCTCAGCCTGTGCTTGAGCAGGCGCCACCAGAGCACCCCGCAACTATTTGCTGGGAAGCAGCCTGCACTGGGAGAATGAAACGTTTCCAGCCCGACTGCCATTCAGTAGGCAGGCAGAGGTTTCTTGCACACTTCAGCATGTCCCAAACGTTCCTCTTCCGAGTAAAGAAATTCCAAAACCTTAGAGTTATCTTTTAAAAAACCCACACATTAAAACTAAAGTATAAGCAACGTTACAACCTGACAGTATTGTGTCAATATAGGTGAACAAGTGGGAAGGAGAGAAGGAGGAGGAGAGTCAACCCACAGTATTGAGGCAAAATCCTCAGTTGAAAATGCGTTGATTTAACAGTGAGGATAGGTGATATTTACATTTATTAAATTTGAAGAAAGCACTGACCCAGGTTCTTATTCAACACCTATTCTATGTTAAAACATCCTCCAGTGTCAAACAGAGAAACAAATGGGAAAAAGAAGTACCAAAAAGGCCTGCGTAGTTCAGCAAGCAATGAAAACAATTAAAACATACAGTATGGGAATCTCCACAGGCACACACCAGTGTATCATTTGGGGATAAAGCTCAGTACTTTAGATATTAGCACCTTTCTAAGACTTCCAAATTTAGTACGAGAATAGGCACAAGAATGGGACCCATCCCCTGCTTCACTTGTGGCTCAGTGCCAGAAGAAAACAGGTCAGTTTTGCACTCAAGAGGTCAATATTCATGATTCAGATGGTAAAAAGTTAGGTTAAGGCACTTGTCTTTGGTGTAGTTTATTAAACATCACCGTCAATTACAGCACAAATATTTCGTTAATCACAAAGATCTTGTCTTCAGCAGAGAGCACCTTCAAAAGATACAGAATGTCAAACTGCACCAGTCTTCCCATGTCAGAGCAGCTCGCTAACAGGTAAAATGCATCATTAATAAGGATGCATTAATAAGGATGAATGATTATTCACCTTTGAGCTGGCTCACGGCTTCACCGCCTTTATGTGGTACTGCTGCAAACCGTGTATCGCATAAAGCGATCCCACACATTTTAACTGCCGAGGCAAGTCATTGGACAAGCGTTTTACTACCTGTGTTCCACCTTCCCTGCCCAAGCCTGAATGAAGAGCAGGGTGCCCACTGTAGCTTTGCCTTTCACTCAAGCAGCAGGTCATGCAGATCACCAGCACATTACCCGTACCAGGCTTAGATAATCAGACAAAACCAGACTCCCTCTCTCTAAACTTTCACTCAGAGATGAAGTCTTATCATATACTGCCAGGTTTCTCCACTGCTCGTCAAAATACCGGGAAGAGGTAGAGCCACGTGCTCATGAGAAGAAGGGAGACAGAAGCTGTACAGAACAACTGCCCAGGGATCTCCGTACTTGCCCTCACCTCTAAACTCTGCAAGCAAGCATGGGGAAAAACAGTTTGGGAATTGAAGATAAGGCAGTGCTGACAATTCCTGCTCCCTCGATAGGCTTTGTATGCAGCCTGGGGGATTGGGGCAGAGAAGACACCTTGCAGATACCTGAGGACTAAAAGCAGTGTCTCCAACCTCAAGTGCTAGCAGCAATCGTGCACCTACAGAGCAGATGGCTCAGCCTGGTGGCAGACCTGCTCGTAATCTGTTCTGCCTTCAAGTCTCCTCTTACCTGTATGAGACCGCATATGTCGTGTCAGATCTTGCAGAGACCAGAAACGCTTGTTGCACACAGTACAGACTTTCTTTCTTTTGTCTGCTTTTGCAGTACTCTTAGCCCCATCAGTCTTTGGTTTTTTGTCATCACTGCTCTTCTCAGTGGACTTTCTCTCTGTGCCTTCCCCCTCAGAGATGCTTTCGCTCTCTTCATTCTCCTTTCCTGTTGCCTCATAGTCCACAGGAGACTCCACTACCTTCAAGTCCATCGGAGACTCTTCCTGCTCAAGACCAGAGTCCTGCATCGAGGGAGCTCCTGCATCATCCTGAATGCTTTTGCTTTCATCCTCACTGCTCCTTTCATCCTTTCTGCCCTCACGAGTGTGGGCCTTTTTGTGACGGCTAAGAGTGCCAGCAAACTTGAAGGTTTTGCCACAAATGTCACAGGCATGTTTCCTTTCAGTCTGAGAACTCCTGCCTGCACTCTGGTCACTCTCTGCCAGCTTGAAGTCCATTAATTTGCTGGCAAAATTGAGGTCAAGACTTTTGTTACTTACAGAATCTTCCTCAGGGCCCTCTTCATATCCATCCACTTTTTCTTCGGCATCCTCTTCTGCCGGAGGGGAGTCAGCCTTTTGCTCCTCCTTGGGGCCGCACTCACTCTCTGGTAGCTCTGTTATTTCCTCTGGCTGTTCCTTCTCGCAGGAGGTCAGGTCCAAGACTTCGCTTCCTGTAGCTAGTGTCTCCGGATCAGACTGGCTGTCTGCAAGAAAACAGAGAGAAACTTTCAGTACGATGCTCTCTGCTAATTCACAACTACCAGTGGTAAGGCTGCACACGGACCCACAAACACTGCTTCTGATCAAGCATCCCAACATCTGTTTCTCTTATCTGTGACGCAGGCCAGTAACTTACAGCTGAAAAGGGATCAAAACACCACAGAACCCAACTAACAAGATGATTAGAAATCTGTAACCAAACGCTTTCTTTTCCAACACACACTCGCTTTCTTGGCAGTTTCTTGAAGTCACTTTTAATATAATCACTTTTACCAGAGAACACAAAATGCTAAGACATCAAAGAATTGAGATCACTACTATTAAAAATACACCGTACCAGAGACACGTGGACATATTACGTAGAATATTTCATGAATGAATTTGGATATAGATGGAAGTAATATACAACCACATATTAATCAAACTAACTTGTGAACTATAAGTAGTGGGAAACACTTTTCAAAGGGAATGTAAAGGCCTCGCAACCAGCTGGTACAATTAAATGTTACAGGTTAGCGCAGACAATAACACAGAGGTCAGTTTAAAACCTTGGGTATACATCATATAAGCAAAAGATGCAAAAGTTTGTCCACATGTGGGTCTTTGACACACACTCTTTGTTACATTGACACCACCTGGAACCAAAACATAAAAGCCAAGATGCAGTAACAGGCAGCATCCTTCGTTGCTTCACAGTTCCCCCAACAAGAAGACAGAACCTCCCTAAGACATCCACCTTAATGACCTCCTCTGCTCCCTTATCGGTTTGTAGCATTAACATTGCTGAAGACATAACACATCGAAAAAAATAAAACAGATAAGGCGCTTAAGGAGAACAAAGGGCTGGAGCTGCACCCCTTCCAAGCTCTATACAAATAGTATCTGTGTAAATAGGAAATAAGCTGGACTGGATCTGGAGGCCAAAGCTGACAATGATGCACGGCATGTAACTGCATCCCCAGTGCCACTTTCCAGCGACCGTTCCAGGACACAAACTTAGCAAGTTGTGTTTTCTGAAAGTTGAAACTTTCCTTGCTTTGAGTCCCGCCCCCCCTCCCCCTTCTTGTTGACAGGATGCAGCGAAGGGAGCACACAACCTAACAGGCATTTCAACATTTATCTGCATGCCTGATAGCTGCTGAGTAACTACAGGGATTTAGAAACTCTAGTAGAGCAGTTTTAAGATCTCCATTTGACATGGTACAACACGTGCTTGCCTCCAAATTGCCTAGATTTCCTATTACAGGCTTTTTTCATAAGCAAGGAGTAATGACAAAAGGTAAGAAGATAGTTCTCAGGCACTTAGTAGTTCGAATCCAACATAACTTGCATTGACCCCATCTCCTTGCACAAACGATAATAAATGGCCATTAAACAAATGTCAAAGCTAAGCAGCATTTCCAGTAATCGTGAACAATCACTTAATAGAGCATAATCCTCGATACGCTTTTTCTTGGGGGGGTGAAAGGGGGAGAAGTGACCTGTCAAAAAAAATAATCTCACCTTTTAATCAAAACAGATCCGTTTACATAGACAGTGGATTACACAAAAGCTTTCCACAAAGTTCATTGCTCATCTAATTATTTGCCCATTAAAACACGCAACTGAGCCATAATCTGTGTATAATGCTAGAGAATTTGAGGATGCGGGCATCTGAAAACAAAGGTCACCTACAAGTGACCTATGAATCTGCATTTGAATTCCGTGTTTTGACTCATTGCTTATCTCTTGGCTATATTGAGGCAAAAAGAAAAAAAAAAGAAAGCTATTATAAACAAAAAGAGGTGATTTCTAAAATTCAAGCTGACATGCCGATGCATAATAATTAAGGGGAAGCACTGCTCCGCAACCCAGAGAAATGGGAGCCAGGCACGTATGAGAAGCCAGGCCCACGCACGGTGCTCCTGGATGCAAGGCAGGTAGCCGAGTCTCGCAGCTGCTGGTGCAGGCAAGTGAGTGCACCCAGAAGCCAAACCCAGGCTGTATCTACACAGGGGATACGTTTAAAAAGGAATCATGGCTATGGGTTCCTGCCTGCTGCCTTCTTCCACACACGGCATTTGGGGGCGGGAGGAGCGCATCTGGCTCTCATTGGCAGCGCCTCACCTTGGCCCGACAGCAGGGATGAAAGCAAGGATTAATGGCAACGGATGTGACTCCCCGCTGCTGCTGAAAGGGTCCTCGTTCTTCCCTGGCCACCCACTCCCGCCCCAGCCCTTGCACAGCCCTAACACACTGCTATGCAGTGACCGGGGCCTTTTTCACCAGAGCACGAGTTTATGCTGGACTGAAACGACCCCATAATCACCGCTCCCTTTAGGCTGAGAGCAGGAGGGAAGGGAAACAACAGGGAAGCGGAGTTTCTTCCCCAGCAGCCTTTGGCTGCTACCATCACAGAGACATATACATGGATGATGGATGAAGAGACAAAACCGGAGTGGCAAAACAGGTCTGAGGCACAAAGACCTTGAAGCGACTCCAACAGAAAGCACCTAAAATGGCTGCCTTACCCCCACCGTCTGTGCTCATCCTCAGCAAGGTGGGGGGCACCTCCCGGCAGGCGTGGGCCAGCCTGTCCCATTGGGAAATGCTCCCCCGAGGGGACATGCGTTAGACAGGCCAAAGAAAGACTGCAAGCACAGCATGGAGGGGGTTCATTAGGGAGCTGGGCAGGAAACCATGGGAGCTCTGTTAGGAGGAGAGGAGTGAAGAGCACGAGGAGACCAAGATGGAAGAAGCTCCTCTTTTATCATACCAGGAGAGATGTTTTATAACACTTTGCTGACCAAACAGAAGACAGCGGATGCACAATAAGTTGGTTTTTCAACATGAAATATCCGGAGCAAAGTGAACAAGGGGTATATGTACCAGTAGCACTCAAGTAAGAGAAAACAAAAACCAAAGCATTTTAAAACACTCAAACACAAAAGCCACAACTTTTATGTTCAACATGTTGTATACCATGCATGATTTTCCACTTTTCCCCTATTTTTCCCTAACTTTTTCTTCTTCTGCTCCCAGTATTTCCAAATATATATATATTTTTTTCTTTCTTACAGTATATTCATCCTTCAAGGAACCATACCCAAACCCTATCTCCTTTTTTCCTCTCCTCTGTGCCCTGGGCCCCTTCCCAGCTGCTATGCTGTTCTTGCGCGGCTGGCCCATAATTACATTTTCCTGTGCATGAGAGATACACTCCAAGGGATAGGTGGTCCACAGGTGAGTGATGATGCCTTCCTAGCACAGGCAAACAGATGAGGTCAAACGTCAAGAAAAACAAACGCAAAGTTTAAACAATGTGCCTTCACAAAGGGCAGAGACCACTTCAGACCCCGGGAGCATGGATGCAAAAGGCTTTCTCTTCTGAAGCTGGCCTGCCACCCCTGAACGAAGACATTCAAAACTCAGGTAGGGATGTAGCCAGGAACGTGCTGACACGTGTACGTGCTTGGGTGAGCACTCTTCCTCCTTACCTGCACAAACCAGACCTGCTGTTTTCTTTGTCGAGAAGGAGTTTCACAGGCCCCTTATGAAACTTCATGCATATCGTAAAGCAGCAGCTCCCGACTAGTCGAGCTGCTCTGTGGTTACCCCCAACCTGCATGGTTGGTTTTGCAGCTGGTGAAAAACCGAGCTGCTTTGCACAAACCCTGGCTGTTTGGAGATGGGTGAGAATCAGCCTGGCTCTGCTGCAGCTGAACTGGAAGAGCAGCAGGGGAGCTGTGAAGGTGTGTGGGAAACACGACAGTTGTGATGACAGCCATGTTGGGTCCGGTGCGGGATTTCTCCTGCAGTGCAACGGACAGCTGCAAGGGTAGTCTCGCACTGGCAGCCACTCCATCTGCTCCAGCAGAGGTTAGGCTTGGCCTACACTACTGGTTTTTCCATGCTTACATGCCTATCTGCAGCAACAGAAAATCTTGCTGGCCATGCAACTCCAGCAGGCTTGTGTCTTACACAAGGAGCAGCACTTTGACCGAGCATTCAGATCTGGGCAAACATCCCTCCAACGAGGCCAAGCTCCTCTCAGATGGGTAATTCCCGTTTCCAGAATTTTGCCAATTTATGGTGCAGAGCAGCTGCTTGCATCCAGGCAGTAAGGAAGGCAAGGTGCACAGGAAAGGCCTGCCATTTCTTTCACCCCTTTCCCATCTTTCACTTACTAAGGTTGTAAAATGCTTTCCGGTCCATTTATTATCCCACAGATATTTACACTTGGCGAGTCAAGAGGACAAGAGCGGAGAGGTCCGCTTGCCAAGGCTCCCACCCACCACCACTTCTTCAGCAACCGTGGGAGCAGAATACATCACCTTGTCATGGACAACCACAGTTTGTGTCACTCCTCCAAAGCGAGGATAAGAAGGTGACAGCATTTGATGACGTCAATTCTGACACCAGAGTCAAAGAACATGGGCAAGGTAAGGGAGAGAGAGGAGACGAGCAGGGAGGTAAGGAAATACAGAGGAAGGCAACACAAAGCAACCACCAGTAGCTCAGCTGCTGCCCCGTCAGCTCCTGGGAAAAAATGAACTTCTCAGGAGATATATTCATAAGCAAAACCTTAAGGACTCCATCTGAGAATCCAAAAACTCTTCCGTTTGCATGAAAGAAACCACTATATAGTTGTAGCCAAAATAATTTTTCCTTCAAACTGTGGAAAGAAAAGACTGTTTTCCTGAAGTCTATTTACAATTCAAGATGGAGTTTTCGGTCAGCCCAGTCAGAAGAGTCCACTTAATCTTTTATAGGTGGCAAGAAAGAAAGAGAAAGAGGAGTAAACTGCTTTTCTGCATACACAAACCAAATTTTCAAGAGAGATACCGTATATGGAAAGTTTCACATAAAAGAGCAGATACAGATCAAGGTGGGGAGGTTGCTGTTTTGATTCTGTTTTCCCGTGGTTTTCTTTTTTCCTGGAACTAAGGTGGAATAGAGAGCAGAGCTTGAGATGCTAGGAGTTATTAGATAAAACAGAGTGTTGTAAGGGAAACTATTTTGTGACTTTAAAGCAAATGTTTATTGCCAAACATTGCTGACATCCCAAGAGAAATGTTAGAAAACCCATCACATAAATAATATGCTCAGAACTGTAGCAGACAGAGCACTGGAAATGGATGTTGTACAAGCAGTTGGCATTATCAGTCAGATGAGCCGATGATTTACTATTTTCCCTACATTAACTGAAATAACCCCAGCTATTCTTGTATTTTACAATAGACACAGCCACCACTAGGTGGTAGCAGCCTAGTAAACTTCGGATTTTTTTTGGACCCACTCACACAATGCTGCTGCTGCTACTTCCACCCACGAACCGGAGAACATCTTTCCAACCTGTGGAGTCAACTTGCAAAAATTTGGGGGTTATCTTTGTCCATTTTTACTGTAAACACGCTAAACACCAAAATTTAGCCACCTTCATTACATCACATGCACACACACAAGTCAAATATTTAATTAGTCCACAGTTGAGGGAGCTGCGGTCATATCTGCGTGCCTTTTGAAATGAAAACATTTGAGATAGAAAAGGACTATTTACAGTAAACAGAACTCAATATATCTGGGGGAAAAGGAGAAAACCAATTCTGAAAAAAACCCACTTTTTGTGTTTGACACAAGGCACGATCCCCCAGTACCTCCAAGAGACCAGCTCAAGTCACTGACACAAAGAAAAGTATTCAGGACTAGCTCTGACTGCACCTACCAAGTGGAAACCTGCATTGAAGGGGTGGGGGGAAAAACCGCAGACTCTCAGCTTATGGTGAATTCCACCGTTTAGCAGAAAGGCAGTTTGATGTAGAGCTGGCAATACAATCAGCAAGTTATACACCATCTCCTCAGTATCTTCCAAACAACAGCTCTAGCACTCAGGCCAACTCCCAGCGGCAAGCAACTCTTCCTTTACCCTGAGCTGCAGCTCTCGAGTGGCTGTTAAACTTTGCCTGACACTGAAAACGGAGTTTCAAGCCCTTTGCCCTCTAGGAAATACCCACAAATGTAGTCCAGAGGTACAAACAGCTAGAACAGTTTGGAAAAACAAAAAGTCCCCCGCTATACCCAGGGCTCACATGATTTCTGGAGGCATCACCGAATGGCAGATATCTAGAGCAAAGATGAATTCTGCTAAATGCTAATTGGAAAATTCACTGTGGACTATACTTACTTTGTCAATATTTGCCTAGTTAGCACACAGCAGTTGTGTTCGACCCTCTCACATTATGGGCAAGCCTCTTTAAGAAAGGGATCTTTTCTTCGCAAAGGCTCTTTCTGTATTACGTAAGAGATAATCCCTTACCCCACTCCCATCCCACATCTCTCCTCCGTCAACTGTATTTTGTTGCAAGAAGGGAGCATTCAGAAAGCCCTAAGGAGGCAAAGGCAGAGCTGCTTTAACATGATGAAAGTAGGCGATTCATTAAGTTGCTCCACAATTTCATTGTACGCCTCCCCAGCGGTACAGGCCTCCCACAGTCTGACTGCTGGGAGCTGGGCGGGATGTCCTCAGTTTGCTTCAGGTGCTTTAGACCATTCCCTTCCTCTCCATGTAGCAAGGACACGCACAAGCCCCATCACTTACACAGCCTCCTCGTCTCCGAATCCTATTCAAAACTACCATCCTGTTTTTGTTTTGGTTTAAAACAAGACCAAAAGAAACCCTCTATAAACTTGTTCCCAGTGACACTCTATTGAATTGCACTTCCTGTCTTACACCTCATCTTTAAGCTTCGCTTCGTTTATGGCTGACCAAACACCATCCAAGCATCTCCCTTCATTCCCTCTTTCCTTCTGGTGTACAGTGAAATCTGGACGATTATTAACTTCCAAGTACAGCCCTTGCACAGGCTCTGTATGTGAGCCCCAAGCACGCTACTCACTCACCTTTTAAAACCAGCACAAAAAGAGAAACGACCCCATTCTAAACTAAGCCACAGTTTCAATTGTTAATTTACTTCCACTGATTTTGAAATCCGTTTTTCTTGGACAATGGAGGGAGACCACAAATCCAAAGTTGTTGAATTATTTTGGACCATGATTAAACACCACTTGGCGAAGTCAGTTATAAACACTAAGCTGTGCTATAAAGCACATGCAGTAATTATAACAGTATAGGATCTGGGCTCCTTCCTTGCTGTCTAAAGTTGCTATTTGAAGACACAAAGCATTTGACAGCAAAGCCAATTTCAACAGCATCTATCCCCAGCACCTCCCAGGAGATGCTGCCAACTCCACACCTCAGCTGCATCAATGTGCTCTTTTAGGGCCGTACCGCCAGCCAGATCCGGGAACTGATCTCACGACTGCCGGTCCCTCCCCTTGCCCTTTTCGGTTTTTTGGGCAGCTGGGTCAGCTACAGCTGTGGGGATGAACAGTTGGGAACAGGTTGAACCAGTACGGGCAAGAAGTGCTTTGTGTTATCCAACCGTGGCCCAAGGCTCTGTCTGCCAGGGGCAGGTCGAACCACTCTGACCAGCCCAGTGCTGGCTGCTAAGAACAACATCAATGTTCCACTGAAGTCCTACCCATCCTACGTGCTGTGCCAGCGCTCATCTGAGCGGCTTTAAGAAACGCTTGCCTCCTCACCCCACCAACCAGCTGAGCTGCGTTAGGATCCCTCTGACCACAAAGAAAGTTTTCAATAGACCCAAGTAGGACGTTTTAGTTTCATTCTGCCACGAAGATTGTCAGAGGTGAGCAGTTTCAGAGCCGTTTCTGCAGACTTTTGTTCTGCGAGGGGATCATGTTATAACATGAGTCTTCCCCTCTCACGCTGTAGCCATCTGTTGTCTGCATAGGCAGGATGAGCCCACGTGACACCCCAGATACCGTGCTACAGCCCTGTGAAGTTACAGGCTGTTAACATGGTAACAAGGCAACTTAGTCTCTTCATGATAGGCAAGATCAAATCACGTTGTAACATGTCCCCAGCATGGCAGATTTTAATGCCAGACTAGTACTGAGACCTGTAATACTACATTCGAATCACTGCAAGGCAGCCTGCCGTATTAAAAGAAGAAAGGATGAGAGAGGCTGGGAAGACAGCAGACTTTCCCAAACAAACCAGAGCTTGGAAACGTAAGAGGAAAATCCTGTGCACACTTTTGTGCAATCTGATCAGCAGCTACCCCGAGGTTGAGAGTAACAACTCATCCGTAATTTTAACTACCCTGACGCACAGAGCCAACTTCTTGCTGCTTTTAGATTTGTTACTTCAATAACTCTCCTGTGAAACCCACTCAAAGTAACACAAAGTGACCCTGTCTCTCCTGGAGGTGTGAACACCTTACAGCAACAGCTCCCTGTGCAAACACTTTTCAGGCAAGGGACACGTACCACCATCTGCTGAGCTTCCTTCTTGCATCCATCCCATTTGGTCAGCACAGAAAAACCCTGAGTGACTGCGCTCACTCTTGGTTTCATGTCAGCTTGTCTCTTCTGACTAAATGCCACTCGCCTGCCTACAACAAAGCCTTGCATGACCTGACAATCAACCTCCTTTGCTGCTAAACTCTCAAAACAGAGGGGGCAATACGATGGCAGGTGAGCTTCAATGCAGATGAATATAAGGTAAAACGCCTCTGGAAAAATAATCTAAAACATGCCTATGTGATGCTGAATGTGGTACCAGCAGGTACATTCAGGCAGGAGGTCTTGGAGCCATCGCTAACAGCTCTCCAGGATCACTGGCTTGGCCTGCAGCAGCAGCAAAACTACAGCCAAGAAACACTGGATACCATGAGCAAGGATATTGAGGGCAAGACCAAGGGTGTCCCTTCGCTGCTGCGTAAAGCCCTGGTGTGCCCTTGTTTCAGGTGGTGTGTGCACTTCTGGTCTCCATGCCACAGGAAGCAGACAGTCGCGTTGCAGATGGCACACAGCAAACCTGATCCAAGCGATGGTGTAGCTGCCCTGCGAGGAGACACCAGAAAGGCTCAGGCTTCTCATTTTCTAATAGAGAAAGGGGTGTTACGATTGAGGTTTACAAATCGTGAAGGGAGCCGAGAGGGCGCACACAGAACTGTAATTCACCAAATCCTGCAATACTGGAACTAAGGGGGGCTCTCTGAAACTAGCAGGGGATCAGCTGAAAACAGATTAAAAAATAGTTCCTTACACAGCAGGTAGTGAACTTCTGGAGCTTGACACCAGGTGAGGTTGGAGGCAGACAGCATCAGCAGGTTCAGAAAGCAACTGGGAGAGACTTGCAGACAGTAGGTCCATGAACAGGTAGTAAAGGAAGCAGGCAGGGATGTGCCCTCTAACACGCAACCCTAATGCAGCAGTTGTGGATGCTGATAGAGCATTAAGATGAACAGACCGCAGGAAGTGGCCGGACCCACATGCTCACCCTAAATAGCACATCCTACTGCTACCATTGGAGACATGGGTACTTGGCTGCATGTACCACTGCTCTAATGCGGCACGGAACTTCTCATGTCCTTACGCTTCGCTTCTCTGCAGCGTTCAATCTGACCAAACACAACTTGGGCTGGCTATTCTGAACAGCTGGGAAAATCTGCATGTGCCAACTGTGAGATCCAGCATCCTCTTCCTTAGACTGAGGGTTAAGCACATTTCTCCTCAGGTAGCAGCTGACAACTCCAGGTTTGTGCAAATTCTGTTAGATTTGGTAGAAAAGACAACACATTTTTGACAGGGGAAGGGCTTCTGGCCTGACACAAAAAAAAAGTATGTCTATCTGTCCTTCTAACGTGTAATAAGAAACGCCTTTGGTTTTTTTCCTTTTCCCCCTTTACTGCTTGGTGACCAACTACAACATCCTGACTGCAAGCTCCTCAACAGCAGGCTCTCTCCTGAGATGTCTATCACCTGTGTGAATTTGACACAACTTCCATCAAAGCCACAGGGCATCTTTCCATTGACTTCAGTGGAATCAAGCCCCATATGTTGCATAAGCAATTGATTACTTCCCCACAGGAGAAAGTTTTTCATGTCTGTAATTCATTTACGTGACTAGAACAAGGGAAGGGACTGAGCACAGGAAGAGTTGAAAGAAAAGCCAGGATCATGCAGTGCAATGAGGAACGCGCTCCTGCAAGACATCTTTGTGATGAAGAGAGATTGTGAAGATCGTTACTTGTAAAAGGAGATCAGCTCTTGTCACACCTTCCACCTCACACCCAAAACCTCTGAACACATACAACCCCCCCTCAGCCAGCAGCCTCTTTGATACATTGTGGGTATGTTTCTCACTTTAATCTTCCACAAGTTGGTTCTGTTCTAATTAACATCTCAACCCATACGAGGGATTCCCCGCATCTCGCAGACATCTCAGGCGCTGTTTCTTTCTCTTAATTTTCTTCCAGTGTCAACACAACTTTTTAGAAGCATCAAGGCACTGCTTTTGGTAGGCTTTCAAGTCACTCTTTTTATATGCCTGCTAAGTCAACCATAAATTTATGGTTACGAATACCACCACTTTCTGCACTTTTATTTGGCTTCATTCACAATGCAAATACAAAACAGAACTTCAAAGTTAAGCAGAAATCCTTTTGCTTCATGATAGCCCAATTCCTTTCCACATTTCTTTTCAAGCATGCAATGACAGGATTAGCTGGGGATTAATTACTTGAAACTCAGCCTGCATCTCAGGTCACAATTTTCTCATATTTTCAGCCTTTTAAACTTTCGTATCAACCAAATATTTGTCATACAGACTAATACTTACAACAGATAAGATATTCTTCTTTCCACACAAACTTCCTAGTTGGAGGTCTCAAAACCCAAACAAAAATCTTGCTTACTGTGCAAACTCCAATCCTCCTACCCCAATTTACAGTCCTATTCCCAAATGGAAACCAGACTGCTTTCCAAAAATGTCACCTTTAAAGGCACAAAAAGATCGTTCAAGAAAGCAGTATTCTCTGCTTCCTGTACTGTCCCTTAAAGGCAACTGCTCTTCTGATAGAATATACTTACTCACTGGAGGGTAACCTAAGCAGTCAGTTTACGTGCAATGTGATTTGATTTTTTATTAACTTTTTTCCATAAGAATGGTCATGGCCTGGATTAAAATACAACTGTGCTTACGTATTGACTCAGAATTGACTGCAGAATTTGGCTAACAGCACAGCAGGACTAGTCTAGGCTGGACACTTCATGGAAGCCAGTCATTTGAAGGGAATCTTTTTCAATGTAAAGGGTCATCTAAATAATCACAGCATGTAAGAAGATCATTCCTTAATTAAGATATCTCCTGCCACTGTTGTCCTAGTGGAAACACATTATCGCCATGGTAAGGACAAATGTTGGAAAGTAAAGATGTCTACAATTTCACTTTGGCTTAAGTCATAAAAGCAAAGAATAAAAATGCTTCCAGTCCTTTTTGTGTGTGACTTGCATCCTTCAATCAACAGGAAACATTCAGGTTCATGGGCTAGGTGTAACTGTATTCTATTTATTTATTCTTTATTTTGTTTACAGATCTTTTCTTGTCCAGTTCATTCCAGTTGTAACAGCAAAACAAAACAAAAACAACAACAAAAAAAACCCTCCTCCGCCATTAAATCTCACTTGCTACAAAAAATAATCTTGGGCCAGATCAGATCTGGCAGTATCACTCTGAAAATATCCTCAAGTGATTCTCTGCAAACAGATTTAGGTTATCTATAGCAAACTAATGGCCGAAAAAGACCCTTATTTTAATTTTATATTGAATTTAGTCTGATGCGCATGCCTTAAAGGAGCAAAATTAACTGCACCACCTGCAGGGCACATCTTACTTGCCGCTCTGAGAATGAAAAAAGTCAAGAGCAGGAGAGAACAGCAAAAAAGAAAGGCAAACCAAGTTGAACATAGAAGAGTAAATTAAACAATAAAGACATCAAGAGAAAGAAAGTATTAAAAGCAAGTGTTCAAGCATGTTCAAACAAAACACAGATACTGTGTTAAACACTGTATAAAAACAAGCTATGCCAAATTTCCAGTGCCCCATTTGCGAGCTTTGCATTAAAATAAAAACTGGCGAGGAAGGTGTATGCTTCTTCAGGGAAATGCTTTTGAATAAAAAAACACACAGTGGTGTTGAGGCAAGAATAAGCAGGGCAAAAGCTTTCACGAGAGAGACTTTTGGTTGCGCGAGGGATGTGGGTTACTGGTAGCATGTGTGTTTTTGCACTTTCACAAAAGGTAAATATGATCTTGACACCACATGGAAGGAGTCCTCCAAGTCGAAATTTTATTGAACATGAAAGACACACTTGCAAAAATCTTTTCATGTCTGTATAAATACAGTAGTTTAAAACTGGTAATACATAGATACTACTTAAATGCTCAAAACTATATACCTTTTCCTCAACCATGCTCCCTCATTATTAGCTTAGACCACTTATTTAAATTACTGCAGTAACAGTGCAAATGGATGGAGAAGAGCTAGTAGCCACTTTTTAGGTCAAATGACTGCCTTGGTTTTTTGACAGCACCGTACTACAGAAATCTAGGAGCATGGACCAGCTTGCCTGAAGTGATTCCCTATGGAGCAGATACCCAACACATGCAGTTCGGAAGCAGATCTCCAGGACTCTCATCTATCCCATTCACATCAGCCTCGTGGCCCCTTCTCTCCCCAGGTCAAGGAGCTGCCATCAAGCCCAGACAATGAAGTTCCCCTTTTCTCTTTACAGTAAGATTAGTGAATTGATTTTTTTCTTAACTCCTTTTAAAAAACAGAGCTATCTAACAAGTCACTGCCTGTGCCATAGCTGGGGACAGAAACGGTGCGTTGCACCACGACACTGTAGATGTCTCCATCAGAAAACCGACTCGCCCACCCAGAACACAAACCCAACAAACTGCTGTATCTATCATGCAGCTTGCCAAACTCCTCCCATGCCACCAGCACCTGACACTCACCACAAAAACACAGGGCTTGTTCCACCTGAATGCATCCTAGCGCTTGCTTTGGCACCACCTCCCTGGCCTAAATCTCCTCTACCTTCCCAGCTTTCCTTTCCCTCTCCCCTCCAGTAAGCCTCATCTACACTGCTGCCACAGGAGAGCTGCTGCGAACTCCCAGTTTAAAAAGAGAGTGCTAGTGTCACCTGAACGGAGATGCCCCAAGGCCAGTCAAAGCTTGCTATGGGGTCGTCCTCCAGCAACAAGTGTCCCTCAACACTGCTCTTATGATGGTTAGAAAAGAGCTCAGTATTATCATGGCCAGAGTGCACCAACCGGAATCTGATTATTGCCACTGCTGTAGTGTCACCAAAAATCTTGTATCTGCACTGAGGATCCAGCCCTGCTACAGCCGCAGTTACTTGCCTTCCTTGTGGGAACTACAGCACAGGCTTTCTGAAAGGATGGTGTCTCCTTCCAAGCCCGGTGGTGGTAGGGGAGACAAGTTTTGCCAGTATAACTCATGGCTGAGTGCATTTTCCTGTCTTCATTAAGGGTTTACACCAGTGTTGCTACCCTGGAAGTCTGCCATCAATAAGCAGGTCAAACCCCTTAGTCTGGGAAAAGCCTCTCTATTGTTCTCTGTCTCATGAACAGTTCTTCAGTAACTATATATTTTTTCTGGAGAGCAGGGTGTTAGAAAACAATTGATACGAATAAAGAGCTCTCCTTCACCACTGAAAGTAAACTGTATGCTTAATAAGATGAAATAATTTGGCCTCTGCAGGCCAGAAAACAATAGCCTCACTGTTGCACTGATACCTTGCAAGTTATGTCCTTGCGTCACCCAGAGCAAACTGTAACAGGGACTGCTCCACAGCTCAGATTCCCTTTAGACCTCTTAGCTAACCTCTTTTACCTCTTCAGGTTTCCCTCTTCAGCACAGACATGAACCAGCTGCTTCAGGAAACCTCAATTCCTTCAAAAAAATGAAGTTATCTTTTATGAGGCTGCAGTCAAGTCCCCTACATTTCTTACACACATCCTTAACTTTTATTCTTTACTCCAGGAGTTGAGATTGCATAACAAAGCAAATAATATCAACAACTGTGACTGACTTAAAAGGGAGCAACAGCAAGTAGAGCTTTGCCCTCTCTCTCTCTGAGCAGGATGAGAATCTACTAATTACTTTATTACCGTGTGGGTGGAAAAAGGAGTGAACTTCAAATTGGCACAGCATTCAACGCAGTATTTCCTTTATAGCAAAGAATGAAAAATAACCCCAAACCTAGAATAAATCTCCCTCCCCAGTTCCTCCTTTTGTTTACACCAGGTTTGAGGTTACTTACACAGTGGCACAATATTAAAGATTCCATACACATCTCCATGCCTTAGGGCATAAGCCCACCTTTAGTTATCTAGCACTGAGAAGAAACATTTCCTAGAGGCAAGCTACTACGTAATGCCCAGGATGATGTTTCTCGCATCCTCCTCCTTTGATCTGTCAAATAAAAGCCATTGCAAGAAAAAAGATGCTAAAACACTATATTATTTTATTTTCCTGCCACAATTCTATACTTACTTGCTCTCACTTTTATGGATCTTTTTATCATTACTGATGCAGACAAAGAGCCACTGGAAGCAGCGAAACAAACCACGTAAGGCACAATGAAATATTCAACACACACGTTCACCCTCAAGATAAGACAATAATAATGGAACACCTGAAACCAGAGTCTTTTCCCAGGTACACTAAGTTATGCCACTAAAGCCAAATGGGTTTTAGCAGTTTAAGTTGCCCCCTTGATACTCAAAGGCACAGAGATTATTCCATTATTGAAAAATTTACCACCACCACTATACAACAGCAACAGCTAGGGATCTGCAAAATAACAAAGAATACCACTCAGATATCACAGAGAGGACAAGAAAGGAAGATTCCTCCATGGGGAGGCTCTTCCATGAGGAACATCCTCAGGGGCTACAATTCACCGTGAGCCCAAGGTGCTCTTACCTGTGTGAGTGAGCATGTGCCGCTGCAGGGAATTTGCCCATGGAAAGACTCGTGGACAGTAAGGACAGGGGATATTTTGCAGGCAGTCTGAATAAGCGTTCCTCTTCCCTCTCAGCAGCTTATCTTCAGCAGTTTCCTTCTCATCCTCACTTGTTCCATTTCTGCTGCTTTCCTCCTTGAAATTGTCAGTGGACTGCAGAAACGGGCTAAATTTATTAGTGTCTGTGGTAGCCAGCATCTTCTCTATGCTGGCAAACTCCCCACTTGACTCCAGATCTACACCACTGCTAAGTTTAGGCTTATTTTTCGTTCCTTTCTTTCTACCTCTTTTCTTAGTCAACCCAGCATCGGCAATGGGAGACTGGTCTGGATCACACGCCTGAGTCAGGTCACTGGGCAGGCTGGAGTCTCTCTGAACAGCAGTCACGATTGTCACTTTTGCTTTGGCATTCCCTGATTTGTCACACCCAGTGGAGCTGCTCACTGCCTTGAGACTGGCATCTGCAGCCTCTGTTTTCAGCAAAGCGGGAGCAGAAGACACAGATGAAATGATCTGTGCTATAGAAGCCAACGGTGGCAGCTCTTTAGTTACTGGAGGCTTTGGCAAGAGAGGTGGCGGTGGTGGTTTAGGCCTCAAGGGTCTCAGCAAGGCAGAATTGCCAAGGAGAGCTGGGGAAATGATCGGGACAGTCAAATGCAATGAACCTTTCAGTGGCTGGGGATGTCTGACAGCCCTGTTTTTCTCTGAGTTCCCATTGGCACCAAAAACCAAAGGACACTGCAGACAATTATAGGCTTTATCACTGTTCCCAGAAGCAGCCAACTCTTGATTCCTGGCTTCACATGGGACATCATCTTTATCCTTCTTCAGGGCTTTAGGGATGGACAGGTCGATAGGCTCCATGGAACAGTCGTAGAGGGACAGGGGAGAAGAGCCAAACAGGTTCTCCTGCTTCACTTGCACAGCACTCAGGTTTTTGTTCTTCTGAGAGAAATCCAAAGGCTCATCAAAATCCATTGGGAAGTTGCCCGCAGGTTCAAGTTTGATGGGAACGTGAGACGACGTCCCAAGCAAGAAGCCGTTTTGTGGCTCCAGGAAAGGCGTCATGGGCTTGCGGTCCATGTAAGTGCTGTCCTCCAACAAAGGAGGGTCTGTCTGGCTTTCCTGGGCACTGCAGTCCACCGCTAAGATGTAATTTTCAATCTCTCTTTCTTGCACATGCAAGTGCTGCTTGAGGATATGGTGAATGCAATTTCTCTTGGCCGAAAAGGCTGTGCCACACTCCTTGCACTCAAACGGCTTCTTCTTCTGGCAGCCACTGTGTGTCCTCATGTGAATGCGGAGAGCCCGGTAATGCTTCAGGTCCTCGCCACACAGCTTGCACACAGTGTCTGGGGAGCAGAAGGCATCCACCATCTCTGCGGCATTGCTGGTGACATATTCAATGTTCTTTTCTATATCCTTCCTGGTCACTTTGAGGTGCTTCTTTCGCAGGTGCCTCTCACAATTGGCTTTCACTGTGAACGGGTAGTGGCAGATTTTACAGATGTAAGGCCTCTCCCCGCTGTGTGTCCGCAGGTGCCGGATCAGTGCTGCCTTGTCAGCTGCAATGTAGTCACAGATGTTGCACTGGTATGGGGAAATACCCAAGTGAGAACGGATGTGAGCTCTCAGGACACCAGAGAAGGCAAACACCTGGTCACAGAAACGGCAGGGGTACAAAACTTTCCTCACGGTTGGGGCTTTCTTGTTCGCTGCCCCTGCAATGATGGCTTTGAGGTCCCCTTCTGTCACCTCTTGCTTGATCTTGGCTTCCATGCTCAGAGGCAGGAGAGCTTCGATGATGCTGTCCTGCTCCAGTTGCGTCTTCATCTCATGCTGAGTTAAAGGCTCTACTTTGGGTTGGAGGAGCAACTGCGAGGAAGAACTCGATTTGGCTCCTGGCTGGGGGAGGTGAGAGTTGGAGGAGGACTCCACCGAGTTCTTGATCAGCCTCAGAGGGGGAGGTGGGAGGCTTGGGCTGATGCAGCCAGGGGAGGCTTGCTGGGCACTGATAAGAGGAGGAGGTGTAGAGGTTGCGACGACTGTTCGGGGCGTTACCAAAGGCTTTGGCTTCAGCGGTGGCATATGCTTGAAAATGGACTGCACAGGGACAGAAGGTGCCTTAGAAAGTGGAGGAAGACTGATCTGAGGAGGAGCAGAAGAAGCCATCTTCAAGATCTGCTGAATGTCTGCCAGCTCAATGGCAGACTCATTGGAGATGGGTTTTACCACAATACTGCTATCAGGCTGGATGATAAAACCCTTCTGGAAAGGCTGCAGCGAGAGGAGCTTTATGTTTTCTTTTGTAGGGGGAAGGACTGAAAATGACCCTCCCATAGAGGCAGCTTCCAGAGGAGAGAGGCTGAGCAGACTGGTGCTGCCAGGTTCCTGAGGTAGGTTACTCTTCAGTGCTCTGAGCCGCATTTCTTGGACCTCGTCTTGTGTATTGTCCTCCTGCTTGACAGGCTTGATGTCTTTGGTGTACTGTAGGCCCAAGGATGCCATGAAGGCTTTCTGGTCTGGGTTCTCGCTGGGTGGGGTCGTGGACTGTGGCTTGTGCTTGTCTTTTCCCTGATCCACCACGTGGGTTTCTGTGTGCAGTTTGAGCGCCGAAAGCATGGGGAATGCCTTGTTACACGTCTCGCAAATAAATCGATGGAAGTCACTGATGCACCTTCGCAAATTTGTTTCACACCAGACCTGCAAGACATGCAAAAATATTTAGAGTGGACATCTCAAACTGGAAAGGCATCACATGCTGCTGCAAAACAAAAGCAGTTCACTCTCTCTTCCATTGCCCAAGTTCAGGAGTTTAGAGTAGCCACCACCTACCCGGCATGGAGATATTCCTGCTCCACAGCCTTTAGTCACCTAAGTGGTGTATCTAAATTAGGGGCTGATTCTTCAAAAGTTCCCATCTATAAAGGCAAACGCCTTCAGAGGGCTACGCAGACTCTCAAATACTTTTCCATCCTGAACTTCCCTTCCAGAAACCTCTCTCACTTCACTGACAGGACAGGAGCCTTAGTAGGCTATACAGCAGACTTTAGTAAGCTGGGCAGTAAGACTACCTCCTTTAGCTTTATTACTACAAAGAAACTAGGAGGAGAGGAGAAAAAAAAAATGGTACCCAAGAGGACAAAACAACATAACCCCCCCAAAATAATATCTCCCAAAAGAAAATCAATGAAACGTAGAGTCCAAAGCAGAAAGGCTTTTGGTTAGTGAAGTTTGATTACATTTATTCTCCCAAGAAAAATACTAAGCTCACAAATGGATTTTATACCTGTCCCTGAAAACGGATCATGAATCCAAATGCTATATTTAAATGCTACTCAGATAGCTCACATGTTGCAAAGGTTCCACATCAAAGAAGAGCACAAGTGATAAATTAAGTGGAGGGCTGGCAAGGTCTTTATACTCCACACTTTATATACTCTTTGTTCAGACACTTCATAGGTCTTGCCTCACAGTGCAAGCAAAATTATTACAAAAGGAAAGTCCCAACACTTAAATCTCTTAATAACTTTAAATGTCTGCCATTAATTACAAAAGAAATAAAACCAAGTTGTTTAAAAAGTTCTCTCTTCTCCTAACTTTGTAACTTTTACACCAAAACTCTACTAGAGTTACAGAATGACCTACATGCTCCCCTGGACCAGCAGCAAATTTAATGACTACCACCTTGCAGCCAGAAGAGCTGGAAATCAATGCTTTAATCCAAGGAGAACAAGAAAAGTGCAGACACTGAATAAGCACGGTCCTGCTGGACTGTGCTGTTGATTTTTTCTTTTTTTTTTTTTTTTTTTTTTTAAATAGATAAGCAGCTTCATCCAGACCCAGACTAACTAAGGCAGGCAAGGTTTGACAGAGGGAGGAATAAACCACCCAATAGAAAGCTTTATGGCGCTCAGAAAAATATTTACAGGCTACCACCCTGCTTTTCTCCAGCCACTGTCCCTCAAAGGCGCAAAATCTTCAGACCTCACGTAGGGAACATAACGGAAAGGTGCCTGGGAGCACCTTGTGAAGAAGTCACTGAAGATGTCACTATTTAGTAAGTAAGGTGGCTTCCCAAAATTTTTCGTGATAAAATCTTTCACACTACAACTACATCCTTGTTACAGTAAATTAAAATAAATGATGTCTCCTTACCATTTGTCCTCCCTACTGATTTTAGTGTGGGATGGTTTGGGGAAGGAGAGAACTAATGGGCAGGCTGGAAGGGGCAACGATCTAACACTGCCAAAGTTTTCCTTTAAAATATTTTTATAGGTCTTTACACCAATAGTTATCCACTGGAATGCTGAAAAAAACCAAACCCCAATACCCTTTAGATGAAAAAAGAAAAAGGAAACGCAGAGAGTGTTTGAAGCCTACACAGACAGTGGTAATGTGCCTTCCATAAAATATCCTACACCCAGTCTCTGCCTCATCAAGGATGAGTCTTTGAATGAATTCAGAAGATATGTGCTGTATCAGCTGGTACTGTAAGCAATGAAGAACAGAGCATACCTGAGAAATGCGGGGGAACTTCCTACAGGAGAAGTCCGTGAATCCCAAGTCGTGGAAGCCTGCCGGAATCGAAGGGTTGTTCTGAATGAAAGGCTTTCCCATGGGATCTCTGGGAAGCTGCTTGTGGATAACTGCATTATGGCGCAGTAAGCCCCGATGAGTACGAAAGGTAATACAACAGATGTCACACCTGAAAAGGAAAGGAATAAAACAGAAATGACTTAGTGACTGCTGGAGGCTTAAGAACTAGCATTCTTCTCGCATTAGGCCAGCCTCCTTCCTCTCGCCCCATGATACTAAGAACCTGCTAAATGCAAAACGAAGCCACAGCACATCAAAAATCTATCACCACAGAAAGGCCATTTCAATCACAGTCACTTTCTACCAGTTTCTGGCTATTAAGTTCACTGGAAGTTCAAAGAATATAGTCCATGAGAACCAAGTGTCCCACGTGGGCAGACAGTGAAGTGGCAGCTGAGAGCACAGCCTTCTGACAACCTTCCCATTGTCCAACATAAAATATTTCAATGGCTTTACACCGTTTCATTTTTACTAAAAAGTACTATTAAAATAAGAGATTTTTAAAAAATCAGTGACAAGGAGAGGCTAAATCAGACCTAAGTAGCAAGCAGCTGCAAATGTGTAACTAGCACCTTTTTTAACTACTGCTTAAAACATTCTACTTGCATACCACTCAAACACCCGTGTATGAATTTTGTCTGCACTGCCTTTCCATAAACTTTCACTGATTCTTCTCAAATATATGAGAAATATGCTGTTTTAAAAGGAAAACTAGTGCTCCTTGAAGGGGAGGAGGGTCAGAGGAGGAAGGCCGAAAACAGGTTCAACACTTCTGACACGCATGCACCCCCTTCACAGCCAGTGTGCCCCAAAGAAAAATGCAGAAGCAATGTCTCTTCCTATCCACACTTCATTGCTATGATTTCTTGTTTTTCTTAAGTTCTCAAATCCCAAATTCGGCTAAACAAAAGCTTCTCATATAAAGTAGACTTGCATTAAACAATCAAAGGTGTTGGAAATGCAGCTATGCTGCAGGCAGTAAGGACTATGCAGCAACATTTGGCCAACACATCAACAAACAAGGCTACTGCCTTTTAAATATCTGGGATTTGAGCTCTGCAGCATGACAGGTCACGTCCACTCTGCATTCAACAAGTGACACACAGTTTCACTCAACATGGTTCCTTGTGGTTACAGCTCCAGCTTGCAACCAAAGCATGGGTTTCACAGAAGCAAACACCAGTGAATGTGAAGCAGTCAGATTTTGCCAGTGAGAATATTATATGCACTAGGAGTTTTTCACACGTCTCCCCTCGCCTTAGTTCTCCCCATACTGTCTTTGCCCTCCACATCAAGGAAAAGGACATGTGCCTACTCATTAAAAAAACATCCTGCAATTAGCAATAACTTCTGACAAAATCCTGAAACCACCCCCTCCCTGTCCTGTCCCTAACAAACTCCCATTGTTGTTCTTTTTATCACTACATAAACTTCCACAGACCTTTTTTATTCCCTGAAAATGAAGAGATAACCAAGTCACCCACAAAGCAATTGGACTCATAGTCTCTGAGTGGTGAAAGAAGCAAGTGTGAAGTATATGTAACACAGACTTTGTTATCACGGTACCCAGAAGGCTGGGACATAAATATTATGCACTGGAGGTTTAATCTGTTTTATCTCCCCTGTCAATTCACTTGCATCCTACCTTTGTAATTATTGCCAGCATAGTCCCTGCATTCCATTAAATACCAAACCAATGCCATTTACAAAGCAAACTTTTACTTAAAGAGGTCTGCTAAATATGACAACCATCTCTGTTGGTGGTGGGGGAATGCCAACATGTAGTGCTCCTCCAGCATCAGGATCTACAGCTCTCCTCCAGCTCTCCTGGCAGCACCTATTCCATGATGCAAAGCTTTCATCTTCAGCGAAAACAAAAACAGACAACCACCAAAACCGCTGGGGGAAGGAGGGCATCAAAGGGTTAGAGCAGTCACCTGAAAAACTTGCAGGCTACTGAAATAAATTCTTTTTTAGAGGTGATGAAAACGCCTCACGTGAAAGCAAGCAGCGCTCCTGGCATGCTCCTCCTGGTACGTCAGCATACAGACAACAAGGGCTTGCACGCAATGCTCCTGCACCACCAGGAGCATTGCTGGCGGTCTGTGGGGCCAGCTGTTCTGCAGAGGGATGCAGACCCTCACCTCAGGGCGTCTTGAGGCAGCTCCGGGGTCCCCAGTGTGCCTGGCCTCCCTTGGACCAGCAACCCAATGCAGCAGCTGTATCCACTTGTGTGTGACAGCGCAGGCACAGCTACTATTGATGGGACCACAGAGCTACTGGGAGAGCTGGTGCCTGTCACGGCACCCCCAGGATTTGGGCTGAGCAGGAGCCAGCACTCCTGGGCAAGCAGCCAGCCCCCCCACACAGCGGGGATGTGCGCCTCGTCCATCCTACACTCCCTCACCTCCATCGGCTGTGCGACACACTGATTTTAAGCACTGGTTTATTCAGGGCTCCCATCAAAAGCTGCACTTGAGAGTAAATCTTTCAGAGCAGAGACCCGTGTGAAAGTCCTTGTGTGAAAGTCCTTCACAGTACACCTTTATCAACTACCATGCCCCAGGACAGTAAAAATTTGCAATTTAAAAATGGTGTTTTCCATGTAAAGGGAACCACCTCCCCTCCCCCAAAACAAAAGTAATATATCTTGAAAAAGGAATATGGACTTTCTCTCTTTCATAATGCATAGAATTAAACACCCCTCTGTATTTTTCTCTTTCCTCCTTTGTCTTCTCTTTTATTTTCCTTGCTGTGAGTGAAGAAGCAGCAAGCACAAAGAGAAGCTGGGAAAAGGATTAAGCTCTTTTTCCATTTGGTCAAAAAGAAGCTCCTGGCTGAAAAAACACATCCAGATAAATCACACCTGTCATCTCAAGATGCAGGCACTTCAGGGCATATAAATGCACTGCGCCCTGGCTCAGCACCTTCCCCTGGTGTCACAGTTTACAGGATCACACGGGAGCTGAAGCATGGGAGGGACCCGCAGATGCCCTCCCTCCACAGTCCAGGCACACCTGTAGAGGCAGCCCCAGCTTGGAGAGCTGGAATAAAAACAGCCCGAGAAAAGCCCTCCATGAGAGATGCGTGGAGCAGCCTCTCCGGGGCAGGCTCCCCAGGCGAGCAGGTGGCCCGGTGGGCTCCAGCAACCGGGCTGGCACCTTGCGCCCGGGCCGCTCGCCAAGGACAAGGGAGGTCATTGTAAAGCCATTCCTGATGCTGAGGGGTGCCACCGCACCGCCTGCTCGGGAGGTCTCTCAGGCTCTGCACACCTCACTTGGGATTGTCAGTCTTTGCTATGGATGCAAGCTATTTAAAATACATGGCCTGTTTGCCCAAGTGTATGCACAACGTTTTTTTCGCGTGTGTGTTTTTGTTGAATTCCCTCCCCCTCACCTCAAGTAGGAAGGGAGTCCCGAGTGTCTCCCAAATGACATGACTTGAGCTTTGAACACAATTAGCAATGCAGATGCAGATATGGACGGGCACCAGCTCCAAGAAAAACTTACAGATACCAAGCTTCAAAACCTAACTAGTTAAGGCAAGCATCATGCTGCGTTGACTAAGGCTTGTGTTAATTTAACAAGGAGTAAGCTGCCATGCCTAGCAATGCATTAACTGGAAGCATTAATTTTTTTTAAGAAAGCCTAACCATTAATTCCTCTGTTTTGTGATCAGTACTATTTTCCGTCTTTAGGTAGTGTCAATGCCTACAGCATTTTTAAATCTAAAACCACAGTCGAAGGAGGACAAGAGAAAGGAATCCTAGGTGATATGAACATTTTTTCACCTTGCTTAAACGGCTTTAAAAAAAAAAAAGAAGTTAAATAATTGTGGAAAGTCTGAAAAGTCCAGCACATCAAATAAAGCATCTGAAACATATGGTAATACTTTGCTCCTGATGAACTTTAAAAAAAACCAAAACAAAACATGAAAAAACCCCCCTCTCCTTACAATTTCACAAGTCTGCTCACGTGTAGTGCCAAGTCAAACAACACGGATGGTATGGCTGCAGAGAACAGAGATCAGAACAGGTTCTGAGGTTGTAAGCAGAACAGGCAGAGCAATGGCTCAACACCTGACTGGAGATAAAAACACTCTACTTGCAAGGTAAGTTTCCAGATGTAGCAAATAAAAGCTGCTGTGTTATCATGTGATTGCTAGTCTTGGCCACAGTTTTCCATTTTTCTATAAATATGATTACAGAGCAGAGAGAAGAAAGCTGTTCAGTTCCAAGCACAGAGATTCAATTATAAGTAAAAAAGGAAAAAGCTGCTTTTAGTAGCTAAGACCGCTTTAAAATGAACTTCATTCTCAATTGCCTTTACATTTTGGAGTTGTTCACACCTGTACAATGCAATCGTAATACTAGGGCTCTGGCTCACTGGCAGAGGTGTAGAAAGCAAGTGGGTGAGAAAACAGAACTGCTAAAACACAAAAGCAGAACCGAAATATAACTGTGCAATGACAGTGCAATGAGCAGGGTGACCTTGGTGCTCAGGCCACGTACCACACCAGACGAGTCTGTTTAATTATTACTACACCAGTGCACCTTTTTCCTTTTTTTTAAATGCAGACAAGGTCTCTGTGTAAAAACACACCATTAAAAAGCTTTCTACTAAAATAAGTTAGTATTCTTGAAATCTGTAATGCTAATTAGGATATAAAAGCATTTTAACAGGCTTTAAGAAATAGTCAATGCTTTGTGCAGTTTATTCAAGGGGCAAGCCAGGATTTGCTACACTTAGGACAAGCAGCACCTATGCAAGAAAAGTTTACATAAGCGATGCCTGTTGCCTTGCATTATGCTCTCCTCTGAGCCAATTCCAATTTGTCAGCAATGGCAAGAGCTTTTTTTCTTTAAGAAAAGGAAAGACATTTTAGAAAGGAAATGCAGAGCCAAATTTCAAGCAAAATTAATCGGTCTTGATTTTGATTAAGGGTAATGCAGTCAAACATTCAATCCTTCTAAATTTTATGTTTCAGTAGTCAAGATGCAAATGCCCAATATTTATATCCATCATTCTGTTACCAAGAAATAAAACAAACACTATGCTCTGCATTACCTGAGACTGGCGGTGGGAAAGGGAAAGTGACATTTAGCATTCTTCTACTTATGTTTCTGAAACCACACAAGAGTAGACCAAAACCTGAAGTTTTCACCCATGCAGGTCACTATGTTGCCCATATTGTGGATGTCAACAAATAAAAACAGTGTTAATTTCTAGGCCTTATCTAAAATAAAAAGCTTGGTACCATTTTGTTCCTTTCCTGTCTGTCCTCTTTAGCAATTGCCACAAACAGAAGCAAGGAAAACAAAACAAGAATGAAACATATCCTGAGACAGAAGTCATTAATACACAGTTATGTTACTAAGTCACCTAACTCCTCCCACTGAAATCCCTAATACGTACCGTATATAAACTTCTACCTTTGTCGTTGTTATTATTCTCCTTTCTGTCTCACATTATTTGCAGAATTAATGCAGCTCTCCTTACAAGTAAAGAAAATTGTATGCTGACCTAAAAATAATACAACTGGGCAGAAGAGAAAGATGGGCGATTCCCTGCCGTTGACTCATGTCCGTTCCAGGGACTGGAGCAGGCTCCCAGCCTCCGCACCGGTAACGTGCACTGCAGAGGAGGCTGACAAGGAGGGGGAGATGGAGAAAGGATGGTTTTAAGCATAAGGGCTTTCACCGCCTATGAAAGAAAAACTAGCAGGTTACAGACATATTCCCTTTCAGGAAAGAATTCTTTTGCTTCTCTCTCACTTCTTTTGGGGCAAGGCGAAGGGAGGGAGATGAGAGAGAGCAAATTGGTTTCTGCTCCTGTGCAACCCCACCCAGGTCCAGATACTCATCTCCTTTTGGATGAAAAACCCTTCCTGGCTTCCACACCCAGGGCCCTGGGAAATAACATCCAACAGCTGCACTAATCTCTCCCACTTGCTGCAGATGAGTGATGGAAACGCAGCAGTGGTGCAAACGCCGCTCCTGCCTCCCTCCCGGGGATCCCTGCTGTCCTCCCAGGGGTCCTCCCGCTGTCCTGCGATGACCGTAACTGCCTCCTTCCCCTGCAGCAGCAAAGCATGTCTGACCCCGACGGACTTGCTGCTCTCCCATCTCCACCTCGCCCAATGCTATGGGTCAGTGCCAAAACCGCAAGCGGCACAGTAGCACCGGGAGCCAACTCCCTGACAGGCGCTACGGGCTGGAGAGGCTCCCCTCCCCTTTCCCACTGTGTAGAGGGACACACACAGCTCACCAGAAGTTCAGTGCACACTGCTTCAGATCCTCAGCAGAGGCGGGACTTTTAACTTTTCCTCCCTCCCACCTCCCCAGGGGCTGTCCGACTGTGTTACCAACGTGTCCTGTCGCTCCCTTTAATCGCCTCCCTCAAAGAAGCCACCCTTGGGTGCAGCAAAGGCTGAAGCCACTGCGCCAGCCCTTCTATTAATAGAGGGATGCACAATGCTTTGCGCATTCCTACAGCCACGCTGTGGTCCAGGCGAGAAAAGTATCGTGTAGGAGCCAGGCCAGATCCGATATAAACCAGGGTGATGTGCTTCAGAAACCTGGCATGCTGCAGAGCCAGTGTCCATACCGGCGTATTGTGACTCCCACAGTCAGAGTAACTCAAGTGAGGTTAACTGCTATAAGGTTTATTAAAAGGCATGAGCCATCCTGTGCCATCTTTTAACTTCCTTTATGTGTGAGCAAAGAAAAATCTGGAAAAAAGATTTCACTTCTTCCCAGATTTAAATACCTCTGCCCCAGTGGAACAGTAGCTTACTCTAGCATTTACTTCAACAGAATTAACATGCAACTAAGAACAAATAAAGGCAAAATGGGAGATGGCCTGCAGACACTTGCACAGACAAAGTGGTTAATTTTCTCATAATGAACTTTTTACTTAATAAAGGTCAAAGTTTTAAAAACCAGAAGTGTCAAGAAATTGGCTGGACAGAATCAAGGAGCAAGAGCTGAAGATCAACATAAATAACAATGAAGGGTATAATAATTAGGGCAAGCACACCTGGGGGGGGGGGGGAAGCATGACCAGTACAGTCCTCTACAGCTACCAAAATTGGAAGCTGCGCAGCATCCAAAATAAAAGTCATTATTTGTGCACACAAACTCAAGTGGACCTTCCGGTATTCTTTCGGGGTAAGAAAAGGAAAGCTCTTCCTGCCTTCTAACACATCTTTCAAATATGGAAGCCAAGTACTTGTGCAGTTTTAAAATTAATGATAAGAGTTACAGAAAACTATTTGTCTACCATGTTAAAAAAGCAACACCACTTTTCACAAGTAACATAAGAAGAAACACATCTACAGGCACTTGTCTATCCTATAACCATCCACTGATGGCAACAGGGCTCACAAATAGGTGCAGCTGAATCTGGACTGAACACCCTTGCCCTTATCTACATTTGCAGGTAAGCTATGCTCAGCATGCAGACGTGACTGCTAACAAAATAAGCAGCAGCCAGCACTTTGAGAGAGCCTGCGTATAAACAAACCCTGGCCATCAGGACCAGGCAGGCATGCTAATAACCTATTTTGGCTCAGTCCTCTTTCCCTCCTGTACTCCCTTTTACGAGAAGCTTTCCTCTACAGTCAGCTTTGCATTTTACCCACTTTCTATTCTTGCAGCTGAGCTAAGATATTCAACACCATGTGACACACCACACAGTTTCTCCTGAGAGCGTCACTCCCTGTGTCCATTCACTATCTGATATTTTTACCCTGCTGCTCTGGATTCCCAGTCTCCTCACACAATGAGCTCCCTGATGTGGGATGACCACTTCTAGGCCAGCGTTGGACTCGCGCTGCTCTTCAGATGTTTTCCATCTCTCTTTTCTGAACAGAAACTTCAGAAAGCACTTAAAATGCAGTTCTGGTCTGCTTTTGCAAGCCAGCATACAAACAGATGCTCAACCCATTGATTTTACTTCTCCATTTGCTCAGTAAAAGGATGCATTCACCAGCCTGCTTGCATACCCTCTCCTCTGCCTTATCAACATTAAGAGCTGCATTGTACCACAGCATATTTTTGGTCCTAGCATTTACCAGAGCTGGATTTCATCGTCACCAGCTGGCTCATGGAATTGCTCCCACACTGAAAATGCTGCCAGCAGAGATCAGGATTCAGTTCCTAGTTCTATCAGCAAGTCACTGAGCAAGCAGCTTGCAGAGCAGAGCAGGAGAGTCAGCTGAATCGGCAATGCCATACAACTGACCCTTGTGCACCTCCATCCTTGGCTATAACAAGTCTTGTAGCATCGGCTCTGTTAGTACTCATTAACTCTAGCAGCAGTTCCTGTCTAAACTATCCTTGCTGGTACAATCTCAAACAATGACTAAGAAGGGAAGTATCGGGGCCAAAACATAGTGTGCCAAAACCAAAGGTCAAGGAGGTCCACGAACATGTCTATGCTGGAGTGCTCTCCATCTCTCTCTCGGTACTCAACAATCATGTAGGATACAACAACCTCAGAATAATCCAGCTGCATTGAAAGAGCACAACGTTTCATATTTTGAAGTGCTAACAAGGAATGACGCTTATCTATGCGCACACCAACAGTTGTGACAGAGATGGAAAAGTAGTATGAAATTTCACAATGCTGCATGAAGACTACTTGTCACTCATGCTTCAAGTTGCTTCCAGTAACAGTAGTGTCAACTACTGTGAAAAAACTTCCTCTCCCCACCGTGCACCCGTAGTTTTGTCTCCCAAGTAATATAAATTGCAAACAACATTTAGTTTTCAAACACATTCACTCTTGTAAGTTTGCAATGTCACTAACACCCTCTTGCCACAAAGGCTGACCACGCGTAGAAAGCAATGTGCTTCACAAAAATGAAGTCAGCAGGATTATTCCCTACTACATAAGGAGAGAAAAGACAGAAAGTGAGTTCCTAAAGTTCCTTAAGTAGGCACTGGCAAAAACAGGAATGAAACTTAAGGGGCTTTTTCTGGTGTTTTTTTTTCTTTTACATCCTGTACAATGTACTTTTACACTGTCATATTGCTGCTCCGTACACAACTTAGTCTTGTCCTAGTCTTTTCTACTGGTGCTAATGATTGAAATAATCTCCGTACACTTTAAATTTACATTAATTTATTTTCTTGGCTATTTTATCTTCCCAAAGCCGATGTGCAGAACTGCCCTGAAGAACAGTAACTGGGCAATAAACATGTAAAATTCTAAGTAGCTGAAATAATTTTGACGCAAAACCCACTTCCTTTTGTCTTGACTTAAACGGGGCTGCTCATGTGCATTGGCTAAAATGATTTAAGATTAGGATGTAAGTCCAGGTGCCTTGCAGCATCCCACGACCCACAGAATCCAGGAGACCATTCCTAAGGCATTTAAGTTGTCCACTCCTTCTGAGTGAAGCCAGGTAACAACAAGACACAACGATAGCATTTTCTACCTGGGAGTGTTTTCAGAAACAAGAGCTCACAGTGGTCACCCTGGCAAAACTGGAGGCAGATGCCAACAGACACCAATGGTCAGGGTGTCCTGACACTTTCCATTCCAGGACCTGAGCTCTTCTGTTGCTATGCCTGTTACTGATTTAACAGTTCAAAACAACAGCTTTCCATGGTGGCGTTCAACCTCTAGCCAATTTGACTTTACAAGTTTCAGCAAAACTTGGGTAGGCTGTTTTGAAGAACAAGGTAGACTGTGAATGGCTTTTGGTTTTCTTTGTTTGGAGGTTCTACAGAAGCACATTACCCTGGGGCAAGAGAACTGCTTTTGCTGTCCTTGTGAAAATATGCCTGGGATTTGGCAAGTTACAAAGCTTAATATATTATATCACTGTTTGGACATGCTCTGTAAAATGTCAAAAAACTTAATCTACCCTGAATTCATTCACGGCAACAGGCATCTACTGGTTCTGGTCACCAGGCCAGCTCAGTGAGTGAGGCAGACAGTGTCTTTCACACTCTGCAATGTCTATTTATTTCTTGTCTCCTATAAAAAGTTAGCAAAAACAAATCCTGTAACTGAAGGCAATGCCACACTGAACCAAATGTGATCAGAAAGCCCCCATAACACTCAGTAAGATCCAGGCTTTTACCATGTTCAAACTGCCAAACCATCCTTGCTGAGAACTGATGTTGAAACGTGTCTCTAAGAAAGGAGGTAACTGCAACGCTATCACCACCTCCCTCCTCCTCTCCTCAGGAAGATACATGGGCATGAGAGGCAGCATAAATGTCTCCTTGCTACTGTGAGGAAGGAAAAATTTAAAAACCTTTAGCTGTTGGTACAGAGAGTACTGTAAGAAGCCTCCTGGAGGAGAAGGAGAGGAAATACAAAGGGTATGCTCTGGTTACAGTGAAACCCAACAGAGGAATTTTATAGTGCATGTACTTTTTTAAAAGCCACACGTTTTACTTTGGCAAGTACAATGGAACAGGCTTAAAGGAAAGAGGAGAAACCTCACATAGCGCCTCAAGAGCTTTCTCCCCAGGAAATCCTCACGTCTCCTTTGCTTGCAGTGCTGATGTTGCTCAGAGCTGTCTGTCAGGCGACCTTTACAAGCACATTACCATGTTTGACAGCAACCCTCCGCCACAAAAGTTTCCAGAGAAGTTACCCCGCTCCGCAAGGTTTCTCATTTTCCCTGTTGGCTGCACAGCATTTCAGTGCTCTGCTAATTATATCAACACTCAGATACAAACTCACCAAAATAGACGGTGTCCTGAGGCCCCAGCTGCAGGGAAACAGACGTCTTCTTTAAATAATCCAGGTAGAGAGGCGAAGGGGGTCAGGAAGCACCCCTGGGCCACCTCCCACTGCTAATGGGGACTGCAGACAACCTTGCTGGGACCAGCCCCTGTCACTAATTAGGGTGGAGGTCCCAGGGCTTCAAAGGGACAGAGACTGACGGGGTGGGGGGTGGGGGGGGGGCGGGTAATGCCATGAAGGAGATGCAGTGCCACAGCCCATTGTCAGCAGGACAAAGGGCCCTATTATAGCTCCCAAGAGCAGGGCAGTTCTTACCATAATTAGGAGACAAAGATGCACGATTTAGGATTTTACATAATCAAGAGATACTCTCCCAAGCGGGAGCCCCTCTCACACAATCAGTGGATTAAGTATTGTTTATTCTGCTGCAAGTAAACAATGAGTTGCTCCCTGCTCGGGGCTTTACATGAAAAAGCCGTACTGGAGAAGACAATGCGGGGCGTCTTTTCATCTGACTTTGAGCAGCTAACCCTGTGATTTAAAGTTGTTCATTTGACAGTATCTGGAAGGGTAGTGGCCCACCCTGTAAATTAGCTGCTCACATACATACTGATTCGGGGGCTGTCAGACAGTCTTACCTTTCCTGCTACTTAGCAGAGGGGGGCCTGGACAGACAGACGCTCTGGGGGCAAGAGGTTGTATTTACACAACAGCACTACAATGGCAGGATTAAAGGACCACAAGGAAGCCAGGCAGAAGCTCCTGCACACCCCGGCACTTTGCTGCTGCTGCTGGGGATGCATCTCTGAAGGGAGGTTGGCACCCCTGTCAAGGCAATGCACGCTGGTGCATCGCTCCAAAGCCGATGTCTGCAATCATTTTTATACTAACTACCGGGGGAGCAGAAAGGAGTCGGATGTTTGCCCTGTGGTTTACAAAGAAAGGCACGGCTAGGCAGATTGAGCATCACTTATTTTTGGTCGTGACAAAACAGTCTGTGCTGGGCTACCTAAAGCGGTAGCTGCAAACCAACTGCCAGACCCAGAGCATCTGGCTCTGGGATGCACAACATCTGATACCTGCCTCACAGAAGTCCTCATCAAGTGACTCTATTTTTACAACATTGGCAATAGAAAGAGATTGAGCGTGTTCTGCTCCCTGCTCTTTGCTCATAACACAGCTGCTACACGTTTTTGTTTGTTTGAACTTTGTTTAAGGAGAGTTCTTCCTCCTTGTCTTCTATAATAGGGAAACACCAGGATTTGATGAACGCCTTCTAACGTTTTGCAGTTTGCTCTCCCACCATGAGCGCACCCATACACATGTGCCTCCTGCTCTGATACTCTAGCAAAATATTCTTTTCTTCATCTCTTTCACTCAAAAAACCACCCCTAAGCCTCACCAAGAGGAATCATTTCAGTCACATGAACTCAGGACTAAGAATGGCGTGCCCACATTCAGCATATCTTGTTGAATCCTACAAACAGTCTTGCAGAACCCTGGGAACCAGGGGATTACAGCCCCTGCCTGCCAAGGATTTTAACCCATTTCCTTTGGGATGAAAGAGTCACCTTAACAGCAGCCCAGACTGCTCTGCTTACCAGAGGATTTTCTGCTAGGTTGGGCAAGCAGACAGTGCCATTTGACTTGTCTAGACTAGGACAAAAGGTGTGTTTTAAACCAGATAGGCAGGGCAAGTTGCGTTTGAATATGTTAGCTGACCAGGAGAACCACAATTTCCTTGTCCTGCCCTATCTCCACTGACATGTCCTAAATTGCTAAAGCAAATATTTGACAAAAAACCCCTTGCCATCACCTAATGGCAAGCCCGTAAAGACCAACATCGCAGCACAAGCCTTAATGCATGCCCACAGAGCTTGACAATCGTGGCTTTGATTTAGGGACACATTTTAGTCTTTGTTGCTCAACACAATCAAGGGTAGCAAAATCCATTTCAGGAGAATATTATCCAAAAGCAAGTCTCCTAATCCTAGAGAAAGAGTTGCATGAAGAGGAACAGCCTATTTGCATAGCCAGTGTGTCTTTCTGCCTTGGCGCTGCACACTACAAAGCTGCCAAGCTAGAAGGGTATCTGTTCTGTTATCTTTTATCCCTCACTCAAAGCAAGAGAATCCACCTCTCCACTCAGGTCCATGGCATAGAACTTTGCAAAGAGGTCATATCTTCATAGAAGCTTCAGATAAGCCTAATATGACAGCCGCTTTCTCTAAAGCATAATGTATATGGCAAAATTATCTCAGACTCCCCTTTGTGAGGGTTGCAGAGCTCTTACCAGAGAACAACTGTTTCAGTTTTGCTCTATAATGAAAATTCACTTCATTTACTTCGGAAACAGCAAACTCCATTTAATTAACTACTATTTGCTGGACCAAGTTTAAGAAACAGCTTTCCAGCTCCTTTCCCCAATAATTACAGCACCTACAATGCCTTTAAAAATGGTTTTACATGTATTCACCAAGGTTTTCTAATTAAAAAAAAATTGGAAAATTTAATAGAATTAATCCCATTTAATAGAATGGGATGGCTCGGCTCCATGCCATTCTATTAAGAAATGGTATTCAGGAGAGAGTGTTGACACTTCAAGATGCTGAATTCTGCACCCTTCCAAAAAGATCATTGAGAGTCCAATGTCCCAAAATAAGCTTAAAACACTGACAAGCTTCTGCAAATGAACAATCTCCTTTTCTAAAAGAGCAGGTTTTCTACATGTCTAAACCAGACATGGAATATCTTTTTTATATCTTCATGTAGCTGGCTCTACATTTTTCTATGGTAAAACACAGGAAACAAAGTATCAGGACTTCCAGGGGCAATTATTTGAACCAAAACACAACACCCAAGCACCTTCCCAAACAATTAATAACCAATTTTTCCTTGTTAAGAGAAGCTCATTTAAGCCAAAATCCAAATCATTCCTCAACCTCAACAGGCAGAAAAGCGTAACATGTTTTATTGAAAGTCTGGAACCAGAAACTCATCTATCGTCACTCACTCCCATGACTGACAACAAAACCTTTACATCCAGCCGCTGCCTTCTCCCCAAGCAGAATAATCTCATAGGTTGGTACCTGAATACTTTTATCAAGTTTTGCTTCATGTTTTATGCATCTTGAGTTCAACTTGTTAAAATTTTGCAATGTTGCCATTTTACAGTTTTATGTAACAGTGATAGGTTTGGAGGGGAGGAAGAGGTGCTTTAATTTCTTCTAAAAACATTCCCAGCTATTAACTGGCAAGATTTCCTGTATTTGCAAAAAATAATAAAATTAAGCCCTACAGCACCCTGGTGACATAAGATGAGGCAGAAACAGTTAAAAACCTGTTCAAAATCACACAAAGCAGGGCATTAACAGTGCAGGGGGCTGAATGGCTCCTGCCCCTCCCCAGCAGGCTCCCTCAGGCCATCTGGTGACCAGAAACACTCTCAGGACTACTTCTTACCTCAGCGAATTGTCTGGATGTGTCTCCATGTGGGACTCCAGCCCATACTTGCAAAAAAAATCTTTGAAACACACTGGACAATGATAAACTTCCTCCTCAGCCTTCTTATCCCCTTCACCAGGGTGACCATCCTCGACAACCTTCAGAGAGAGGGAAAAAAACCTCACTAGACCAAATTTTAAGTAACAAACCTAACATACAATCCATTTGAAGTCCTTTTCGTAAAAACGAAGCAGCGGGCTTCATCCATAACTTTGCTGCAGGCAACCAGAAATGACTAATTTCAGCAGTAGAGAGTGAGCCACAGAGCCTCCACACGTGTGTGAGAACATGCACAACTGAAAAGGAGGCTCAGTAGGAGATAAAGTGTGCAGCTAAGTCACGGATACATCAGTTCTAATGAGAAGCTGCGATGTGAACAACTTACAAACCCATATGTTTATATACCACTGAACTAGCATTCCTCCCCCTTCAGAAAACCAGGTGGGCTGTCAGCCTCAATTATTTATGCCACTGAGATACTGCCAACTCCTAACTCAAGTGGTCCAGGGAAAAGCAATGAACTTCTGCATGTTTTCTATAGCCCTCTTCTGATTACAGGTAGAAAAGCATGCACAGAAACAAGGGATACTGAGCTAAATGGAACTGCTACTAGCTTGCCATTTAGATAGTAAGTGGAAAGGGTCGAGTTAAGTTTGGCAGCCACCATACATTCTGTATAAATGACTGAAACACACTAAAATATTTCATAAACAAAACCCAAATGGAAATGTCTAGCCTTCAAATAAATATTTTCTGCTTGCTCTTGCAACTCCAGTAATGCAGGATTATGCTACTGTGAAAGGGAAATGTACTGCAGATTTTTTTCTTCTCCAGATCAAGACAAAACCAGACTTAAGCTGTTACTGCTTTTGAAATAAACACTGGTTTTTTTAAAGTTCAAATCACTGTCCTGCAACACTACTATGAAGTAAATGCGAGAAAAAAAAATTGGGGAAAAGGTGCAGTAGCAAACGAATAGATCGTCCTCTTGTCATCCAACAACAATTATCTAATATAAATCATAAGCAAACCCAAAAATTTAAACAATAAAGAATTAAACTCCCCTGACCTCTTTCAATCTCTGAAATTAGAAATTCATTTTCAATCTCAGACAACAGTGTTGGCTACGCAGGAAAAGCATGGCATCTTAAAATATATACAGGGCTGTAACAAGACCACATTTTAATATTTCTATGCTGACTGCATGAACAGAACAGCTGACAGTTTAGGAGGTAGCCAGGAAAGTCTTTTGCTTCACGCCTGTAAAGAACCTTTTTTGCAGGTGTCCTCTCCTCTCTGTCCATCTCAGCATCATGACTAAACTTCCGTTTTGAAGACAATCGCCTGCGCTTCAGCGGCGACGGGGGAGTTGTGCTTGCTGTGCTGTTCGGATCCTTCTCGTGAATCTTCATGTGCCTGAGCAGGAGGAGGAAGAAGACACTGTCAGCAGGCAAATCGGAGTGGAAAGTCCACATAAATTTTAATGCCACCACCACTTCTAATGTTTGCCTTTAAAGGATACCAGCAGAGATCCCATAAACCGGACTGCACTTCTGAAAGACAGCTGGGGCACGATCCAGCATGGGCCCTTTGCAGTGCCCAGGATGATGTGGGGCCATGGCAGGGAGCCCAGCAGCTCTCCCCCATGGCCCGACCCACAGCACAGCACTTGCCCTGCTACTGCCTGGCCCCATGAGCATCGTGCCCGTCCCCCATCATTCAACAGGCCCTGCTTCTGCCTAATACTGTATGGTAATCTACAGGCCCAGCCTCCCAGTCTTGTGGCAGTCTAAGAAGTAAAAGCCTGTAGCTTAACATCCACTTCTCTCAGTGCAAAAAAAGCGCCCCATCTTCAGCTGGCTCTCCTTTTATAGTTTCGGACCATACCCCAAATGGGTATACATCAACGTCAGAGCGACACTTCTTAAATACATTTGTTTCCTTCTCATCCTTAACACACTGGTGCACCCCAATATCGAATTTCAACAGCAACTTTGAAGTCAAGATATACCTGGTCATACCGTTAAGCTGCAGCAGGTTTGGCTTGCAAAACTCCGTATTGCCAAAGCATGTTCACAAACCTGCTTCCCCAGGAAAACAACTATTTCTTGTCACAAGGACACTGGAAAGTGGAGAGGGACAAAATGGCTTAGGAAGCAATCTCATGAATATCTGTACACCTGACCTGCTTGCCTCTTGGTTTTCCACATCTGCAACCTGAGAAAGACACTGTCGTCTAGTTCCAGGGTATTGCTCCCATGCTTCTGCTGCCAGAAGAAACTTCTCCTGGAGAAGCTGGCAGCTCACGGCTTGGATGGGCATACACTTTGCTGGGTAAAAAACTGGCTGGGTGGCCGAGCCCAGAGAGTGGTGGTGAATGGAGTTAAATCCAGTTGGCGGCCGGTCACGAGCGGTGTTCCCCAGGGCTCAGTTCTGGGGCCGGTTTTGTTCAATGTCTTCATCAATGATCTGGATGAGGGGATTGAGTGCACCCTCAGCAAGTTTGCAGATGACACCAAGCTGGGCGGGAGTGTCGATCTGCTCGAGGGAAGGAAGGCTCTGCAGAGGGATCTGGACAGGCTGGATCGATGGGCCGAGGCCAATTGTATGAGGTTCAACAAGGCCAAATGCCGGGTCCTGCATTTTGGTCACAACAACCCCATGCAACGCTACAGGCTTGGGGAAGAGTGGCTGGAGAGCTGCCCGGCGGAAAAGGACCTGGGGGTGCTGGTCGACAGCCGGCTGAACATGAGCCGGCAGTGTGCCCAGGTGGCCAAGAAGGCCAACGGCATCCTGGCTTGTATCAGGAATAGTGTGACCAGCAGGAGTAGGGAAGTGATCGTGCCCCTGTACTCGGCACTGGTGAGGCCGCACCTCGAGTACTGTGTTCAGTTTTGGGCCCCTCAGTACAAGAAGGACACTGAGGTGCTGGAGCGTGTCCAGAGAAGGGCAACAAGGCTGGTGAAGGGTCTAGAGCACAAGTCCTGTGAGGAGCGGCTGAGGGAACCGGGGCTGTTTAGCTTGGAGAAGAGGAGGCTGAGGGGAGACCTTATCGCTCTCTACAACTACCTGAAGGGAGGTTGTAGTAAAGCAGGCCTTGGACTCTTCTCCCAAGAAACTAGCGATAGGACGAGAGGAAATGGCCTCAAGTTGCGACAGGGGAGGTTTAGACTGGACATCAGGAAGAATTTCTTTACCAAAAGAGTGGTTAAGCATTGGAACAGGCTCCCCAGAGAGGTGGTGGAGTTGTCAACCCTGGAGGCGTTCAAAAAAGGTGTAGACGTGGCACTCCAGGGCCTGGTTTAGGAGTCATGGTGGTGTTAGTTGATGGTTGGACTTGATGATCTTAGAGGTCTTTTCCAACCTTAATGGTTCTATGATTCTATGATTCTTTTTCTGAGTACTAAAAGCTCAAATTGTAAATCTTACTTTTTAAAAAAAATGCAGGGCCTTTAGCCTCACTTCAAATTTAGGTGCTTTTGAAGAAAATCAAACTTAGGCTCCTACATGCAAAGGAAATTTTTGCTTCTAATAGGTAGAAATGGGAGTGCAGGAGAGAGCTGCCCTTTGTCTATATGACTGACTTCAAAGCAGCACACAGGAGACAATGTTAATGGCATTTGGGCACATCCTTCAGAAGTCACACCCCCAATTCGGCTCAGGACCGTGCCATTTATCTTGACTGCACACTATCATGTTCAAACATGAGAGAATGTTGTAACCTACACGAGTCTCGTATGTCCTCATAACTGCTTGGGTGTTATGACATAAAATCCATTTTAGTTTTGGATGCCAAGGGCATGATGCTTTAAGATAACACACTGGACCAAACTGACCCACGGGCAGACTCCACTGGAACTGCTGGGAGGACTGTCTCCTCACACAACGCTTTTTTTAACTTTTCCTTTTACAACCTCTGAACCTTTAAAAAAAAAAGGCATCTATATTACCATCTCAAACTACAGCCAGGCTTCTGAGGGTGTTATGCAGGAACAGCCTCAAGCCAAAAGCACCACACGTACCAGAATCGATGCAAGATTAAAATGGCTGTTCAGATACTGCCTGCTTTCAACACTGGGCAAGGCTGGGGCTGCTTGGAGGACCAGGTCCACATGAGGAAAAACGTGCCCCCCAGTAACCCTCACTGGTCACACAAATGGTGGACGGACACTGGTGACACCTGTCAGTCACACTGGGATGTTCAAGGAGAGAGCATCTGTGTGCAGACGTGCCCAGCAGGTTGGGCACAGCATCACAGAAACATTGCTGAATTTGTCTGACCTCTTTCCTGCCGATTGCTCGACTGGGAGCAGAAGGAAGGTTGAAGCACTGAGGGTTTGGCTCTCTCCAGGTTCCACAGGACCCAGGGAGAAGTCGGAGCGCTGACACAGCCTCCACAGGGCAGTGCACTCCGTGCCTCGGCCCTCTGGCAGCCCCGCCGTCATAGGCACCAAAGCTAACTGATTTATCTGCATGAATCCAGTGCTACCCGGTCTCACAAAACCTGCAGGGAAGGCATCTACAGGTATTGTCCTGCCTCATTGTCTTTCTTCTTTTTTTATTCTTTTTTTTTCCCCTTATGGCACTGATCTAACTTCTCATGCTAGCTAAGTCAATCCCAGAGCTTCCTACAGGTGATAAATCAACAGCGTGAGGAGCAGTTGCCTGTATTCATGCAAGAATAAGGGAGAAGAAATCAGTTATTTGTTCAAAGCGTTTCCATCCACGATGGTTGAAGATAAAACTCGAAAAGCACCTGGGAACAACAAAAGTGTTGTAGTATTCAACTGCACAGGCAAAGCAAGACCTGGAAGGTGGTTTGTTGGTCTTTTTTTTTTTTTTCTTTTTTTCTTTTTGGTAAAGACTGCTTTCCAGTTTCGATGAGCTCTTGAAAGTGAGACAGAGGCTTTTGCATGTGCCTGTCTGTCCCCCCACCCCAGACAAACACACATGGCCTGCATGCTTACCCTTCGGGCAGCTTGGCTGGTGCATAGCTAATATTACTTGGCCAGTTACTTTTCGGAGAGGTAGAGAGCAAAAGCAGTCAAGCTAAATTGCATTCACCCAGAAAACAAACAAACAACAAAAACATCTGCTATGCATTAAGCATGGGACTTTTTGTTCCTATTTTCTTTTAAAGTCTCCTTTCTGCCAGTAACAAGTATGCATAACTCCTGTTTAGTAGCTACCTATGCAAAACAGCTTCCTCACGGCTGAGTTCTTTCCTCCTGCCGTTTGTCCATCTGTTGAACTCTGCCTGTTTCAATGGAGCTGCTCCTACTTGAGAGGGGTGCGATGGCACATCCACAGCATGCCAACAGGAGAAACTGTTGACACCTCCAGGTTAGTGCCAGTCCAGCCTGGCACCTCTGCCTGGCATGACCTAATGCATGCAAACACACTGGCTCCTGCAAGTCCCAAAAGTAGTCCAGCCGTGTTTGCAATATAATGTATGCTAGTAAGGCAGGGCTTGCTAACGTGGGTGCAGCACCATAGTGACGGGGCTTTGCTACATCTGGTATCAAAGTCATTGGCTGCCCCTAACTTGCAGTTCTCCTTCCTGCAACTTGCGCGCTTTTGCCATGTCCTAAAAGCGAGAGCACAATCCATACCCACAGCAAGGAATGTGGTAATCCCTTCATGTTTTAGTTTTGCATATTTGAAAGGAAGCAGCCCGAGCTATTGAGCTATAAACAGGAAGACACCCTGACTGCACCTTTGACTTTTACTGTGCAGGTCAAATATCACAGCCGCTGTGATAGCTCTCTGCATGTGATCATTAAGGAAAAAAGAAAAATCTGAAACCAAAGCAGCAGGTTCCAGAGTTCTCAACAAGAGTCACAACCTGTCCACATCACAGCCAGCAGGTTTGTTCCTTTGGCAGGTTAAGCAAGTTCCACTACATCAAGACAAGGGTGGAGAGGAAAAAGATTACTAGAGCTACAGCCCAAGATAAGCGGGAAGATAAAGCCGAGCAGTACAAAGGATAGACACAATCTTCATCTCTCTTTTACTTTGCAACATGGATGTCATTCAGCCATTTATCACCCAACTTGGGTTGAACTGCAGCAGATGCCAAGTCACATCCACATCCACAACCTTTCTTTTAAAGTTAAACATTCCCTTCACCAAGGCTTCTTTTACCTAAAAAGTTTCCTAACTATTTCCTAACTATAATTAAGCAGGGGGGTTGGGAAGTATTTGTGTTGCCTTATCCTCCTTTAGAAGAGTTTGCCTTGATTAGATCTTACATGTAACGCTGAAAATGCTCGACCTCACTGTTTAGCCTGCCAAGATACAAGGAGAACAGGAACAAAGCTGTGCTTAGAAGTTATTTTCCCATTGTGACTATAACAACATATTTTGGCCTGACAACACTGGCATACTTAGAATACGAAAGCCAGGCTCATAAGTCAGCCTGGCTTTCAGCATCTTACAATGATAAAGGAAAATGATATGACATTCATCAGTTCCAAAAAAATAAAGATAAACACTCAACACTTTAAGTGAGAATGTAGTGCAAAAAAAGAAGGGCAAAATAAGGACATGCACAGAAATGCTCACATTCAGCCACAGATGCAAGTTACAGCAACATATGCCAGCAGCTCTGAAGTGACCACTACTGCAGCTCAGAAGAGAGCCAGAGCCACAGCGGATGAAGCTTGGCTTTTTTTTTCTAATTTAAATCAATGAATTGTGGCTCTGAGCCATCCTACAGAGCAACCCAAGAACAGCAGACAAGCTCAGGAAGGTACAGAGCCCTGAAACCTGCACTTCATATGGTGGTTATTAGTCTCCCCAGCACACACACACTTGGACAGTACTGAGGATGGAACACTAAAATGCAACCACGATACACACGATGAAAGGAAGGACATAAAAATTTGAGCTTAATATTAGGGAGGACTCCCTTGCAGTAAGTGCTAACTAGCCTTGATTAACCTCTTGGAGAAAGTGGTAGAACTCTTATTGAAAATGAGACCAGACAGAGAGCCAGAAGAACTTGCAAAGAATAATCCTTAAATGGAAAGAGGAAATTAAGCCTTTTCCAAACAAGGTCTGATCCACCTCTGAATTAAACTCTGAACATTTAAGAACTGCTATGCAAAAAATGCAGATAACTTGCTACACACTATGCTTTTTGCAGCACAGCTGTACATGAAAAAGCTCTCCTCATAATCTACCCCCCCCACACACACAAGGAATTTCACAGGTGATCCAAGAGGATCCAACTGTGCTACGAATGTGTGCCAGTCAGCCCTCCTGACAAAATCACATTTTTCAAGTGCTTGACTGCCTTTCATTCCATCCTCCCCGTGAGAATCACCTTCCACTTCCCCTCTTCTGCCACAACGTTCCTCTCCCCTCTAACGGTCACGTGAACAGGATGACTAAGATGATACTGCACAATTCTCCCAGCTTCTTTCCTTTTTTTTTCTTCTTTAAAACAGGCAGAAAAAGTTTTCAGCCCCACACTGTAATGCAGAGTGCGATTTCAGAAGGGTGACTATTCCACCAGAACAGTAGCAAGTGAATACTCTGCTACTTTACATTGAAGAAGAGACTTTTGTAATAATAAACAAATGCAGAACTCAAGTGCCTTACTCCTTTTTCACCCCGTGATGGTGTTGGATCAGTGCCTAAGGGAGGTGACTCATAGGAGGGGAAAAAAAAAAAAAAAGAGCATGTGTCCTGCTGAAGTGACATGCAGCTCCTGCTGGTCACATCCCAGTCTTTACCGCACCTCCAGAAAGGGCTGCTGTATTTTCTTAATGCCGAGGGGATTTGCATGTTGATCATATAAGCTTTTGGGAGGTCTCGAAACAGGGCAGCCTACAGCTTCAATGCCAAAACGAGAACGTGGGCAGGTTTTGACTGGCTGGCTCAAGGCTAGAACGAGGAGTCAAAGCATCCTGAAAGAAGCAACTGCAAGACGCAGCTGCTCCCAGCTCCGGGTCCCACTGAATTATGAACAAAACCAGGAGCTCCTGCTTTGCATGCAGATAACCCGATCAGCGCCACTTTGGCTCTTGGAAAGGAAGCATCCCTCAGCATGCGTGGGAATCCCTCACCTCTAACTTTGGGGAGAAAAACCACACTGTAGCTGCACCCTGGGTTTCCACAGCTGCTGATGTGCTCCACATCCCTAAGAGAAAGGGCCTGCCTGGCTCGGAGACCTGGGCAAAAGGAAGGTGTGGAACAAAAGGGTGTATCTGCAGCCTCTGGGCAGGGTCCAGGGTTAAGCCTCTCCCTTATAACTACGGCAGCACAAGCATTGTTGGCTTTCAGTCAAGAGAGGTTTATGCCAGGTAGGTCTGATTAGAAGGAGCAGCATGTCCAGAGGGGGAGCAGCAAGCAATTTCACTGAGGCCTGGTTGGGAAAGTCCCAGCATCTAAATCAAGATTAATTCTTGAGCGCAGGATCCAGTGCATGTATAAACACCCTCCTCCTCCCTCACGTCTCCATGCCTGTGGAAACGCAGTGGGGAGGCCAATGAATCCGGGCATTATCAGTCCAGAGAGATCATCTGACAGTATCAAGTTCAGGTTCTGGCTTCATATCCCACATATTATTCTAAGTTTCTCCACTTTACCACTAGATGTACCCTATACTCTACTGTATTGCACATGGCTGTTCCTCATCTCCCTCGTGATTTCTGAGCAGTTTGATACCAAAATCAAGGGGATGACCCTCATACATCTGATGCTTATCTAAAGACAAGGGAGCCACACATCCAACCATTCAGAGACTAAGAATAAAAATCAGTGCTTTCCATCCTTCATCTCATTTAAAATACACTTTTTTTTTCCTCTCCGTAAAGAGTTACTCAAGTTCACCAAGCTAGTCTGGGAAGGACTGAGCTGGTCAGGTGCCCTAAGTACAATTCAGCTGATACAATTGCTTTACCTCTTCCACTCCTTTCTTCCCTGAGATCTTTCACTTACATTGCTATCTTCAAGTAACAGTAAATAATCTCCAAAGAATCAAAAAATATGTTTTTAATAATTTACAGGAAAGAAAAAGCATGCCTATCATTCAAAACATGACCAAACATCTCTGTTTAAAAAAAAAAAAAAAAAAAGTCTGCCTTGACTAAGCTTCAACTTCATGCCACCGTATCAGAACCAACAAGAGTGCAGGATGCATCCAAGACAGGTTGAAATTTGGACCATGACGTTCTTCAGGCCCCATGGAATGAAAAACGGCTTGGAGAGTAAGAGAAGACAGTCTTCAAAATTACACTGATAACGTCTCTTTTGAGAGATTTCTAGGTTGTGTCATCTTTGTCACTGTTTTTGTTTCATTCTGCGTAAAAAATATCACTTCAGCCCAAATTGTCTAGAAATGTAGGAATACACAGAGAACTCCTCTTCAAAGCTTCTGCCATTTGACATGCATGGGAAGTAAATCTTAAACAAACAGAAAGTGAAGCAGCAGCACTTTTAGGAGCAATCACTTGATACACTGCTGCTAACCCCCTCCTTAAGAGTCTCGTGAATATGACTGGAACTTAAGTCAAAAGTGCAGTAACATTATACCCTTGGGTTAAAGAGTTTAGTCAGTTTGTTTGTTTGTTAAAACATGTAGAGAATCTGTATTGACAATGTATTTCCAGTGCTAATTACCAACATCACCCACTTAAGAGAGCAATCAACCCTTGCCAGTTGTAATCACAGGAACCAGAAAGATGCAGGTAATTTTGCAAATCAGACATAATCTGTACTTGGACGAGTTTCTGTTTGTCTTCTCTTCTTGGCTTGTTTGCTATTTGTATCCTCAGAAAAACCCAAAAATGACCCAAAAAGCCCTCAGACACGCATGCACACTTCACAGCAAGTCAAGAGACATTCAAATACCAAAAACCCAACCATTTGGGAAACGCCCTCTTACAACTGCGGAGCAATCTCAAAACAAATTTCAAGTACCACCAAATATTCTACTGGTAACCAGTGTTGAACACTAGCATGGGATAAACAAAATGAAGCTGAACAGCAAGAAATCTCCATGGCTATGCTAGTAAAAAGCCATTGCAACGCATGCAGTGAAAGAGCAGGGTGGGGCGAATGGGTCCCAGGAAGGATCAGACTGGGAAGCACTGACTCATTTTAGCCGCATGTCTGCAACCAGGCACAGCAGGAGATCCCCCAGCTAGCGCTCCCCACAGCACCCAGGCGCTGCAGTCTTGCCGGCGCAGCGGCACAGCTCATTATCCTCATGGAGGCCCCAGAGCTTATTAGCTCTGTCTATCAGGGCTAACATGGCCCCGGCGAGCCTCCCCACATAGCAGCATGCGGCGGCATGTGGGTGTAGCAGCTCCCTTGGCATCCCCCCAGGAACTGCTGCAGCCCAAGGTGCCGCACAGACGTGCTTGTAAGCATCCCCCCAAGTTCAGTGCAGGCTGCTGCGCTATCCCCCTGCGCAATGAGGTTATCCCAGCAAAGCAAAAACAGCTTTACAGTGGGGCGGCAGACAGCATCATTATGATGACATGAGCATTATTATTTAGATCCACCAAGACTAGCTGGGTGCGCTAAGGCTGCAAAAGCCACCTGTGATTACGTTCAAATGACAGATTAGAAATCCTTTTTCAGTGCTACCAGGACAGTCTGCAAAGTTAACCAGCACCGTGCAGCTGCCAATACATGATACCTAAGGATATATGATACACACACATGCACATAAAGCATTTTGTATTTTTATCCTAGAGTAAAATTTTGCTTTGCTGTGAATAAAGGCAAGTTGTAAGCATGAGTGAGAGGAAAGATACCGATCTACAAATCCAAAGAGGGGGGGTACCATTTCTGAATAATTATGCTGTATTCACATTTAAGCACCTACTTGCTACGCAGAATCAGCAAGTTCAAACAGGCCGAGATTGATAGAACTGCATTCCCAGCATGGCTCAAAGTTACTCCTGTTCCCTACCAGAAGTGTTGTCAGAACACCTCAAAGGAAAAAAGGGAGACAAATATTTGCCTGATGATGCTGTGACAGGGAAGTGATTCAAACCATGCTTCCAAAGCAAAGCTTCCCAAAGGACAGCAAAAGAAAGCATTCATTTGCGGTTCACATCAACCCTTGCATAAGGGATGGCAAAAGAGGAGGGAAATGCAGTGTGAGCTTCCCAATATCACTTCACCAAACTGCCTGCCTGCAGTCTGCATTGAATTCAGAGCAGACCTAAATTAACAATGCCAAATACTGCAAGGAGACCTCCAACCTGTAAGAAACTCTTTCATAAGGGACAGTATTAAACAAGATCCTTCTGAGGCCCCCGTACTTCCTTAAGCTTGGAGACAGAAGTTTATTAACAACAGTAAAATTAATCAGGACTAGGATTTTTAAAAGTGTACCAAAAACCTGGCCTGGGACATTCTGAACTGCTGTTTTCTTTCGCCTTTTTGGAAATTTGTGGTTTTCAGGCACATCCTTTAGTTATAGAATATAACCTTAGTCAACGACTTCATTGCTCATTTTTCATGAAACTTCATGTTTAAAGAAAACCTGTGTTGCTAGACAATTAAAGCAGTTTTAAATTTTAGTATCAGGAAAAAAGGGGGCAGGAGGAGAGAGAGAAAATTAGAGGAAGGATGTCAGAAGGGGGAAAAGTTTTATCCTTAAGAGCAAATATGGTTGAAGAGGTCCCAGGTACGTCCTGCCTCCCCCCAAAAACTGCACCCCTTTGGCAAAGCCCTCATGCAGTTGCTTCCCTCTCACACTCCACTGTTGAGCAATCCTGATGGCACACAGCACAGAACAACTTGCTGCGTCACACAGCTCAAGGAAGAAAAAATAGACGGCCAGAGCAATGCTGGGGATGCTGCGCAGATGGAGCCAAATACCTCCCTCCAGCACACACACACGCATGCATGCAAGCAAGGAAGCTGCACTAGATAAGAGAAGCACATCTTTGTTAAAGCAGGGTCTCCACACCACCCCGATATCAGCAGTCACCAAGTAACTCGAAGGGCAAGGATGTAAGGGGTTATCACTGCACACACACAAGTTGTGCAAACTTTTCCCAGCGCTGAGGACGGCATCCTAGCAAAAGAGGTTTCACGTGCTCAGCCCATTTCCTCTCCTGTTCCTGAACATGTGGTCCTCCTTCCTCACCAGTGGTGATCTCACAGCATTCCCCCACCAAGCAGAGAAGGACTAGGAAAAGGTTTCACGTCTTGTTACACGTCTGTTTAGTCAAGCGTAGTAGCTGGAAAAAGCAGTTCCTGCATGACTTGTGCTACTTTACAGGAGTTTGGAAACTTTGCCCTCAAGTGAAATGAATTTCGGTGCAGTCCATGAGCAATAGGGATTGCCTTACTCTCTTTACCCTCAGTTTGAAACTGTCAAGAAAGATGACACATCGAGGTGGCTTGATGTCAAAAATGAGCCACACAGAAGTTGTACACCTCGTCTGTTTTAAGACATCTTTCCACATGAAGGACTGGAGAGCTGACTCTGAGGATTTACCAAAAAATCACTGAGGGTGTTTAGAAAACTTCAGCTAAGAGAGAAGCCTGAAGAACTCAGCATATCTATAGATGCCCTCAAGAAACAGAAAGCAGTATTTGCATATTGTGTGCTATTTACCAGTTGTATAATGGCACTACTACTTTATAGACTGTGTCTTTGCCTAAGCTGTGTGCATCACGCAGGTGAGCATCACGGCTCAAAAACCTGAGTGAAAGGCCCTGGCTAAGCCCAAACGCCAAGACTCCCCTCACCAGTTTTTTTTTACAGCGTGAGAAGTTTCCCCAAATGCTGACAATCTACTGTTAACGAATAGCCTATTTTTAAAAGAGGAGAGAAAAGTAAGAGGAAAAACCCTGCTGACCCTGAGAGGGGGTACGTTCTGCAGTTTGCTGGTTCCAGCATGCTGAACTAGAACAGGTTGAGCAGGTTAGATACTGGGGGGAGAAAAGGTAAAGCTGGAAGACATACATTAAAGGTGGAACGACAGCAACCACAAATGCAGTTTGAGATATAGTTTTTCCTCATTCTCGTCAGTACTTGGCCCAGGAGTCTTTTCAGACAACAGGAGGAACAGAGTGAACACACATTCATTAGAGAAGCGATGCAAGTATTTCTGATGTGCACACACAACAGGCTGAGCAAAGATTACCTTAACATACAAACTCTTCCAGCAAACTTTCTCACCACCAGCATTTTCTACACAGAATCACCCAACCGAAGTACAAGCTAGAAGACAAACCACCAACCAAAATGCCAACAAAACAACGCGTTAGTTGTTAACCTTGAGAGCTAACATCTCTGCAAGATCACCTTAATGTCAGGCTTATGGCAAAGGACTAAACACACCTCAACTCCCCGCAAAGATCTCCTGGATCTTCTAGTGCTTGCTAAGTTAAGGCTTGTATTTATTTTGTAGCTCTTCAAGGTGAGAAGGTGAGGTAACATCCCTGAGAATACTAAACCTTCAGAGGAGGTGATGTTCCTGAAATGGTACTTATGCGGAAAGATCAAGGTCTCGCGCTGCCATGTGCTCTGCGACTAGAGTCTAATCTGTCAAGTGGCTTGCGCTCATTTGAACTGTGACATGGGTAACAAAGCAGCACTAAGCTACCCTCAATACGGTCTGTTATACGGAGATTTATGTTATTGCCCATGAGGAGGGTGGTATTACTCTGCTACGTCAGACCACCTTCCCCTCAGCACAAGTCGCACCAGAAACCTAAACGTATTGAAAGCAGCGTGTCCCCTTTTTTTGCCTGCAGAAAAGAAAAACATAAAAATCCACAACTTTACAAAGCACAAGATCAGACTTAGCTATTACTTAAAGGCAACACACACAAAATCTAGGACTGAAAAACACACTGAAGTCCTTCTTATGTTTAGGTACTGAAGAGCTCTGGAGATGGAAGTATAACGTTCCTCATTGTGTACGCTTCGGTTCTCAAGAACAATGGAGCTAATTAAGTTCAGCGTATAAATCTTAACTCTGCACTTCCTTGCTTCGCTTGATTCTAATCAGACCTCAGCATTTGTGTTTTTGTGTTAACTTCCTTTGCTGTTCTTTAATGATAACTGAAGGGGGATACTGTCCAAGGCTACAAGCAGCGTGTAACACATCTGAAATCATGGCATCTCCTTTCGGCTCTTACAGCTCACAGAGGTACTGTGGCACAAAAGCTCCTTCAGTGTCTCTTACCACTCAAGATATCCACAGAGGGGTTTTTTGGAGCACCCTATTTATGTGTCATGTGAATTAAATAGAAGTTTATATAAAGTCTCTACAAAAGATGACCAACCTACTCAGCAACAGTGAGACAGACAAAAGTTTCTGCCTGGGACCATTAAAAATACTGTAGTCTTCTAATTCTCATCAAAGACACAGAGAAACAGAATCTTACTGCTATAATATTGTTGAAAAAGGCTGACCTTTTCTTTCTTTCTTTTTTAATCTTCTTCAAAACATGGGGATCTCAGCAGAACACCAAACATTTACTCTGGATATATCTGCTGACAGGAGAAAGACCAAAAAAATCTTCTCTCCACCTGTTTCCCCATCCTTATTTACAAAATGTATTAGCGAAAATGTAAGAAACATTTTTTAATTGCAAAGAAAACCAAAACAGGTATCACATCTCACTTGTCTCCTACAACTACAGTTATCAATTACTAGAAGCAGAAATTAGTCCTTTGTGTTCATTATCCCTGCTCAAGAATTAGGGCACTTCCATTTGCTGAAGCTTATCTTTCACTAGCATGCTGACAGTGGTTAAATCATCCCCCACATATAAGGAATGGATTTGAAAGCCTGTAATACACCCTGCTTCTTCACATTTAAGAGCACTGCCTACCAATTAATACATTGAAATAAAAGCTGAAATAAAATGACCAAAGAGACATTTCTATTGTGCAAGACAGTAAGAGAAGGCCTTTTCACATGCATGAAGCGTCAGTCATTTTCAGCGTGGTGAGTTCCTTGGCTATTTGGTTTTAGCATCAAGATCTTGTATGTTCAGTTTTTCAAAGCTACCCAATGTTTAACACCAAATTTCCACTTGGCCATCTTTGCAAACCACCAGAAACCAAACCCTGTTGTAGTAAGGCATTTCCTCTCCTCTTCTGGGAAAAAAACCCTCATCATCGCATTTGGCTATGCTCTGCCTCCAAAAACTCCCACCTTAAGCAAATGCCAGACTGCACGTGCTAGACTGCAGAGATCCTATTTGTACATAGAGGCTGGGCATTGTTATTGCGCTGCACCCTACAAAGCACACACAACGTACTGGAAGTGAGCCAATGCCATAAATAACACAGGAGCAATTCACAGGTGGAATGCAGGGAGAGGATGGATTCAGCCAGATCTTGAGGACACTCTGCCTATTGGATATTTGCGAAGTCACAGGCAGCCTGTATGCATGCCTGCCCAAGAAACACAGATCCATGTTAAAGAGAGCGGGGAAATCATTAAAGCGTATGCATCTCAACCCCTGTGCCTTTATCAGGATCCAACACTCATCTTCCAACCAGTATGTTACAATCTTCACCAAGCGTACGCTCTTCATTTGCCAGTGAAGATAGCCGGCTAAAACAGCAAAATTCACAGGTCACCCTCCAGCATGTGCATTTTCTATCTTTCTCAAAAAACTCATTCAGCAACATATACACACACATAAAGTATTGTTTAAAAAAGACTTAATTTGAACATCAGAATAGTACCATACCCTGATAACAAAAACAGCTGTTTGTCTCTCCACAGTGCATTAAGAAGAGAAGTTTGGGAAAATTATCTAGTACTGAAAATAAGACTGAGAATGAAAGTGCCTTCTTAATTAAAAGAAGAAATACCTTCTTTGATAGGACCCTTTGTAAGCATGCTTCAAAGCATAGCTTCTGCGATCCAGATCTTCCAATTTGAGTTTCAAAGACTTCTGCATGTGGTTGTTGCATGTGGTGTTTCGCATGAGCCAAAAAAAAAAAATCCCTAAACTTTGAGACCTGTTCCTGAGATGGTGCATAAACAGCCTACGAGTACCTAAGTAGGATGTAAATAAAAAGCCATTATGAAGAATTTTGCTAGGTTTGGAGTAAGGAGTGGAAGGAGAGAAAGAAGGTAGATACCTGTGACGTTTTGGTTTCATATGAAACACTTCAGTTAGTTTGCATTACCACACTTACATGGACAGCCTGGTGAACATCAGCCATGGACACTGCAGTTTCGTTTACCAAACTGGGGAAGCTGTGGCTGAAATACATATATTATCCCTTTAGCCTTTTCAGACTTGCCACAGAGCCTTTAATAGCTACCCACTGGAAATTGGCAGGAAGGTCATTTCTCGCCTCCCTTCTGGCATTTATATCCTATTAACATTTTCAAGTTGCATGGAGAGCATGTCTTTGGCAGGGAGGAAAATGTGATTTTAAAGTGATAGGCACAGACCATCCTCAGTCACAGAAATGGAAAAGGAGCCGTTGGCAAAGTCTCCTATCCCCAGAGGAAATCCTTTTGGAGCAAGCGGAGGCATCGCCCTTCCCCCCTGAAGCCTGATACATGTTCTACCGGAATGCAACCCAGTAAGTCAAGCAAAGTCTTTTCTCTACCTCAAGGTCCCTTACAAACCACCACCACCACTAAAACCCACCGCAGCAGCCTAACTCCTCTGTCTGCATTTTGGGGAGATGTGGTGGAGTGGTGGAGGTGGAATAAGAGGCTTGCAACCTCCTATTCGGTGGCAGAGTCTAGACCCAAAAGGGCTCCTCAGAGTTGGCGCTATTTGTAGATAAACTCCCTAGAGAGCGACTGTGACAGTACAGATGAAAAGCCTTTAATAATTGCAACCTATGGATTGGAGACACTACTTTGGCAATCCCCAGCTCTTTCAGAGGTTAAAGAGGAAACTCTTTATACGCACACACACACCCTCCTTCCATATAGTTTATGCTCCTGCTGGAGATCTGAGAACATTCAACTTTAATTTGCTGTGACTGAGAGAAAGCCATGGTGTCTGTGCCTCTAGTGTAAAAGTGTGAGGATTAGCATATCCTAAATTGCAGATTTTCTTATGTACTGATCATCGCAGTGCCATTCCAGTTACAGAAATTTTGAACTCAAAATTACTATGATCTAACTCCTTCCTCCAAGTTCCTAAAAAACCCCAAGAAAACAACCCCCCAAGTCCCCAAGTCAGTCCCTGATGCTAGAAGACTTGCTATTTCCAAGAAGACTTGCTCTCTCCAGTACTGGTCAAAAAGAAATCTCTGGAAGAAACTCAGCATTGTCTCCAGCTCTCCTCCTCCAGAACAATTCCTGTTCCTGATACCAGACATTGACAGATCTCCCAGTTATCATACCAGATGGCAACAACCCTCCCCAAACAGTAGGAGCAGCACTGATACGGAGGCAGTTAGCTTGATGGCACATTTGGAAGAATGAGAAAATCAGCTTTTCATGCTGAACATTGAGCACTCTCCAGAGACCTTTGCTCTCTCCAACAGCAACTGTCCCCACAGGAGGCTCAGGCCACTCCTGAGCAGTCTGGCAGCTGTAAGAGAGTTTTCTGAGATGCCCCTGGCTCATGGTTCCCTGTTGAAAATCCTGGCCAAGAGTAACCCTGGTCAGAAAAGGAAGTTGGTTTTAACCTCTTTTTCTGAATGGTGCTGCACAAGAGAACCTTCCCCCTCCACCCCTGTCTGCTGTGCCCATTCAACTTGATTTGTTGGCAAGGAGCCAAGGTGCACAACAAAAAGAAACTGGACTTTATGTGAGAGGCTATGACTCATTTACAAATGAAGTGTTGCATGTATTGTGGGAGTCAGGAAGGGCAGCATCAATTTAACAGGTAAAGAGTACACGCAACACCCCAACACAGCTGGACTTACCCAGAGAAGAGATGGGCAGCAAAGAGTGTTCCCACTCCACAAAAAGTCTGGCTATTGCAAAAAAGTTTTGCCCATATGCAAAAGAACAGCAAATAAGAGCTCTTGAGGGTCTTTTCCTCTTTTCACTTAATAAAGTGAGGGAGAAGAAAAATTACTTTCTATGGAGAAGACGGGCACTTGAGATTGTAACAACACTGATATTTTCTGACCCAAAAAAAGCAACCAAAACTCCTTCCCTCCTCTGCTCAGCTGAATGTCTAATGACCTGGCTGCTACGAGGTGGAAAAATGGATCAGAAATTTCATCCTCTGCCAGAACAGTAATAAGCACTCCTATGGCACAATATTTCCCTTGACAAAACCATTTCGTTGGACTTCTTCCCTTAAAAAGTCTTTTAAAAGTCTGGATTAAAAAAATAGTATAGACAGTTAAATAAGAGTCAGAATAAGACAGAGGGGGAGAAAGAGAAGAGAGGATGTACGTCGTATGTGCCCATACATTTTTTCCCCCTGTTCAGGTACTGGCAGACTAACTTCCTCATCACTCTCTCATGCACCAAGCTGATTTGATGTAAATGCAGTAATACTTGCGGAGGCTCTTGCAGGACCTTTACAAGCTATGTTGATTCTTTAGCAGCACATTCACAACTTTCTGCTAAGCCTACAACTTCTCTCTCTGATCCCACACTCTGTGATTCTCCAGGGTGCTTCTCTCACTGTGCTGGCTACCAGGGGCACACCAGAAATCTTATTCTTTTCTGTTTTGGGCATGTATCTGTCACTACTTAGATACCGTAGCACAAAAATAGCAAACAATAAAGGAACTGTGCACAAAAGCAGAGAAAGATGGACTTGTATTATCCAGCTGGTGCAGAATAACAGACACAGCACCACCACAAGCAAGGCCTGCAGGAGTTGCACACAAGGCAGGACCTAGCAAGCAGGTCCTTGCTCTGGGATCCTGAGGCAGAAGCAGTTTTGAATGTGATGTGAGAGGCATTCAGCCACAGCACTGGCAGGCCATTGGGCCTGATTCTACAGCGAAGTTTGATATGCCTACGAAAGAATTTACTTCACACCATCTTAGAGTAGAAATACCTGTTTCAGAAGGAGGTACCCGGTGGGCAAAATGAACATCTTCCTTGTGAGTGTGTCATAGCACCAGATAACAAATTTCATTTCACTTTGCATTTATCCTCATCTGCCTACTTACACATTCATGCTTTCCACTTCAGCAGCAGCATTCACTATTATAGTCTGTTATAGCAACAAAAAAAGGTTATTCACTGCAAAAAATCAGTGGCATGGTCCTGCCAACCACAACCCTCCTTCAGCAAAACTAGCTTGTTTCAGTGTGCTCAGGATCTTGCCTGTCACGGGTCTGGGGTGACTTGTTGCAGTGCCACCAAGCTCAGTAACAGGTTTCTGCAATGTCCCACCAAGCTGCTGCAGTGCAGGCCTACACAAGAGGAAGTTTTACAGAGCAGACAGGAACCTATCAGGTGGAAAGAACTTTTAATAGGAAGATTTTCCTTGCATGAACTTAGGTCCTTCTTAGTGTGGTCAGTAAATACAGCACTCCATCCTCGTAACTTCAAGCAACACCTCATTAAGAGAAAAATTAAAAACCAAACAATCTTCTCTGGAGAAGGTTCTGATCTGTACCGACTTCTTCTGGGCAAGTCATTGAGCCAGGCAATTCTGGCAAATTTGCTACTAAAGCATGGTAAGAGTTGCTATATGGGGAAACCCGCATAAGCAAAGGTGGCTACACCAACATCTGATAGGCCTGGAGTCAAGTCTCAGGGGAAGCCTCCCTTTCCTGCTTCTGGGAGAGGATGACGAGATGCCTAGTGAGCAAAAAGCCAAACAAACCCCACAAGCAGTCCTTCAGCAAGCAGCCCAGGCTGAGGACCTGGACACAAGTGTCCGACCACTCCAGAGTCCCAGCACTGTAATTTGCCCTTGGATGCTGACAGTGGCATCAGCTGCAACTCAGCAGCTGCCCTGCCTTCCTCACGGCAGACAGAGTAATGACCCAGTCTGGTAAACATGTGGCTCGCAACACCTCTGGTCAGATGAGTCAGACGTGTGATTTATTCCATGCCCAAGGCCAGTATCTCCTCTGAACGTCTTTGTGTCTTTCCCTTCTCATTTTACGTCTCTCTCTCCAACTCTCTCCAACTCCAATCAATTTTAAGTCAAAGAAATATGGAATTACAAAACTGCATTCCCTCCCATTTCTCCTCTGTTTTCACGCAACCGTTTAACCTGAACAATATGACACAGAAAAGGTAAAGCTGCAAGCAGCTATTGCCTCCTTTGTGTGGCATTACGTTATCATTCCTATTGTCACCAAAATCAGCCCTTTCATTCCACCTATAGCACACTGCTTGGAAAATGACTGGTAATAATCAAGGAAACAAGATCTCTTCCCTCCCACACAGAACCAGTCTGTAACCATCACCCTTGTCATTTTGCTTATAAGCTATACTCCTTTTCCCCACCTGTCTTGCAGTTTCTTTGTAGGTTGTAAACTCTTTGATATGGGGACTAAAGCTATGTGGGAATTCATGAAATCTTAATCAGCTCTGAGGTGTTCCACCCATGCAAATAAATGAATACTGAATCAGGGGATGAGAGAAGGGAAGGAGCATTCATGTGATTTAACATTTTGTTTCCCCTGTTGACAACTGTACCTATTGATACATCCCTAAGAAGGAAACTACATCAAGTACATTTGCAACTTGGGTTACAGAGAATTTCCCAGATCTATAGTGCAGTAAGTTGCCTACAGTACAAGCAGGTACTGATGTATGTATTTAAAAACAAGATCAATTATTCCGAAGAGGCATCTTCACAACGGCACTTGGATACCTAACTATATAACATACAACACCACCACAGATGTTCCAATACAACCACTTGCATCCACGACTCTGAAGCTACAAAATTAGAAGCTCCTGTACAGCTTGGCTATATAGTTTTGTCCTCTGAGAAAAATCCATCCCATTTGTCAAAATAATAATAATATAATACTAATAAAACCAAAAAAGCAATACTTCTGGATATGTTACAACTCTTGATAATATGTGAAGAGAGCTAGAAGACCTTTCTCAGTTTGGACTTCCTCCCACAACTTAAGCATCCTAGCAGTTGTAGTGTGTGTATGTGTCACGCCATACTTGTAGATCACAGAGAGTCCACATTTTCTGCCCACATAAGTGTATTCCGTCAGCTTGCAAGTCCTTCCAAGGAATTAAAACAGCCCCCTATCCTGTAATCCTTTCCAAACTCCTGGGTCACGATCAGCACTCACCTGTGCATGTTTCCATTGGTGGTGAAGGACTGTCCACATACTGAACATTTATAAGGCCTTTCACCTGAGTGCACCAGCATGTGGCGATCAAGGGAGCTCGCTGAGCTCAGAGACTTTCCACAGATGCTGCAGGAATGGTCTGTCCCTCCAGTGTCAGTGTTATGCTAGAGAAAGCAATGATTTTTTTTTCATTGAATGCCCCTTCTGAAGTGCCAGTAAAATACTAGCGAGAACTATAAACATCTTAAAAGCAGCTTTAGAGAGCCACTCAGCACGATACCTTATATTAAGGTGTGCCCTGTATATACCTCTCCTCCCCAGCCCTCCCCCCTCAACTCCACCCCCACCCCTCATTTTTAACTCCTTAATGCACCAGCACAAGTAGCTGTTTCATACAGCCTGCAATGCCTGCCACATGCAGCATTTCTGCTAGGTGTGCAGTAGAAGGGGATAGAAAGGGAACCAGCAACAACCCATCAGACAAAGGGTACCCTGAGATACTTCAGGCTGTGCAGTGGTTTAGGGTTGGGTGAGTGATAAGGGGGAAAACAGAAAAAGGATGTAATTACGGACTTCATGGCAGAAGGAAGACACTTAAAAACAAATACTCTTTAAAGATATTAATTTCAAACTGACTGCGTAGTAAGAAAACAGAAGTAAACTGCTTCTGAGTGCACACTGCAGACTTCTATGGCTGTAAGAAGGCATTACAGGGCCAAAATATGGCCATTAGCTACTGTGCTATATGTACCACTCTTTCATACTTGCATTCAGAGATTCAAAGGTTTCTTTACATACCAAAAAAAACCCCCAGGAGAGTAAAGAAAAAAAAAAAAAGTAACAGTTACAGTCCAGGAGGGAAAACTGAAGTAATAAGTATCTAGTGGACTCACAGTGGTGAACCACAACCTTAGCATCCAAAGCAGAACCTTCTGACATAGAAAAGGCCGAACCTCCTTGGCCCTTGCATACTATAAAGTATGCATATATTTCAAGAGGAGCAAGAAGAGGCCTGTAGCTGACAAAAAAGTGCATCATCCATTAAAAAAGTGTATTTTTAATTCTGCCTCCCAAAATTGCTATACCCTGTGAAGGACTGAGAGGCTCTTCTACACTGAGAGGATTTAAAAATTGTGTCTTCCTGCTTCTTAATTTGCATGACCAGTAAAGGGATCTGTACTCAAACAGGATAAGAAAACAGGACTTATGTCTCATGATGGAAGTGCTTTTCTGGATCCTTGGGACACCTTAAGCTATGCAGAACAGGACATACATCCTTGTTTGAGCCACTGCAGGAGGGAAGTGTTGGGGAAGGAAGGGAGGAAAATTACCCACCTCAGGGTTGGGTTTGTGTTTGTTTTGGGGGTTTTTTTTTAAGAAAATACAAGGGGAAGGCTAAAATAAAAGCAAAACAATTGAATAAAGTTATAATGAAGCATTTCTGTTTTGCACATGGAAATGTTTTTCACCATTGCAAAATGCACACTGGCAAACCAGACACTCTTAAAAGTAATAAATCAAGAGCCGGTACTCCACGTACCTGACGAATGTGCATAGTTAGCTGGTGCTGTGTAGTGCAAATCTTTTCACACAGAGGACAGGTATAGGAAGACTTCTCTTCTTTTGTTTCCTGTGAACAAAACAAAACAAAACAAAACAATCAGAAGGAATATCGATATAAAAGAACTCAAAAGCTGTTACTGCTGGGGATGGAAAAAATACAATCCATCCTACGTACAAAAGACCACAGCTAACAGAACAACGTGCACGTATACATTTATCATCCTGATAGATCCCTCAGGGAAGTTTCAGAAACTTCTGAATTTATAAATAGGGGCCATTTCAACTACCGCAGAAGTACAGCAGCTGTTTTAACAGCACACGGATACTCAGCAATAGCAGTTTAGGACAGGAAGTGAAGGCAATTATCGCAACCAGCTCAAACTGCCAGGAGGAATTTAGGTGAATAGAAAATAATTACTGCAACACCGCTGGAATATGTGGGCAAACGCCACTAATCTTCCCAAAAGATCTTTAAGAAGCACAAGTCGTTGGGACTTCAGGTTTTCCACCCCATCTCGATGGCAAGGCACTAGCTCGGTGCCCTTTTCCAGGGGCTGTATGTTCTGCTCTGTGGCTGACTCAGAAGGAAGAACGGCGTTTACTGAATCATCAACCCATTTTCCTGAGCATCCTGTGTTTCTCCTGGAAGCATCCCATCCAGGCACACTGGCCAGGCCCAACCCTTCTGAAGCTTGCAAGATCTGATGAGATCATAGTGAGAAAGAGGTGACAATGCAGGAGTGTACGTGACTCAAAAAGAACACATTATGAACCCGGTTATTCTCCACCCAGGTGAGAATCAGGAGTAACCATGGTCAAACCATGAGTACAAACAATGAAGCAGACCAGAGAGCTCAGCCTGATTTAAGTATGCCCTTGAGACACTAAGCAAAGCCGCCACTCTTTCAGCCAAGGATGAAATGGCACTCTTGCAGGAACCAAAGGCGTTTGCCTGAATTGTCCGCAAGGATGGCTACTGCATGACATAAAGGATATTTTCACCACCTCACTAAGAAGCCCAGGCATAGCTTCTGCACCAACGCCTGTATATTAAAAGGAAGATGATGTGGCACTGAAAATTAAACCTCATTTTCCTGTTGAACAATGCAAATCTTCACCAGCTAGATAGATCCACTGCCTGTTACCTACGCTTCTGGTGACAAGAGTACAAAAACCACCTCTGCATGACCGATGGGAAAGTATAATATTTATGCCAAAAGGACATGTTCTACTGAACCTCTTTGCTGGCTATTTAAAGTATCATTAGTAAAACCATGAAAACAAGCAAAAAAGAAAACCCACCCTCAATAGCTCTTTAGTCAGGAGGGAGTTGATGGGTAGGAGTGTATCTGCATTTCCTCTCTCCACACAGCTCTCTTCCCCCATCACTGTCCCAAAAGTCATCAACTCAAGAAGCAACCATTTCCAGATTGTCTGACACAAGCATTTCTGGAGAACACTGAGAATGGCTAACCCAAGCCTCTGTGACAAATTCTCTGGCATGTTAGGAGGAAAGGTGCTGACACAGTGTTAGAGAAAAGTTTTTTTAAGTCTCAGTAAAGGAATATCCCCTCCTAGATGATTTGGGGAACCATTCGGGAGAATAACCTATTAAAAATCTAACACTGTGTTTTCAAAAATAGGACCATGACAATTTTCTATTAACTTCAGTGACCTGTGGATTTGGATGAAGAGCTACTTTCCCATTTTGCCTGAAGAAAACAAAACTTGTGACCTCACTTCCAGAAGTATCAGGACTGCAAGGATTAGGTTCTCCCAGTCCTCCTTGCTGTTTCTCTTGTACATCTTTTTCTAACTGTATTTCAGGGCTCTCTATCCTAAAGCTAATCACTGTAGGCCACGCACACGGGCCAAGGCCTAACGTGCTATTACTCACAAAACATCAGAAAGCAAGCAAGCAAGGCTGCCACTATGAAGTTTGAACACCCCAAGAAAATTAAAATGCCTTATCCCAGTGCCCCCCCCCTTTTTATATACAAACATACAATTCGCATACGCGCATTCCATCCTACTTATACAACTTTAATTTCACTATATGCAACCTGTCTGTGGAGTAATGTTCAGCTCCAATTATACTGCAACCCTGTTAAAGTTGGCTCAGGACAGAGAACAAACACACTGTGCCGTGAGGAAAATGCCTGCAGCTGTGCTGACAGTTTAGATGGTGTTTAATCCCCAGGGTATTTCTGGGAAATTATCAACCTACTACTTTTTTTTTGCACCCCCCTCCCTTTAATGAGTGCTGCAGTTCTACATGATGCACTTCATTGTTTCAAAGCCTGCTTTCTAGACTGCCTGCTCTTCGAATCGACAAATTAACAGAAGATAGCGTAATTACTGGTTCACCTTGAAGCAAAGATCAGAAACACACTATAGCTCAGGCAGAGCTGATTAGTATTGAATCTGGGGTTTATTATTAACTAAAACCCAAACTTTCTCCAGTGGTCACACAGGGTACATGCCGCATACCGTAACACAGCTCAAGCAAATCCAGGGTCGCTACAACAGGAACACTGTTGACTGACCCAATCCAGACCAAAAAACATTAGCATCCCTACTGTAAAAGCACCCCCACTGACAAATTTAAAACATAGCACTCAGCTAACCCACCGGAGCCACATTGGTGAAAACACACTTCCTGAACTGAAAGATAAAATTAGCAGCTAATTTGTTAGCTACTCCCCCTTTAGCAAGTCAATCTGGCATGACTACTCTGCATTCAACTGATGGCGAATGCTTTTGGAGTTGTGCATTAGGTCTATTTGTTTTTCTCCAGCTCAAGAAACACCTTGTCACACTTTTTTTTTTCTCCAAGAGCAAATGAGAAGTTAAAATGGATGCTGCTTGATGTGAGAATGTGTTTATTAGACTATGGGTAGACTAGAGCCAAGATAAAGTCAGCATTATAAAGAGAACCATAGACTTTGGGACAAAGGTTCAGGGCAAAATGTTTCTCTGCCAACTCATGGGAAACAGCAGTCAGACCCAGAAAACTAGCTAACTGTTATTATCCTTGAAATTATAATGAGGGGCACATTCTGACCAGAATCTGAGATCTGTGTGCTGCTACACACTGAAACAATTCAGTGCTTTCATTCTGCTATGCTGAAAGTGGAAATTCGCTGTATTAGAGGTTGCTAACCAGACTGATACCCACTTAATATTTCACATCTCACTTCTGTTTTCTCAGTAATGTAGCCATTTGCCCCTCTAGCGATAACAATCTTTCAGCCTAAAAACGAATAGGCTATTTACTATGTTTTCAATGTATTTGTTTATTTCTATGCTGTAAGAATCCCTCTTAATCCTGTCACATTTACTCTCGAGCTTCCTTTGATTCGATGCCCATCGAAATATCAGGTGGAATAAAGGTCACTAACACTAATAAACTTCCCTGAAGCCAAGCCACATGGTGTACCGGCGGACAGCTGTGCAATAGCACTGCCACTGAGACTAGTCTGAACTCCAGTGCCTTACTTCACATGATGAAATCAAGGAACCAGGGGCAGGCCCTAAGTGGGAATAATGCAAATAAACCGTAAAGCCAGGTGCTAGACAATATGATCCCACAAACACAGTTGCCAGTATACTGTCCAGGCTCTTCATTTAAGAATGTTCATTTACAGTTAATGGCTTTTAACTCCTTTCAAGCAAAAAAATCCAAGACAAGTCATAAGTCTGTCAACCGGGCAGCTATTCAACAAGCTATTAATAAACTACTATAGGAACATCACGAGTCATGCACTGCAACCTTTCTGGTCCCTGTTACATCTTGATTTATTTACAAATTCTCCGTGCTTCACTACAAGCTCTCAAGTCAAACAGACACAGGCATTTGGGGTATTTCTTGCTGTTCTGCAGCACCTTCAGTGGTAGGGCTTGGCCCAGCAGGAGAAAAACATGGATATAAATAATCACAGCTTTAACTGATACGACTCTCTCCTTTCACTTGTTTAGATCAATATTGCTATCAACTGGTGCCATCCACTGGTAAATGGAAAAAAACTGATAAAAGCTACATATATTTGCTCTGCAAGATTTGTACAAAGCATTCTGCAATAGCTCTTCGTAGTTTTGTTAACAATGAAGTAAGGGCACCTTGTACTACACACGTGTGAACTGAGCATCCTGATGAATGTTTTGTTCTAGCACCACCTTTAACCTTAAATCACTTGCATCTTCCCCAGGGACAGCCGCACACCTCATGACGGGTCCCACACGATGGCCAAGCCAAGCCCCCTGCCACACTGCTCTGCTCCTCTTTGAGCTATTTCTTTTCTCCTAGTTTCATGAAATGAACTGGTGCCTCAACAGATTACGCGAATGCAAGAGCCTGGAGAAAGGATGCAGTGGGGAAGAAGTGGCAATTCTTAGGTGTCTTTGCCACTGCTAGTGGCATCTGCTAGACCAGATCACCATTGCATGACGTTGGACCTCATGCTCAAACGTTTTACATGTGAATCCAAGCAAGTGGACCCCTTTGATTCCCAGTTTTCTAAAGTTAAGAGAGCTACCAGAAAACATACACAGAGGAGCAATGGCAGAGGCAAGAAATACCCACTGAGGGAAAAAAAGACAAAACAATCAAAGAAACATGATTATGCCTTATCATTTCCCATGCAGATGCTTGTCTCCCCTTCACCCTCCCTGCATTTGGGTTTATGTACCTGGTTCCTCCTGCCAATCCGATTTGGTGCAGGAGACTTTGAGGGGGATTTGACATTTTGAGAGTTCCCGCCATTTTCAGCAATCTTCCCCACATTCATCACTGCTGACATCATGGCGTCAATGGAGGACAAGTCTGCTCCGTCCAAACTGTTTGGTGAACTTGGTGATACCTTGTAGCTGTTTAAGCTTTCCAGCTGCTTCTCTGGAATTAAAAACAAAAACACACATAGGAGTTGCTAGGCCATCTAAAAAAACAAAACAGAACAAAAAACCCACAGTGTTTTCAGCTGCCTGTAACTCGCATCACACTCTGCTGGATCATCATGGAGCACAGGCAACAACCCATAATAATTTGAGTTCTTGTAACAGGAAAAGTTTCTCATATTGGAACACATTGGACAAGGTGTACATTTCTTCTCATAGGACATTCACATATTAATTTTCAACCTTAATTCAGTATGGGGCTTATAGAATGATTTACCTTAAAACTCTCTTGCTGTAAAATGGTATTATACATGGTACCTTGTGACCACCATGAACTAGTAGAGCAGTACTGATAAATGCATGCTCTGGCAAGCACAATCATTCAAAGCAAGCATGTTTTGAGCAGAACTGCACCATCAAGGCGTTAGTAACACAGTGTAGGGTACTGGGTTCTCCTTCTAGCACAGCTTAAGTGAGCTCTGTATATGGAATAAGCTAAATTAGCAAAAATCCAACCAAAACAAAACCCCAAATCCCCCCAAACGCCTCTTTACTGCCACAGCTGGCATCTATGTAGATTTTTTTTCTTTTTGGTCTACCAAGCCATTAGTCCATGGAGCATATGCATTACATCCATGACTAATGCCACAGCTAAAGCTGTTCAGATTCACACTTCTCCATCACATTCTGTATGTAGCAGGGATGCTCCTGTCTCAGATACCAAATTCAAAACACACCTAAAATCTCATCTCTGGTTTCTCAACATACAGACATGTCACACAGGTAAGGCCTTCCACTTTCCTCTTTACGAGTTTGAAAAGGAAAATGTTTTCAAAATAAACACTCCTTTTCCCGAAAAAAAGCCTCCCAAACAAACAGGAGCACCCTGCAAGTCTATTGCTCTGTCACCTCTGGTGGAGAGCACAGAAGCTTAATGCGTGTTGTGAGAAAGTCAGTGTAACACAAGAGGATGTGAGGGTGAACAAGGAGGAACATGTTTGTCTGTGAACATTTGATCTCTGCATAATACTGTCTTTGGAAGATAAATCTGAGCATTATAAACAGGTGTTTTTTTGAGGCTAAGTAATGTGGTGCCAAGTTACTGGGAGCCAAGAAAATCTTAGTTTGGGAGCCTGCAGTAGTAGTTGAGTATTTATGTGCCCATGCTTCTGCTCAACCTATTTTATACTTTTCAGACAGATAAAGGTTAGGGATGGGGAAAGAAATGTATGCACCAGTGCTTCTGCTCAATGTATCTTATAGCCTTCACACAGATAAGGGGTATGGATGGCTAAGAAATGTTTCTACAAGCCTTAATCAATGCCCTAATTTACAGAGTCACACAGAGCTAGTCAAACCAGTTACCTTCATTTTTATCCCCTGATTGACTGTGGCTCTCTTCTTGGTTGCTGGTCTCCTCACTTAGTGTAGTATGTATAGTAGCGTCTGGCTCTTCGGCCTCTTCTTCAGCAGCACCCTCTAGCACTACGTGAGGGAGAAGGGGAAAAGAGAAAGGGAGTAAGTTTTTCTGGAAGCCATTTTAGCAAAATAAGACTACAGCCCTTTAGTTTGAGGGGTCCCCTGACTGGTACATAGGTCTGATGACAGAAGCATGTAAACAGTGCCAGCGCAGCCAAGCGCCCACTCCCACAAGTGGCTGGGCACTGGGCTGGGAGATGCTGCTGTCTCTGCCAGTAGTGAAACCTGGGCAAACGAAGAGAGGAAACCCTTACCAGTTTGGTCCCCAGTATTTAGCCAGCAAAAAAAGGAGGAGGGAGAGAAGGAGCATATCACTGACGGTCATGACATTTGGTTAAGAAATTGGACGAATATTCTGCAGCTAGAGAATTTAAGTAATTCAATTTCATACATACACTCCTCCCCCCTTCTCTTCTTGGAGGATTAACATTTACTCCAACACATGAATTCATGGTGACCTTTTTCTTCCTTCCAGCAGTGGTGACATGACTACTGAGGTTTCTGGAACCATTTGGCACGTTCCTCACACACATTGCCCAAGGTTTCCAGATGAGTTGAACACGTAAGCAACCATCGTATGGGCCGACAAAATTTCTCCACACCCCTTTCTGAAACCACAAACTTATCATGCTATCGTTGGGGTTTCAGGAAGGATGCCTGTTCTGGCTGGAGAATGACAGGGCAGTTAAACATCATTTTTAGAGGTGACGGGGAATGATCGACGTGTGAGAAAGAGAGGAGTTCTCTGCCTGCAGCATCCACGGTGATAGCCTCTGGAAAAGGTTACTTGTAATATGGAAAACTACCGATACATTTTTAATAGAGAAATACACCTTTATAACCTTACACACAAAACATTTATTTCATTATGGAAATCAACACACCATGGACATTTCATCATCTCAGATTTACAAATCGCATCCAGCAAACTTAATACAGGTTTTCCTTTTTTCAGAAAGGAGAGACCATCGGCCTCAAACCGCAGCTAACTCAACTGGGTTTCTTCCTTTTAAAAAAACATATTCTCAAGGATGACATGCAAATCAGTCACGTAACACATCTTCAAATGCTGTTTGAACAGCATTTGCAAACAATAAATGACTATGTTATCCCAACTACTGACATTTTAGAGTGCACAAGAAAAGCCAGACAAAGAGAAAGGGCCCGGCTTGTGTCAAACAGTTCCTCATTTCACGCAATGCCAGACAAAGCAGCAGATTCAAGCTTCCTACGTTTAACTGCTGACCCTCTTAGGAGTGGCACACAGATGATTTGACATAGTGAGCCAGCACAGTCTAGAGACAAAACCTAGGACCCAACTAAGCCCAGTGTCTAAGGCTCTGGATAACATCAACTTCTTAACAAACACCGTTTTCAATTTGCATCTTCAAAAACAGACAAAAAAGACTATTTTTATGCTATCCTGAACAACTCAAGGTAACTCTTCCCTCATCATTTTTGTACTTTTCTGCTAAGAAAACACTAGTGGTGCCTGCGACACAGGGATTTCTTGATCCAAGGTGAGGCCAAGCACCCATCCTTCTGTATGTTCTCCAGTAATTATGGGAGCTGTTTATTTGTTTGTCTTTATTTCGTTTGTCCTTAACTGTTACAACTTTGCTCTTATTTTGTTTGTTTTTAAAAAAGGTCCATCTCATTCAAGAGCAACACAGTATTTTCTTTTTTTTATCCCCCTATCTTTTTTTAACCACTTATGTGGTAGCTAACTTAATTTTGAGTAGAATAAGCACAAGAGTTATTTTCGAGACTGGCCTAAATCTTCTAAGTTGCTTGCTGTATCTGCTTAGTACCACCAAAAATAAGGACCAGTTTAAATTATTTGGAGGGATTTCTGTTAAAACAATGCAAATAAGTGCTTTAGTCCTTAAAAAACCCCAACCAAACAAAACAACTCTTCCTTCCAAAGTACGCCTATTCATTCCTCTTTCAGTCAATACCTAGGACATTAATGTCACCACTGATTCATCCTGGAAAAAGTCAATCTATTGTGCAACTGTGAAGACTCCTGTGTTGGCCAAGGGAACTTTAAAATAGCTGAGGAGCTTCCCAGAGAACTAGAGTCAGAATTCCTAGCGCTGCTTTTAGCAACAGTGAAAATCGGAAATGTTCATCACAAAGAGAAGAGGCAGGCATACATGCACACATTAACAAACCTACCTCCTGGTTTAGAAACACCTGCCAGCTTGCTCTTGTTCTTTCAGGAGGAAAACTACATATTGTGCTATTACAGCCTTTCATAATTTCTTTGAACCAACAGTCATTTTATTTCTGAATCTAAATGTCTTCCTGCTAACACAAAGAAAGATGTATAGTCACAGATCTTGTTTTTAAAACCATTTTCTGTACATTAAAAATTTCTTATTTTGGAAGCAGTCGAAAGATGGCAACTTAACTTCTGCAAAAACAGGTATTATTGTTGCTTGCTTTTATTTATGTGTGTATTTTCCACTCTCTTGCATGAAGCAAAAATGCACCACTGAAACAAAGACAACTGCATGAGCAGCACACACCAATTTCAGAAGCATAACTTTCTATTTGCAATAGGATATAGAAACAATAAGAATGCTGGGCCAAATCACTCCTTCCTGTGGGAAAACCCGTGGCAGAGCGCCTCTAGGCAGGAACATACTGAGAGATTTCTCTTGCAGCTTTTTTTTTTTTTTTTTTTTGCTCTTTTTTTTCTTTAAATAAATGCATCACTGAGGATGGGGAAGTGGTTTTTTTTCCACAGCACCTATGAAACTCAGGGAATCAGACAGGCAGCAACCAGCACGGATGCCCTATGCCATGCTGCCTTCAGGACTGCAAGCCTTCTCAGCTCACACCACATGCCCCTGCTTGGAGGTCCTGCCGATGGAGCCTTCTTCCTCCCTCTTCCCAAAAGAAAACAAAGACCTCCAGGAAAGAGGACAAACAGGAAATAAGCTGGCAAACAGTGCAGCCTCAGGTTACATTCAACATCGGACCAAAGCCTCTAGGAAACAGGGAAGTGGTCACAAGCATTCAAGTCATCTTCTACTTTGAAGAAACCCCCCAGTGTCACAGTCATCCTCTGTGAAAAGGAGGAAAACCAGAGAGCAAGCGACAGAGCGAGAGCACTAACACATGTGGGGTGGGGGGACACCAAACAATACAACGCAGCAGCCCTCTTTGCACAGCCACACCAAGAGACCTGGCTCTTCTGTGGGAACATGTCCTCTCCACTTGATGATGTTGCTGAAACCATGAAACTGGGGCAACTTCGATCCCACAGAGAAACCTGAGGGGCCTTTAGCCCCTGCTTCTGACAGAAGCCCACACCTGATGCCCCACATATCCAGCTAATGGGACAGTCACTGAGAAAGCAGAGAGCTAAAAAAAAAAAAAAAGCCTTGTTGCTTCCCATTCAGTCTGTACAGGAAGACACTTGCTAGACCTATTTCCTCCTTTGGGATAAAGTGTGACTCCACTGCATGTTGAAGCTGAGCCTATCAACAGTTACTTCCCCCCTTCGCTTATGTGTATTTATCTGTATTTAATTTTCCTGTTTTAAGACCACTCTCAACAGTTACAGCTGCTTCTCCTTCTGGTGAAGAGCACCACAGATGAAGCAAAAAGGAGAACACAGGCCACAGGGGAAGGAAGAAGAAAGGAGAAGAAATGATGAGTCTTCAGAGTCACAGTCACTTGACTTGCCGTCAAGAGGTGGCTACACAAGTATGGAGCAGCACGTCCTGGCCCCCGGGAGCTGGTACAAGTCTCTGCTCCAGATTGCTCCACTGTCTTTGCACATGAGCTCTCCCTTTGGAATAGATAGGAAGAAACACACAATACAGGCAAGGAGGGGGAAAACCTGGTGTGTAGCACAAAGCTGCTCATTGTTCTGCCTTCCAAAAAATATCCACATTAACGTTAAAGTAGAAGCCATGCACTAATTGGGCCAGGGAAAGATTAACACTCTCAGCCAAATACTTTTATTGATTTCATTAAACATGCCGTAGTATGTAGTACAGAACACGGTGGGGAGGAGAAACAGGGGAAACAAATGACAGTTTTCGGAATGTGCACCCCCCACACATGCATTTCAAACCACTTTTTCCCGTGAGGCCCAAACAGGAATCCTGAGCCTTCTTCATCATTTCCATCTTAGCAACGCTATTAGCTTATTCAAGGCTTTCCCACTGTTTTTTTTCCAAGTGGTAGAAAAAAACCCAAGGATCATTTAAATGAAGGCCAGAGGCCAGACCTTCTAGTATACAAATTTACACGAGAACAGAACTTCAAAGAGGGATATCGCATTTGAATAAACAAAAGTTTACTGTTTTCCCTTGAGATTATAATACCTAAGAATCGCTACGTCGCGCTCCAAACGGTTTCTGATGCGCTAGGCTCCTACTAAGCTTCTACACAGAGAACAGATTTTACTCCCAGAGCACAGGGCAACATTCCCAAGCACAAATGGTCACTCCCACCCCAAGAGATGCGCACAATCAGCCACACTACATTTTGAACGTGATTTTGCATCAAAGCTGGCAGGAAGGAAAGAGGGTAAAAAGGCGTCGTGTGGGAAGAAAAAAGGGTTAACACTATTCAAAGCACTGCCTCAAGGCAAAGGAAAACCAAACGAAAAAAGTTTTCCCAACTGACCTTTTTAATACCAACTCTGCCCTTGCTACTGAAGTGTTGGTGCTGACTCGGCACCCCAGCGGTAGAGAATTATACTGGCAGCGTCACCTCACTGTCACCACTGCTGGAGCACCAGTACAGAGCAGCCTACGGGGAAAGGAAGACAAGCATAAAAAGAAAGACAGTGGCACTGGAGTATCTGGTGGTCATTCTTTCACTTAGCATTTGGTAAAAACTAAGAACGTTACCCCGAAGGTTTTGAACTTGTACCCATAACTAACGTTTTCCTCTAGGGAAAACCAAAACCAAACAAAACAAACCCTAAAAGACAACAACCAAAAGGAGCAACATCTCTTGAAAGGTACTCTCTGAGCACCAAAAGACAGACTGCTCCTCTTGCTATGAACTCCCTGAGCTATTAGCGATACAATTGTTTTACCTGTGTTAGCACACATATAATACTTTGCTTCCTAAAATAACCCTACAAATCCACAACATCCATATGCCTTTTCTTACCTAACATGTACACAGACAGATACACCCAGACACAGAATAAGCAAGTGAAGCACATGCTCGTGGCCATGCCTTAAAACTGAGCTAGGGACCACCTTCTGTTTTGGGACCGGGGCAGGGGAAGAAGCACCAAACAAGAACAAGACGACCCCCGTATTTCCAGATTATTTTGTATACTGTTGCTACAACACCTAACAGTTAGGCTAAAATTTAAATATTCAAACACATTTACTCCTCCTGTTTTATTTCCTGGCGTGCATGATGGGATATGCATGCGCCTTTAGTTTTTATGTAAGTTTTGAAAATCACCTTCTGATGACTTATGGACCACTAATGGTCCTCAGGACCTTGGCTCAGATGGCCAAAAGCATCCCTCCATAAAGCACACCAGAATCTGAACTTAGTTAATGCCTTAAGCAAGTGACAGCTCTGAATCACCATGATACTCTGGTATTACATTGATGTAACACACTGAAAACAAGGAAGCTATACTAATCTAACAGTGAGATGCCGTACCAGGAAAGCAGGGGTTTCCTGGATGGAATTCACCTATATGGTCCAACTGTTTTACAGCAACACACGGAGACACCAGGCAGCCTTAATACAAAATGCATTTGTGCCTATCTTCTTGGCCCTGCGCTCAATTTGCTAACTTGAACAGGGTACCCACGTTTGCTCCTTTCGCAAGCGCTGTGTGCTGTGGGAACTGTCCTCATGCAGGAGCCTGTGGTCTTGCTAGGCTAGAAAGGAGAACCAAGGCACAGGCTGCTCCAGCACCAAGAGCGAAAGCAAAACCCGATGGCCCCCAGGCTCCCAACAGGAAAGCCCAGGTCTCTGCCAGCATGCTCAGTAGGCACCTCAGAGGGTTTGACCCGAGCCTGCACCGGGCTCCCAACCAGCACTGCCGTTCTCGGGCACGGCAGCACCACACAAAACGCAGGGCACAGCAAGAGCTGCAATAACCTGTGGCCGCATTTAGGCTCAACAGCTGCTGATGAATTTTGAGATTTTTCTAACGCCTTAGCCCTCCTCCCTGCGAACCAAAGAAGTATCTATGAGCTGTTCCTCATCCTCGCTGTTTCTATCAGCTTGTGGGTGAGCACCTGGCCCTCCAGGAAACCTTTGTCACCAAACTGCAGTCAGCTTTGAGAGCTTGTTCAAGCAAAAAGGATACTGAGATTTGAAGACAGCTTTACAAACCTGGGGCCACGAGCACCACTTTTAGACATGTGAAAAAATAAAGTCAGGGCAACAGCAGAGTAAAACAAGTGGATGTAAGCAGACATCCCTCCACTCCTTCCCGTGCAGACAACTGCAAACACCCCTCCATCCTCATCCTTGCCTGCTCGTGCAGCCGACAGGAGGCCGGTGGGGAGGGGGCCAGGTTCCCCCCAGCCACCGGGAACCACAGCGACGCAGGGAGAACACGGGACAAGACAGGCCTTGGGCCTTACCCGGCACATCCCCTCCCCTGCGCCCTCCCCGCTGACTGAGGAGGGACACAAAAGCAATACTGTCTGTCCTTATAAGCTCTGCTTTGCATGTGTTTGGGGAGCGGGGACAGCTGTGCGGACGGCTCGCAGAGTTCCAGGAAGTCGATGTGTTTCTTGGCTTTGACTCCAGTTTATTTGCCTTAGATGAAGTGGCGACCCGAGAAAGTCCCGTCACATCCCCCCCTGGGCTGGCACCGGCCGCAGCGGGGCAGCGCTCCTTAGGACACAGGCTGGGGTCTCTCCCCACACTGATCGGCCTTCCCCGGTCCGGCTGCCACGCCTCTCCCTCAGGCCAGGGCTGGCTCACATCCCACCAGGCAAGGGGATGGCCTTGGGTTGCGGCATGGGAGAGAATGGGAGCCAGGAGCAGAGCCAGGGACCAGAGGGAGCGGGCCCTGAAGGCTCTTCCCTCGGCAGGCGGGACGGAGGTGTCTCGCGAAGGCAGGAACGGGTCAGGCGAGCGGCGTGACACTGCCTGCCAAAACCACCGCTGCCCACACGGCCCCGAAGGAGCTGAGGGCAAGGCGAGAGCGTGGAGGGGCCAGGGGAAGCCGAAGCAAGGATCAGCGGGCACCCCCATCGCACGTGTCTCCCTGCCCAACAGGCCGAGGAAGGGGAAGCGCGCCTGCCCGAGGGGAGCCCCAGCGACCCCGAGGAAGCACGGCCCCGGGACACAAAACTTCATCTGCTGCTGCTGCCGCCTCAGACAACCAAGAGGGGATGAGGGATGCAAAATGAGGAAACAATCCAAAACATAGCTCTGTGGGTTTGGTTTTGTTGTTTTGTTTTTTGTTGGGCTTTTTTTTTCATTTTTGCTTTGCCCTGCCAAACCCAGTTAACTTAAAACCCTGAGCGGGGGGAAGCTATAGGTTGATGTCCCATCACCTACATGGCTAAGCAAGCACTGTGCTGAGGGAACGAGATACTTGTCCAAGAGCCCGAGGGGTGAGCTAGACGGATTGCACTTGGGAGAGCCAGATGGAAAACATTTCTGAGTAACGGAGAAGAAAAGCGACCTCCCCTCCAAACAGTCCGAATTACAGTGCCCCTCGGCTCCGACTGAGGAGAGGCTGCAGGGACGTGGGGAGGGCGAAGCAGGACGCCGGGTAGCTGTGACGGAGATGCTGATATCCCTGACAATATATGGCCAGTCTAAACCACGGGATGTCTTGTCCTTTTAAGGTGGGCCAAGAGCAAGCATCTGTGCAGCAGCAGCACAGCCCCAGCCTGCCATCAATAGCCCCTGGTGTCACTGAAAAAACAGGGGCTCCTGTACCATACCAACTGGCCGTGCAGATGCCCAGGCACCCACCCCAAGAGGAGACAATCTGTCTGGTTGTTCCTCCGCACAACATCACGGAAACAAGAAGCAACAGCAGTAACGAGAGGAAGAAAAGCCACGAAACCACGCGGCTGGACTGCTCGCTGGCAATTGGCGCCTGCAGCTGTCAGGGAGGGAGGGAGGGCCTGTCCCCATCCCCGTCCCTATCCCTCACCCTGACGGCCAGCAGCTCAGCCAAGGGCAGCTTTGGACCCGGGACGAGGCAAAGGTTTAAAGCAAATCTCTGGAGGGAGAAATGAGCAAACATTTCACCCCCTCATGCTTGCTCTTCACACGTAGCCAGAGCTGTGTGCGCGCAGCAGGACAGGTTCGGCAGGGATTAGAGAGGCAGGATGAATCACACCAAGGAAGATACAGAAAACCTCCTGTGCTAGTGCCCCGCTTCTTGTGCAGCGCCCTGGTTGCGACCCTCTTCCTCCAGGACGGATTGAAAGAGAGCTTCAAAGAGGGCCTGAATGCACGAGCAATTTTACAAAAACTGTTCTGGAAACAGGGTAAGCTAAACCAGGAAAAGACTCTTTCCTTTCAGAGTAGCTACGTTGCACATGGCGTTTCGCCACTGTAACTGCATCCACATGCTAGCAAACTTCCTTGCACAGGCAAGCCCAAGGGGGAGAGCATTGGTTCACTTACTGCGGAGCCCCTAACGCATCCCTTGCAGCCTGACTGTGCTGTCTTTGCAGGAGATGCCAGCACACTCTCTGCTTGGAGCCCTGTACCAGGTATAACGCCAAAGCACTTTACGCCTCGCAAGATAACGCAGTAAAATGATGCATGACACGAGAAAAGAAAGAGTAGAAATCATAGGGATGAAAACTCATTTCCTGGTGGTAGCGTTGTCAACCATCATGATTTTACCATGAACCCTGTAAAAATCTGATGGTGTGACAGTACTGCACAAAAATCTCAAACTTTTTTTTTTTAAGTCACAGTTCTAGTTTTTCGTGTTGTGGAGAAAGAACAGAAACATTACACGCTCAGCAACATATAAAAAGCAAACTGAAGTGAACAGATTAATTTTAAAGTCTCAAGCTTTGAAGGATAATCATGATCTCAGATGCTCAACCTGTAATTTTTTAACACACAGGGATAGCAACACAGAGCGTCCCTTCTTTACACAGCACGTTTTGTACCCTGGAACATACACCTTCCAAAACTAAAATGGCATTTTTCTTTTTTAAAGAGGGAAAAAAATCACAATATCTCAGCACGTTTCTAACATTTCATTTAAAAGCCAACACAGCTGCACTTTAATGTTACTTAAAGATGAGAACCTCCACCAAATTACCAAACTTGTTTTAAGCAGAAAGAGATTCAACATGCAAATATTTTGCAGAGAGAATGATTCAAGAGTTTGCAGCTCTTCTCGCTGCTCTTTTCCAGGGAGCATGACTTGCTGACAGGATTAACTACTGCCAGGCTCACGAAGCTGGGAGACAGCTGCCACATGGCAGCCATTTATTACAAAGCTCCACTCCTCTAAAGTTAGGAAAGAAGCAGACTATTTCATCTGTGTTATCAGCAGGGTTCCTCTGCTCCACAGGCTTTAGTGACTAGGCTTTTTCTAAACAAACACCTCCTTTTCTCCCCCACCTTGTTAACATCATTACCTTCCTGTCTTCTGTTTCTGGTCAGCACAGGAACTATGCCCCCTATCACGCTCTCCGAACAACAACAAAAAAAATCTATAATCAAGAAATTTAAAAATGTTCATAAACACGCATATCCCTGAAATAGATTTTTTAATTAGAGAGTTTTAGCTTGAAATTTAAAGAGGGGAAACCACATGCCACAGGGAGGAAAGAGAGATGTGCTGGAGCAAAGGGGATTCAGAAGCGTGCTGTACAACCCTTGCTCTCCCATCCACTCTAGGAGGCATTTGTCATGTAAGCCTCCAACTGCAATATTCAAAGTGGCTACACAGCTTTTTCATGAGCAAGATAACCTGTAGTGGTCCTTCCCAGCTTCTGTCTCCACACCAGGCAAACTCTCCGCAGACCCACAAGCCAAAGGCAACCCCTGCCCTGCACCATATGAGGCACAAACAGGTCTCAAGTCAAACACCTCCTACAGTCTGCTAAGGACCAGGAACAGATATACACCACCTACATCATCTCCATGTGAAATTAAGCATAGATGACCATCGGCTGCCATTCTCCTGTTATTCTGAACCAGAGTTAAAAGATACAAGCTAGCTGTTTAATTTTACCTGGGGTTATTGTAGATATATATTTGCCATAGATGCCAGAGTACCACAAATCACTCAAACTGAGGTTTATTGCTTCCTCCAGGTGAAGGGAGAACCCAGCCTTGAGAAAAACATCTCTCTCCCATCACTGATGAACAAGTTGCCACAGTCTTGTGAGCACACCCACTGGCTTATACCAGCTGGGCAGGTAGCCTTCAGGGTTGTTGCGGAGCTCTAAATTCTGAAATACAAAGTTTCTTTCTTGGTTTAGTTAGGTAAATTAATTACAGCAGTAGATTGTGCTGGCAAGCCTCTCCAAGTTGAGATCCTCACAGGAAAGCCACTAGGAAAATTTTTAAACACCAGTGCTACTTGCCAATGGTATTCTTCAGTATGAGTTTTCTTTCTATTTTGAAGTACACACAGTGAAACTAACCTGTGGGAGGTGCTTCCTGCACACTGACAAAATGAAACAGCATCTGTGAATTTTCATAGACTGCAACATGTGTGCAAAAAAAGGGCACAGGGATCCAGTTCAACAATTTCTCACGGAATTCAAAAGTCCCTCAGCTTTATCAGATAAGTACAAGAAGCGTTCTCAGAAACGATGTATCTCTACCTGACTTGAAAAAAGATGTATTTCAAAGCAAGAAATGTGTGCGCGCGCGCGCGCACACACACCACACCCCCCCTTCATCCACAACCACATCCAGCTGCTGACCTTCCAAGTTCCTTGTAGTATAGCCTTTGCTCTGGGACTTTAAGAGCCTAGCAGGCATTTCTAAAGGATTTTACAAAGTACACAGGCCCAGCCTTGTAAAAGCTCACGAGGAATCTATGGAGGTCATCGTGGAGCTTAGACAGTCTGCAAACAGCATAATCCACGTACTGGTGAGGTAAGGAATGACCAAAGTCGGGCGGATAGGCCTGAAGACTTCTGCAGCGACCGGCTCCTCCAACAATGCTTCAAACCCTGGAGGAAATGCCTGCTGATCTTCAAAGCCCTTCAGTAGGAACAGCCTTAAGTTTCCTGAACATGAGCATTCTGGTTGCGAAGCCACAATCCTCTTATGCACGCAGAGAAAAATATAAAACCAAAGCAAACAAAAAAAGATAAAATCCACTAAGGTTAATAACTCCAAATAACCAGTGAGACTGACCCTCTACTCTGCAACGAGCTGTCGGATCCATCCAGCAAAGTTTTGATGCTCCTCGGCACAACAGCCTCACGGATCAAGCAGCAGCTTACAATCTCTGCAGCTTTCCTTTTTCTGTTCCAGGCAGTCCTCCACACATGTAGACTCCTGGAACGCAATACTCAGTTGTTCGGACTAGGAGGGGATGCTACAGCCTGTAGCTGTACAAGGTGTCCACTGTAACTATTTCAAGACCATTGCAGTGCGCTGCACTGCCGGCAGAATCTTAGGTACAGCCTTCAGTCGCCTGACGGGCTGCACAGGCGACCATGAGTAAAGGGGAGTCTGGACACCTGCACACTGCAAAGAATTGCAGGAAGTTTATTTCAGGAACGCTGGGGAAAAAAAAAAAGAACAAACAAAATTGTGAACAGGTTTCTTCAGTAAGTGAAGTTTCAAGTTGCTATTCCTCCAGCCAAAAACGTCTGCTGCTAGTCCAAAACCACCCTCCTCTTCCAAAAAAACAATTCCACCGCTAGTGCTTCACACATTGCCATCAAACAGATGATACAGACAATTCTTCCCACAATTCACGTACGAAAAGGAAAACTCATTTCCTTCTGCTGACGCCCATTGACATATAATACACCAAAATGTTAGCCTGAAACAAACTAGTATGAATTATGGATAGGTTCAACCCAATTCTGGGTAAAGTAGTAGTTACAAGTGTTCACCATAGAGAAAAACGAACAACAACAACAAAAAAATCGACCAAGTGGCCTGCCAACCCACTCACATCCACCTCAATTTCTGCAGTAGGACAGCAAGAGTTTGCCAGTAGAACCTTGACTAATCACTTTCATATATGCACACATAGTGAAGCAACACTGAAGTATCATAATCAGACCTATGATACCGAAATTCAGACCTCTTTGGAGGAGTGATGTTTCCACATGAGCATTTTCTCAGTCACATATACATACACACACACACACAGCCACTTTCTTTTAATTCTAAAAATGAAATCACCTTGCTTTACAGTTTTAAGCCAGTACATACTATGGCAATATATACATTTACATTAATCTCGCTGAGGTCACTTAGAATCTACTCTACGACTAGAGGTGAACAAGACCTAAAGTGTTTCAAAACAGCCATGAAAGAAAAAAAAAAAAATCTGAAATTGTTCTTTGATTAGGTTACAACCCTTTAAAGGAACAAACTATTTGTACCCAACTGACAGATCCCATCCTCCAAACTTCATGTAAAAATGACGTTCACTCAGAGCAAAAGTAAAGGACAAAGAAAACCTCAACACCAAAACCTGTACTTTCACTTAGATACTAAATAGCAGGAGCTATTTTCCACTTCCAGTTCAGACACTATTGCTTTGTAGTAAGTTTTATATGCCTTATGGAGCTCAACCATTCAATATAAAGAGATACAAGAGAAGAATTCAAGAAATCGGTAGCCATCTCACCTGTAGAGCAGACAAGCATGTATTGAATGAGTTAAAAGAAGAAACTAAAAGGATAAAGCAAGCAAAACCACCAGCTAAATAAATTATTTTTCACTGTAAGGTGAAAAACTTTTCTTAATCTACCTACTCATTTCACAAACAGTAATGTGCAACTATCATTCTACCAAAAATTAGAAGAGAGTCACCACCAGATTTGTTTCACTTGTTCCTTCATCTAAACTTTCATACGGGATTTCTGAATCTAGAAGATTTTGCCATCCCTACTTACTGACAGCTGAAGACAGAAACTGGCCCTTTCCTCACCTGTTAGGGTCTGGCATGCCATGGAGGCTATGGAGGTAGGCACTTTCATATACAGAAGTGGCAGCAGCAACATGTTCAGCATATTTCACACCGAACTTGAAATGTTATTCAATACAGATTTGACATAAAAAATACGAAAGCTGACAAGTTCAAGGGTTCTTCAGCAAATACACTCCTTTAAAACTTCCTAAAATCTCTAAACATGGATAATTTCTGAAGTAACGAGGTCTTTAAAATAGCAGTAAGCAAGCTCCCCAAAGGGTGGGGTAATTGGGAGGGTTATCACACCTCTGGGGGAAGTCACAGGCTCTATCTTGGCAGTGTTTCATCCCTTCATATACGCAGGGGACTGATTAGTTCATTATAAGCAATTAGGCACCCTAGGGAGGACAGTTAACCGTCTTACCAAAACAAAAAGGCTGCACAAATGTAAGTCTCACCAGATTAAAGAAACACTATCTGAAGAACAGCAAATTTGTGTTTGTTCCCTTCTACTGGAACTAGCAAATATTACATTTTGCCTACATATGGCACACACAGATCTCAGAAATCCCAAATTTGAGCACGTACTTGCTGCTAAATTGGTAACAAATGCTCTGAAGCATTTTCTTTCCCAAGACACCAGTGCTGTGATGCAGGAAAAAAGGAGGAGGGATGGAGGGGAGGCATACAGTAAATAATGATTAGATGACTTGAAATAGCTATCTTATTCATTTAAATTCGCTTCCTCTTTGTTAAAATAGTCCCCAACCAAGGATCAGCTCCAGAAAGCAGGACCTGGAAAGGCTATATGGCTGAATGCTGTTTGCATTTCAGAATGAACCCCCAAGTCAGCAGCAGCCCCACCATTACACGCCCTGCTCCTAAAAAAGTTCTGGGAAGGTCCTGCCCGCTGTGAGGGTCACGGTGAGGCACCTATGCGTACCACAATCCTACCCATGTTAAACATTTATCTCTGCTGAAGCAGAGGGATGAATTCACCTTTTGCCTGCCAACTGATGTAAAAGTTCCAACACACCCCAAAGCTGCCGATGACGCTGTTTCTGACTTACATCAGGCCCAATGTATTTCAAAGTACTTTGACGGCTTAAAATATGAAGGAATGCTTTTCAATAAGACGACCCCCTGTTCTTTTCTGTCCTTTTATCTTTTCTTAACAGTTTGCCATCCAGTGATAGGAGGGAACCCCAGCTGCATAGCCTGAGCTTTTATCTTCTGCTGACCATGCAACAACACAAAGCTCAGTGCTGGATTTCCTGCTGCTTGCCTAAAGGGGCTGTTCAGCTTGTTTAAATATTACTTGCCTTGGGAGCCTTGGAGTTGTGCCCAAGCACTGTACTGTATCTTCCCAGCATCCATTTCAGCATGTACTTTAAAGGTCTTTAGGTTCGATGTACTATGCTCTCCCTCGCTACAGGAGGAGCCTGATGCCTCTAGAAAAAAAAAGGAAACCCACCCGACTCCTCCCTCTCTCCCCATTAATCCCCATGCCTCATTCCGTTACACAGCTAACAGAAGTCCCTCTTCATCCCAAAAGCATGCAAACATATTTAGTCCAGTAAACCGAACCAATTACAACCAAGGGAAAAGACATTCTGGTATGAAAGGCTACAGCTAGGAAGAAATCAGATGCCGTGTATCACGTACAGCAAGGTATCAATGTTCAGTGAGCAAACAACCGAGAAAGTACAGTAGCAAAAGTGGGCTTTTAAGATGAGCTGTGGTACAGCAGCCTCTTGCCACGCTCAATCTGGGGAGCCTCCACACTGGATTTTAGAAGAAGAATCTGCAAACACCACCTTCTCCGAATTTGCAAACTTAACATCAAGGCACTTCCTTTCCTCCTTCAGAGCAGTGATGAAAATAAAACACGGCTTTTACAAAAGCAGAAAGGATATTCCAGCCTTTACAAATTCCTTCAGAAGCCCTCCTTTTCACAATTACCATGCCGCTGAGAGGCTGAGTTCTGGCTACAAGGTCAGCAGGGAGATAACCTTGGCCAATAGAAATGATCTGCATCAGCCCAAAGGCAGTGCCAGGCGGCCACCCATTAAGCAGCTAGGCAGGCCTCACTGTTAACCTGTTTGCAGCTGGTAACAGCTGATACAGATGGAGGAGACAAAAATCCAGATTCAAAATCTGTTTGTGCAAGTTGTGGACACAGCAGTTCAAATATGGAAAACTTTAGTGAATACTAAAGTTTGCGAGAACTGTCCTGTAAAAAGATGTCTCTCTCATATTCCACAGCAGCTGAGATGCAGGAATACATACACTCCCCACAAGCTGACGGAGAAGTGCAGTTGCGAGGAAACTCAAGGCTAGAAGTGAAAACCTGTTTTTAATCCATTCTGCTTTGCCTCAGCCTGCAGTGTACAGACTGATTTAACCTGATGTAAGCCATGGCTGCCATTCAGAAGGACAGACTGCCAATCCTCACTTCACCCCGCAGCTCTGGCCACACGTTCTCCCTCCGGCCTCGTGCCAGTCCTAGCATTTGAACAACCACAAGGTGATCCAGGATCACGGAATTGATCTGGTTTGGGATTTGGGTTTGTTTGGGTTTTTTTTGTTTTTCACTTAAAAACATACACACATATAGTTTCATCAACAGTCTTCACAGAGGGGAGCTGAGACATCGTCAAATTACACCCTCTATTTGAGTGAGGGATGAGAGACCTGAGCAAGAATGTTGTCAGTAACTCTACTCCCTCGGTGCTGCAGTACCGGGGAAAGATGAAAAGATGTAGTGGAACGAACCCACAGCCAGCTCCATCTCTAGACTCCCTCCTCCCACTCCCCCTCGCTCCCTTCTCTCCAGCAGCCCCTCTGCCATGAAGAACACTCCTATCATTTAGAAGTCTACCTGAAGTTCCGTTCTCCAATTAAATCCTGTGAAAATAAGTTCACAATAAAATAAACTACCACAATTAAAACGTCTGCACCGCACCTCTCCCATGGCATCCCTGGAAGAGGAGAGCAAGAGAGCAAGAGCAGTCCCAGGCAACGAGTTAGTAATTTTCTGCTTATCTATCCAATTTTTCCTAGATCAAGGACTGGGTGTACCTTTTGCACAGTGCTAAGCACAAAACAAACACAAGTCCAAAATATCCCCCTCCCTCCCCACCTCCCTCATTCTTTACACGGCCGAATGAAGAATAATTTTCAACTTTTTTGTTTGTTTGTAAACATTTGTAAATGACCCTTTCCCCATGCACAAAGACAGAATTTACGGCCCCCCCCAAATACAACTCATGCTTCATTAAGTCACATCAGTAACAATGCTGCACAGTCTGCCACCATGTGCCACCACATGTACCAACCACAGCTCCAGAGTCCCCGGTAAGTAGGGCAAGCAGCTCACCTGGAGTCCTCAGGTACTTTAGAAACAATATTTACAAACCTTGGGCCCTTGGACTTGAAATACAGCGCAGTGGGAATGGCACACATGCTCCCGCACGGGCAGCTGACACCCTCCAGAGAGCAGTATTTATTGTAAAATGCATCACCTTAAGAGGATGGGATGGGACAGAAGTGGAGAAAAGAAAGCAAAGCTGCAGAGGGAAAGGACGCGTTGCCTGGCTGCATGTCCTCAGGCGCTGCTAGCTCACGTTGCTTGCACCATCTGATCGCTCAAAGCTAAACATGGAATGTAGGTAGCAAGTCATAACGCTGCGCAGGGCTGGAGACGTGACCCATCAGCTGTTTCTGCATTATAATTATTGCACTGGGGCACAGAAGGACCAAAAGTTTGCCTGGGCAGATTTTTGCGACATTTTGGCTTGTTGAAAATGACAAGAAGGGCTGCATGCCACTTTCAGATTTGTGATTACAGTTGCTTTTCCGCAGGCCCGGCAATCTCTGTTTAAAATCCTCAATCCACAAGGAAAGCGGAAGGCCCGGAACTATTTCCCTTTATTCAAAACAGCATTAAGAAGTCAGACTTCACAGGGCTGTGCTCTCTTTCTCTCCCTCCCTTCCACAAGACAGAAAGGAGTTTCACACAAAGATGCAGCGAAGCAGCACTCCTGAACCACCATTCTCTGCATTTCTAAGCTGCTCTTGGTCATTCCCCCTTCAGGCCACTTCTGCTCCCAGGCTTTCTCTCGCTCTCTTTTTATCTTTGAAGTTTCTGCTACTAATTTAAAAAAAAAAAAGAAAACCTTATAGCAATACCATCATTTCCTTGTATTATCATATTCTCTAGTGAACTGATTAATTCTCAGAGTGATCCTGACCCTCAGCTCCCACTGGGCCTCAAGTGATGCAAACGGTTTCTTTCAGCTCTTCCTCCATTTTATTTTTGTCCTAACATGCACCAAGTACAAGTAGAGGACTAATTTTGCAACTCTGGACTTAAAATGCAAGTGTCTTCACTGGTATAGCTGGAAAGGAACACTTCACTTTCAGGCAGTTTGATTGCTTCTGTAACAGGCTTAGATTAAGCAAAGCTCAGAGTAAGTCACTAAAGATATTATTTAAATCAATATATTCAACACATCTTACTGTCCAGGCTTTGCCCTACGAGTGAAGCTTCAGTTATTAGGAGCACAGTTTGTCAGGCAGTGGCATGAACTTTAGTGCAACAGGTCAGTGGAGAAACAAGAAGAAAAATTGTAGAAGGACAGCACAAAAACCTGCAGCAGTACACAGCCACAGTGTTTCTGTTACATGAAATGTAGCAGGCAGTGTAAATCTGGATAGTGCAGCCCCTTTCCAAATGATTGCCTTTAAGAGACCATGAGCATTGGCAGGCTGGAGGGATGCTTTCAGGAGGTCACTGGGAGCTCCCCTCAGGCTTCCTGTTTGACACCACCAGGACTCCCCCTGCCCTCCCATCCATCCCTCAACCAAACAAAATAAAAATTTTAGCACTTTTAGCATATTTTCAGACAAAGATGCACTCAAAGCAAAATCATTGTGAGGGCTGAATACAAAAGGGATATCCCCCAAACTTCAAAGATGCCATTTTTTGCAAGAGCAGAGAGGTACAGAGATGCCAGGTGGTTAATGGGAAGGCAGGCGAAAGGGAAGAAAACACCAGTAAGCTACGAACGAGCTCTCCTAGGTCAGAAAAGCACACTCGTGGCTAATAGACCAAAACTTCTGTTAGCAGAAGAAGAGCACCCATCTCTAAGAAACCACTTCCTATCTTATTCTCCCCATCCCCTCCCCAATAGCCTTCTCCCTGTTGTAATTCAGAACAGCCAGGCAACTGATCTCTAACCATCCATCAAAAGAATTGGCTAATACAATGTCACCCGGACCACCACATGAACAAAAACCACCAACGAATCCAGCTAGTGGTTAACTGCAAATTTTTGCTTTACTGACGGTATTACCCTGCCGAGGGTTCCCTTGCCTTTGCACATACACTGCCCTCTTAGAAACCCCCTCTGCTCAAACTCAGATTTACAAATACATGTACAGATATTCTACACATCTGCTTCCACCTGGTGGATTACCAGAGATGAAGACTGCAGCATTTTTAAAACAAATGTGTAAAGCCACCTCTAAAATTAGTTGCATGGTAATTCTGTGGGCAAGAGCAGAGGGGAAGAGTGGTTGGGCTCAGGGGGGAGGGGGAACTTTGCAAGAAATGGAATACAAATTGCTAAACTGTTTAACCCATTTTGAAATTCATTTTTTTCTCTCTTGGAAAACAAAAAAAAAAAGGGATTTTTCTTTCATTTTGAGGAGTTTATTGAAACAGAGGAGGACAGAGCAATTCCATATTGCTCTGGCGTGCTTAACATGAATAAATGACTTCAATCAAGTGTCTTGTCAAAGAACTTAAAATACTCTTTCCATGGTCTCCCTTTCCATAATCAAGCAAAAAAAGGAGTTTTTAAAGGCACATTAAAATACACATTAAACATACACACTGTATATAATCAAAACAAAATCCTAAAGTAATTTGTTAATTGCTAGCCATAACTACGGAAACCAGGGGTTCTTTTGACACTTCAGCAAAGCAAATGAGAAATGTCAGGGAGTATCCTGAGATACTCACTGTTGTAAAACCTTTCAGGTCTGGTTTCTAAAAATTTCCTTGCTATGATACCTGCAAATGCAGCTTTGCAGTAACTTCCAGTTCCTTTTTCATATGCATATTTTTAAAGATAGCAGCCGCCTTCACCCCGTGTATACAGCATCGGGGGGATACTTCATTCTCTGTGGCCAAAGTACCCAGAAAAGCCAACCCTGGAGATCCTAGGTGTGGCACATTCCTTTTTGTTCTAGATACTCCTCCTGACTGGAAGCGAAGGTAAATATTACTCCAGCCTCAATCTGTTTCCCTCTTGCACCCACAGCAGCTTAGTAAGATACAGTCAGCAGGCTATTGCAAATTACACTTAAGGGCTCATTACAAATCAAGGCCTCAGTCTTGCTAATGAATTGATACTAATAGCCCCATTCTACGGAAGAGACCCATCAGCTTCAACAGAAGCTACAAAGGTTCCAGTGCAAGCTGTGGTCTGCAAGGGAGCTGTGTGGCCCCTTCATCAGGAAGTTTGTTTACATCACATACACAGGTATTTACGAACTTCTGGGCCTTTGTTTTTATTTAGGAGAGGGGCGGTGTTTGGCAAGGTGTGCAAATCTTGTCAGACAACTTTCAAGCTACCCTTACTCCATATGGAACAGAAGTGCCTGCAAAGTAAAGCACGTTCACAAGAACAATGTTTTCATCTTACACCAACAAACCCCTCATCCAGAGATTCTATACCTACACCTGTACATCACAGTGCAAGAGAAACGGTCACACATTCCCCACGTGTTTTTTGCATGTGAAAGAGAAGAAAAGTATACAGGTACACAAGGTCGCTAAATTGCTAACTCAAGATGTGGGACTACGTTGCCAACTTCAGTATTCACAGAGCTGAACTGACTTCCTCTGGTCTGGAGTAAGAGGGACATGAGGATGTTTGGCTTTCACTGGGTCATGCACAGTCCTTTTTACCATCCATATGGCAACAGACATTAAGAACAGAATGCACTGGAGAAATCACCATTGCCGATGATTATCAGCTATGATAATCAATAGCTAGCTTATTCAATAGATAGCTGTAACTGCAATCTCCCACCTGCTTTGCCCTTCCCAAATCTCAATGCCCCTGCATTACAGCTCTGAGGACTAGAAGAACAGGTCAGACTTTCTCCCCCTTTTTTAGGGATCCTAGGTTTGTGGTGTTTTTTCTTCTTTCCAATGAGAAGAGAGAGGACATGAAAAAGAATTCAAAACCTGAAGTTACTTTCCCTTAGCTGCATTCTTAGAAATGGCTGAAGAATTTTTTTTCATTACTTATTTTTCTTTCAACCAAAACAAATGTGGCCTGAAGCTAAACACCTGACACGCAGTGTTTCAGCACAAATGGTTAAAGCTTGGTAGAGCCGCATGCAAGAGAAGACAGGACCCAATAAAGCTGCCTGGTGATGTCCAAGTAAAAATCCTCCTGGCAGCCCAGCTTCTTTCATGCAGAGGAACTTACTGACATTCTGTCCCCATTCCTGTCCCTGATGACTCTCTCAGTGTACCTGGAAATTAGGAAGCTGACTAAGCTCCCTAAAAACTGGTCTGGTCAGTCCCAGTCACCCAGCTCCAAAACAGTGAAAGCGGACGGTTTGTCATCTCAGCAGATGAAGTCTCAGACTACACTGGTGGAATTGCCAGCAGACATTAAAAGTATCTTTTTTTCCTCGAGTCCAGTTGCTGTCACAGCCCCTCATCCCAAAAGTCAAGAGAAATTTTCAGTGCATTTTTGGGGTTGCTGACTTTAAGCCTGTAGGATAAACTCCACTCGTGGTTGTTCACGAGTCAGAAAATGTTTGCTTGGAAAAAGAAAGCAGAAAAAACCTGCAATTCTCTCACAATCACTTGAGTCCAAGAGCCACAGCCTTAGCACTGCCAGTTTCCCATCTCATTAAGTGTCTTGCAATACTTGTTTTTGTAATCGTTTTCCATGCTGTCTACACAAAAAGCTATCTCAGAAGCCAGAAGAACTACATTCCTTAAACATGGACCCTTTCCAGACTCACCCCAAACCTTTCTGTGCTTAAGGTCCTACACATACATGAACACACAGATCACTACAGGCCCAGCAGTTAATTCATTTTCAAGTTGCCCTAATTTTGAGGCTAAACACTTCCTAAACTTCTCCAACCCTAACGTTCCCCTAGCTCTTTCAGAGAAGTCAGGCTGCCTCCTGCTTTCTCTCCACTCAGGGTTGCTAAGACTCCACTGCAGCCTACCAAGTTGCTCTCCCATAAGCCACATAAACGTGCTACCATGCATGCGGAGTGCGATTCACCTTGACTACTACTACATACGCAGCACCTTTCTTTCCAAGAACTTCATAGTGAGTAGTTGCTTGTTTTCCATTTTTTCCTTTTCAACTCTTTTTTAAGACACGGACACCTCCTCCCCCTCTTTCCGCATCACCTCCACTCAGAAAGACTGAAGCTCACTGATCCCATGGTAGATGGCAAGGCCTTTGAATCAGTGGCTGCTAGCTGGTCTTGAACCAGCTTGGGTAAGGTTCAGACAAGATACAGATCACAAACACTCTTCCAGAAACTTTAAAATCCAAACGCAAATTCTCTGCCCATCACCTTGAATGTCAGGCAATAAAAATACTAATAAAAGAAGTCACAGTACGAGAGGTCATCGGCTAGCTGTCTGGGGTCTGATGAACGCCCACAAGTCTTCAGGAGGAAGGGACGGCGATCCAGCCACCGTTGGTGGTTGCCTCCCTTGGCCTCTCCACCAGATCCTGCCCTACTGACCGGGCCCTGCGTTCAGCTCACCTGAGTTCCTACGTCTCTCGGACTTAACGAACAAATAACGGCTGAACACCTCTAACGGCCACTTGAACTCAACAGCGCCTACATCCTCTCCTTGTCCTTCAGAATGCCACAGACATCCTGCAGCTCAACACCACCAACTCAGAGGTACAACGAAAAATAAACCGGTGGTTGCTTCCTGAGGTCAGAGTGTACCTACATGTAGGCTCACAGTGCGATGCGCATTTATTTTCTTTGCATACTTTACATCTTCCACGCCTAAGTCAAGACAAGCCCCATTTTGGAAAGCTTTTTAAGAACAAAGAAGCCCAGTCCTTCCAATCTTTGTGCAAGGAGCAAATCCTCCAATACTCGCTTTGTGTGCTTAGGGCCCTGAAAGCTGCCAGAAATAGTCGAAGGATGGGGGGAGAAGGAATATTTCTGTGACGAATCCTACTTTTCAAAGGGTTTTAGAAATAACCATACAATCAAACAGATGCAATGTGTTGCTCAAATCAATATGTAAACTCAGAATGGAAATTATTTTAAAAATCACTATGGCTTTAGGTTTTCTACTTCTATTTATTTACAGTTTTGACAGGAAAGGACAAGTGGTCTCTGGCAGAATAAAATTACTTTTCAACTTCAAGATATAATTAACAAACACAGGAATTGGTATCTTTGCATCTTTCCTATGCATTCATATAATTGACTCAATGGTACAAACATGAGGATGCATACCTGCAAGGTTCATAACCACACCTTTGCATTAAAAAGATTACTGAGCAATCTAACAAAAGGGTGTTTACTTTTAGTGCATACAATTCTCTATCACTCAGCCCATTTGCAATCTGTAATACTGATATCCTTTAACACTGGAGACAAAGGGACCCATGTTTCTCCACCAATCAGATGTAGTAAATCCACAGAAGTCAAAACAAAACCAGTCAAGAGACGGAAGAATCAGGCCTTTGGGATGCTACGCTACTGTCCCCTGCGTGGTTAATCTTCACGAGCTTGTTTAAGCACAGCCTTTAGCCAAGTGCTTTTTCATACAAACTCATCCATAGCTCAGAGACAATTAATCATCATTTATTACTCACCTTCTGGCAACACCCACTTTAAGCTAGGCACTGTCCAGACACATCAAGAAATACAAACCCAGTCTGAAGGGTTTGCGGTAAAAGGGAGCCATTTCTGAGACCCAATCCTGATGGACAGGCAACTACAAACACCCATGGTACTCTGCACGGCTACTAGCATCTGCCAGAATAAAGCTGCTCACAGGATAACTTAAACACGAATGCAATTCTTTCAAAAAGGGACAAGGTATGTATTAAATACACCAGCTATACCTACTTTTCAGTGCCTGTCAACTGCTACTGGTGTTACGGTACAAGTAAGTCTCTTGAAAGGATTTTGCTGAAGAAATATGGTGAATCTTCACAGACTTATTGATCAGAGCACTTTACATGGTTACAGTACACAGGAAAGTAGTTATTCTGCCCTTCTGCAGCATTAGTAACTTCTCAAACAAAGACGCCTGATTGAGGCAGACAGTGAGGGGCTTATCAGCTTAGGAAATGGGAAGGATGGTCCAATTAACTGCCAAGCAGTCAGACATAATTCACCCTGACGAGGCCAATGAGAGACAAGTCAGAGAAATGCATGTCCTGTCCATTTATGTAACACCCAAACATTCCCCTCTGCAAAGTCTCCCCTTCTGGAAGCGCTGCCTAAATAAGGAGCAAGTCACTGGAGGAAAATGCACCTGCATGGATCTGCATCTAACCAGCACCCTCTTAAGCAACCGTCTCTGTGGTACAGGAGACACTGCCAGTCGCTAAACTGCTGGACCCAGGTGCTAACAGCCATCACCGAGCAGACAGACAGAAAGCTCTGTGCAAGGTTATCTGGGGTCCACACCACTGCGCTGTCTTCTCACACATCAAGGAACGGGTCAAGAAGTAGGAGGCACAAAAAGGCAGAAATATCCCACCCTGATCTAGGTAGGAAGGCTTCATCTCCTTTTCCTGAACCACTTCTGCTAGCACAGAAAGAGTCAGAATGTTACTGAAGTCATTTCACAATGTTAAAAAAAAATAAAGGAGGAAAAAGAAAAAAGGTGAAGGCAAACCATATGTAACAGCTGATTAAGAAAGCTGTGAATCCACCCACAGTGCTGCTCTTCATGCCCTCTGCTGTGCTTAGTACCCTGCTAGCATGGGATAAACAAAAAGAGGGCACAGAGAAAGAGGAATGGGAGAAATTCTACGAAAGATGCTAGAATGAAAAGAGAAAGTTCTCAGTGAATCATAGCTCTAGCTTGGGACCCATCACCTAGGAGGCAACAGGCATTTAAAGTGGAGAAAGGAGTAAAAAGAAAGAAAGAAAAAAAAGTCCCTGAAACATTGATTCATAAATACGAGCTTCATCTGGCGTTTATGGAAAGAGTGGAATCTTTATTCTGCAACACAAATGCACGTGTGGGATCCAGTCCATCCTTTGATAAGGCACCTTATTTTGTATAATTCTCTGTTTTTCAAAGTGCTAGACTTAAGGCTGTCATGATCAGAAACACGTGCTTTATGCGCTATGAGCAGGAGTGTAAAAAACCCCAGTTGTGTGGAATATTTATGTTACATATGGCAACATCCTATTTGTCAGCTGGTTACCAGGAGCTGAGGAATCTGTGCGGTACTAGCAAAGTCGCCTTGCAGCAGGGTGTTATAGCGAGCACGAACCGGACTATATATGGTATGTTTACTGAACAATTACGCATAAACATGTTACAGAAGAAATGATGTCTTGTATTGGACGCTGGGTTTGCTGCTGCAAGGCAAACCATCTTGCTCGGAAAGCAGTTCATCACATATTCCTCATAAGCTTCTGGCTGCGGGTGCCAGTGAAACCTCTAGAAAACAGGAACAGGTTATGCTGCAAGTAATGATTAACTATGTGGAGGATCAGCCCTCCAAGCTCCACCCGCCAGCATTCCCTCTCTCCTTGCTGCTCTTCCTCCCCCGCTACTTTTCAGCTGGGACTGTTCGCAAGGCAACCCGGCGGAGGGCATGAAGGCACACACACAGGCGCATGCCACACAGAGCGCTGGCTCTGCGACGGGATGACGGGCACAGACAAGTGCACCCTCTATTTCTTAAGAAACAGCTGGCATCAGGCGAGCAAGCGCTGCAACCATCCGCCTGCCCCACGTTCAAACCCAGTCGGCACAGGACTATTTCATAACGGGGAGGAGGGGGGGAAATCCTGAAAGGGTAGAGGAAGGAGGGTGCACTGAAGATGCCTTAAAGCAGGGGAGAAGGTTCGTATCTGGCATCAGCGTCCTGCCTAACCTGTTTTGTGGTATGTTCCGGTTAACTCTCCTTTTGGTTGAGGTTCTTGGGGGGTTTTTTTGGCAACCAGACCCAAGCTGCAGCCCCTTCTCGCCTCCAACTCCTTTCACGCTCCATCGCACTCCAGCACAAACATAGGCACACGGAAAGGAGACGGCAGAAAACAAAATGCCACCACAGACCGAAACTGGACGCACAATTTCTTTACTGTAGGGAACTGGATCTTCCTTATCAACTCACCAGGACTACCAGCCCTCAAGTGCCAGACTTCCCGCCTTTGTCACTGCTTTTCTACGTTAGTAACTCCTGCAGCTCCTCAAAAAAAACCCCAAACTATACAAAGTGGTAAGGGGTGGGAAAACAAAGCAAGAAAAACCCCAAAACCACACACCCTGAAGACTGCATGCCACGCAAATCTCACCAGAGCACGGCGCGGGGACAGCAGCAGTGATCACAGCATCAGGACGTACCATCATCACCACAGCAGATTTATGTCTTCATTGTGCACAGTATTCACAGGGTTAATGGATAGCCCGAAGATCAGAAATATACCTGCTAAGCAACAAAAGCATCAACTCAAAGCTGTGCTGGCTGGTTTTTGACAGGGGTTAAGCAGTTGGTAACCAGTGGCAAGAACTTGGTGGTGGTTCAGTAGCCATTTTAAGCAGCAGACATATTAATCATGGGAGTGCAGTAACAAAAGAACCAGGGGCAAAAACGGGCTACAGAAATGAGGACCCCTAAAAGCTCAGCAACACACACATACCCCTCCGTTGTGTGTAAAATAAACTTAGAGAAGCCAACAAAGAAGAAAGATTATTACATGACCTCCAGAGCACAGCAAATCCCCCAGAGCAATGAGTGCTAGGCATCAGAAACTTCCTGGTTTCCAGGCCGTTGTTTCACGTGTTTTCTGGGGAGTTTTCATGCTGTGGGAAAGATTTCCAAGTACACTGAAAGTAAGCCTGCAACATCCCTTTCCACTCCCACAGCAACTATGCAGTCCATAAAAGATTAAAATGTTGGAAACATATGCTTGAGCGAAGACTCCTCTTTTTTTTTTTTAAATCACATCAATAGTTCAGCGCTTGATGCATTTTATCAAACTATTTTGCCATCCCTTTTTTAAGGCAGCAAGGAGGAGGGGGGGGAGATGGAGCAAGCGAGCGAGAGTGCGTGAGACGCATGCAGTCTGTAACTTGAACACCGTTTTACAGATGTATTTACTATACTGCTTTTCTTTGGGGGCTTTTCAGGCCAGGGTGGCCTTTGTCTCTGCACACTATATGCTAGCCAGCTCATAACAAATGAGCAATCACAGAGAAAGCAGATCTGGCTCCTTCTCTGAATCTGCTGGGATGCCGAGGCACGAAGATGTGCTTGAAAAACTTCTGTCCGGTTACGAATCCGATCAATCCCTTTGGTCACGCGAGCGCCTGAAGTCTGGTACAATTATTAACTGTGCTGCAGTCACATGAAAGAGAACAAGCTTCCCCCTCCCACCCTCATCCTGCGGGTAATGTTATGTAGGCAGTGAATATATGAAGGACATGGTGAGGCGGGGCGGGGGGGGACCTCCACAGAATGGCTGCAAAGCTGTACTTTTTTTTATTATTTCTTTTTGGTGGATGGATTATTACATTTCAGGCAAGTCTGCCCGACGCTCAGACTCGTTCGGGTACCCAAAGCAGGGTGAGGTGGGGAATCCTCATCTTCTCCACTGAGTATCGCCTTCTTTAAAGAGGGAAAATTAGAGGTGTTTCCAGTTTTCCCCGTTTCTTAAACACAGTGATGATGGAGCATGGAAAGTATTTTTACTGAAGCATGAGTGGGCAATTTCTAAGCTAGTGGGGTTGCTCTGGAGGTGTTCTTATTTGCTGGGGGGGGACTCAACAGGTATGAGAGAGGAGAGATGGGGAAAAGAGCCCACTGTGCTTCCGAAGAGAAACTCCTGGCATCGAGAGATAAGCAGTGTGGACTAAAAGCCTAAGCTGTGATACAGCTGCTAGGACCAGAGCCTCATGCAACCTCCCTGTTTTACAGCCTGCACTCGTGTAACTGAGAATGGGGACGGCACTTTCCAAAAGCTTCTTTTCAGGGCCGAGGGGGAAACGACAGAGAATCGGCATGCAAACAGCGCGGTACCCACTAACCCCCAACTGCGCCTCCGCCCCCTCCTCATGCACCTCCCAGTCCGCCAGAAGGCCGGTGCTGCATTGTTTTAAGTGTAAACCAAGCGTTGCAGATGTGTGCGTGCGGTAGAAACCTGTGCTGGGAAACATTAAAGACTGCATCTCAACTAGGACGGGAGCCACGCTCGATGGCCGTGCAGCCCCTCCGGCCTCCCCCGACACGTCCTGACCCAGCGCAGCAGCCTGGAGACGCGCGCACCGTTTCGGCCGAAACCAGTGAATTGCGCTGACCTTAGAAGGGGGGTAAGTGGGGCAGGCGGTGAGAAAGAGCCCTAGGTTTGACATCGGATGACGTTTCCTAGACATAGTTAAAAATGTAAAGCACAGTGCATCTTTAAGTGGTTATATCTATACAGTCTCCAGCCCTGTGGCACTTAACAAGAAAAGGGGGGGACGGGAAATACAGTGGGTTGATGACACACAATAAAACATAAATATGCACATACACTTTCAAAGTGCTACATGTATTTTCAGTTAAGTTATAATTGAGTATGTCCCCAATAAAACAACTACACTTGTAATGTTATACCATGCATCCATTTTATAAAATATTTTAAAATGTGCTTTTGCCTCGGCCCGCCTACACAAAATAATGAAGAAATATCACTCATCAGGAACTCCCTAAGAAAAATAAACCTTAAAATAGCATGGTACGCTCACTGAGTAACAAGTATGTCTGCAAAACTGCTGTTCTTTATATATTTTGCATCTGAAAACTGCAAGTCTCACACGCGCACACACAAAAGACAGACAGACTGCTGCTGTGGACAAAATGGTGCCATTTAATACAAAAATCTGGTTTATGCATAGCCTGGCTGTAGTGCATGCTGGTCCCAAGCAGAGTGGGATGCAGCCAGTTATATCGAACAGTTGTGCCCTCAGCAACAAATGGTGCATTCATGAAACTGGAAAAGCCTCTGTCTAGGGGCTCTCAGCTCTGCAAAGGAAACAATTGCTTGCTGACATTTTCTGAGGGAGGGTATGGCCAAAAGAGGTTGAGGGGGAGAAGTATGATCTACAGGAAAGTTATGTACAGAAGAAATACCAAAATATAAGGGACCACCCCCCCACCCCCCAAATCTGCCACTGAGTTACCTTTGCACCCTCCCTGCATTAGCTAGCCTCTAACAAAAGAGCAAGGCCACCTGAAAAAGACATGTGCTTGGAAAACACTTGGCCAGTCAAGAGTACAGAAGAAAAAGAAGAAGGAGGAAAGAAAAAAGCTGTCTTGTAGAACGCTGGCCCATGAAGAAGCGACAGACATCACGCAGGCTGCAATAAACAAAGCCGCATCTGACAGGCAGTTTCTCATAAGTTTCTTACCCTTGCCTTTATTAGCTATGCCACCTCCACACTGGTAACTAAAAGCCAACATCTGGTGCTAGCTAAATGTCAGCACAGACAATCCCTTTAATAAAAATTTAAAGAGTCTGGGTCTCAACGAGGAAGTCATTAGTGCTTTGAATGTAAGACCCTACATGAGAGCTGCAAGACTGAAACAATCCAGGCTTTTAAGCCAGGCAGAGCAGTGACTTCGGTGTGTGCTACGCCACCTCTCCAGGCCCCCGGCCTCCTCACAACGGCGATGCTCAGCTCGTGGCCGCCAGCCCACATGTAGCCCATCTGGATGGTTCGTCTGGTCAGCACCCCGTGCCGGGGAGCCCAGACACGGCTATGGATGCCCAGGTGCTGCTGCAGAATGGGAGCATGCTGTACAGTCTGCCCTTGGCCTAGGGAGTTCTGGCTCCTGAAGCTGAAATGCTGGGCACCGCTGCCTGCCCCAAACACACCTGGCACCTGCATCACTGAAGCCGAATCCTGCTTGCCCCTAAGATACATGAGACACCACGCAAGTCGACACAAAAGTGTTCCTAAATGGCAGCTAAGTAGCATGGCTCATTAATGAATACCTGTCACCTGCTCCATTCTACTGAGTTCAGTAATTGAACAAAAAAACCCCAAATCACACACTGTAACTGAAGTTCAGTGGAAGACCCAGTGAAAGTTTCCGTAAGAGGAGAAACGAATTGAGGCCCACCTGCATGTTGGTAGGAAATAATAAAAAAAAAAAAAGCCTCCCCAACCACTCCTGGCTGCCCCAAGGCTGCGGTGGGGCATCCACCCCGTTTTCTCCTGGCACTCACACAGCACAGAGGTCTCTCACATCTCACCCAACAAAAACTTTCTACCAAGCCAAACCTGACCACGATAGTTTGGGAGTAATGAGACTGTATTCCCCAGCCAGGGGGAGCCCAGCTGAAGGAGAGAGGACAGAAATTTTGTGTAATGGTTGACAGAATGAGTCCCTTCACAATATTATCAAAAGACTTTGTGTGTTAGAAATTTAAGAGAGTACTCTCGCACTGAAGCCTTTGCAAAGGTATCTAAAAAGGGGACACATGTAATCCTTCCTGCCCACAGTGCACCTAACCGTCCTCTGAGAACCTTTTATGAAACAATTTCAGAGGGGAACAGGACTGTGGTCTTGCAGACTGACAGTACAAGTATTTTTTCCACAGAGGTTTAAAAAAAAAAAAAAAAAAAAAAAAAAAGGCAAACCAGGATGAGTGGTTCTTCAAGAGCACCTTCAAGCTCTTCCTGCACCTTGGTGCTCCGAGCAGGCAAAACCTGTGGGTCTGCTGGAGTCGAGGAATAAACGCTGGGAGGACGCATGGCCAGCTACAGTAGTGAGAACCGAGCAGAAGCTATTGAGGCGCTGGAGAATGAATGGTAATGTTTTTGTTTACTGGCTGTGCACTGTAAATGATTGCTATGGCAATAAAGTTTGCACTGTATTTGCATAAATAATTTCAATAAAACTGTATGAAAAGCCACTTCATCAGCGCCGATTATCAGTCGGAGACCTACAGCAAATACAAAACTGCAAATGCTTTTGCAGAGGCATCAAAACAATCTAAAAATCGTCCTTCTTACTTTATTCCTTGGTCAGTTTCCAGGCAAAGCAAAAGTTTACACACACACGTAATGTTTTGTACATGCTCCCATCAAACCTGCCCTTAGTACTAAGTGAATGTATTTTAGAATTCAAGTAGCACACATGATTTTGTTTCCCTCCACAGATTTTACAAAGGCTTCTAATATAACACGATTGACTTATTAGGAAAGGAAGTTTGGTTTGTTTGCTTTTGTTTTAAATTTGGAGGAGGAGGCAAAAACACCTGGAAAGCTGTGGGAGAATCTCAACAGAGTTAAAAAGAAAATTACAACCCAGCCTCCTGAAAAACTTTAAAATAAAGCTCTTTGGGAAGTTTGTGAATAAGAGATCAACAAAGAAGTTCTCAATTTGAGAAACGTCTTTCCTTTGAACACTGAGTCACAAAATACAAGTCTCCGCATCACCTTGCAGAAGAAAAATAAAAAATAAATCCTGCCTGAAATGTGTCACTTTTTGTTGCTGTTTACTTTGTTTGTTTGTAGTGGTTTGGTAAAATCCCACAAATATTTAAGACCAAAACCACAGTCCGTATTTTATATTTAGATGAACTGCAGCATCTTCCAAGACGCTGTAATTGCAAGCCTGCATCTAAAGCTCCTTGCCCTCTGCCACCCCCAGGACCACGCAGCAACAGCAGGAGGAAGAACATGGGCCACCGCTGCAGCCCTGGTGGTGGCCCTCTTCCATGCACCAGCCTGGCCACCCCACAGCTCAGGTCCAGCGGGACGTGAGAGCTGAGCCCTTGCACCTCCCATGACAAGGGACAGCTTTGAGTTGGATGGCTAATGTCTGTAGTTAAAATTTAAAACCAACAACAAAGTCTCTTCTCATCTCTCTTTCATCTCCCAGCTGATGCAGGTGGAACGAACAGGATGGGATTTGCCTCTCGCACTGATGCTTCAAGTATCAGCCCTGATTTAAATCAGTACAAAATGCAGTAGGGAAAGGAGCCTGAAGGTTTCTAACGGGGTGTGTTGAACACCATGACCTCCTCACACCCCCGCCCCACAAATGCTTAACTGCTGAATGAGATTCCTCTTGTTTCCTGCACTGAATCATCTCTGTCACCACAAAGATGAGATTTTTAACTGTGCGCACACGTTTCTTATTTGAGGGGCATGCAGCGGAGGGTGTTTCTCAAACTACTGTCAGATCAGCCACAGACGGTTTGGATTTCTTCTGTGTTTGATGTATCATTTAAGTAAATCTGTGTTTTTCCAATGAGGTACAACCTTTCAATAACGCTGTTTTCTAGGAAACATGCAGGTGAACGCTGCTGCTTCCTTCTTTTGCAAAGTATTATTTGAATGGAGCTAGGAGGGACAGGATATGCTGATTTGCACAATTAAAAATAACTTATTATTTGAGCTCTGCCATCAGATGCTTCAACAAATTTCATTAGGGCAGGTCACATGCTCTTTTCAAAATGCTTTTTATCCACACTTCAACTTAAAATCATTTCATTAGTTTACCTGCAATCTAACTCATTTTCATTGCTAAGCTGATCAACTATTTTTTAATCGCTACAGCAATTCATTTTGCAGCAAAATTAGCAGCACTGCGCCCCTCAAAAGCAATAAAGAAACATCCAAGTGACCCAAGAGAAAGAAAGGTGAGGCAAACTGCTAAACCGCAGTTCCTTAACCAACTCTTCCTAACCAGGATGGCTTTGCATCATTGCTTCACGCATGCAGGGAGGGGAGGAAATTGTGATCTCTTGCTGCCTGTGCTTGGCCGTGCACTGCTGAAGTCAGTGGGAGCTTTGTGGATGCTGAGTAGGAGTAGGCCCATATAAAGATGCGACAAGCGATAGCAAAGATCATACTCTGCTCTGGATTGATCTCAGTCATGAGGAGTTCATGCTGTCAGTCAGCAAGAGCACAAGGAGGTCCGATGTGTTGCCGTCACCTCACTAGAGCAGAAGAAAAATGAAAGATGCACATCGTCCTCGCAGTACCCCTGCATACTCTCACCTGGATGAAAGCTTAAGGACAAGAACCATGTTTTTCACGTGGGCCTACTTTCTCCACAAAGTGTTGTCAACCTTCTCCACCCCTTATTTTAATAAGGAAAAATCTACCATCCTTTTGACCTTGGACTTGTTCATTTTCTCTGTCTCCCTCAGTACATGCTCTTTGCTAACCATTCAGCATGCTTCAAGCCCTGATAAAAGTGGTTAATGTTTACTGAAACCTGCGTATGAACTGTACTAAACCTGATGGGGTGGGAGGCAAAGTTCTGCTAGCAGCATCCATGACCAATTAAAAAAAGTTTTGGTTTGTTTTTCTTTTTAAGCTCACTCTCCCCCCCCGACTAAACAGCTTCATCAGTAGATGGGGCAGCACAGAGAGAGGACTGAAAAAATGCTTCTAGTCCATCCACCTAGACACTTCAAAATAAGTCACTGTTCTGAGTACCACAGGCCTTCCAAGAATATACAAAAGCAATGAAAGAACTGACTACTGGGGTGCCCTTTCTGGGGGATGCATACTTTACCCCCAAATAATTGTTTTCCAGAACAGTCTGAAAACCTACAAGTCTAGCAGAACTGCTGAGTGTTCCCTTCTAGCTTTCCTTGTAGGAAGTCCATACATCCTTGCTTGAGCAGTCTTCAAAGCATCCTCTTAATTAAGTGAAAAAGCAGAATATTACTACTGTAAACTCAAACTACAACTAACAGTTGATCAGTATGTTTGAGAGACCTTAAATTCACATTAATTTCTTCTCATCAGAGACACATCCTTAGAAATACTCACATGTTTCAACAGCTGTACCCGTGTACTATTCAGGAAGAACGTTTTGTAGCATAAACCGAATGTACGCATCGCCCCTTCTTAGCTTACTGGTATTTTCTCCACCTTTATTCTAATAACCAGCCCAGAGAGCTTTAACAAACAGCTCTTTTCCTCCCTCCCACCATCTCTGGTGACAGTGGGATGCTCTCAGGTGTTTAAAGCCAATTTTTTTTGTACTAGAGGGCAGCAACAGCGCCATAGTCACCTTGGAAACAACCATCACCCACTGTTTGCAGAACAAACAATGGTACCTTTTCAGCCAGCTCGAGGCAGGCAGGGCAAGGGGCAGCCAAGCAATTCTGGGACTTACAGGAGTGTTAACATATTGCATTCATTCAGTGCGTCAAAAAATAGTTCAGCACGAGAAGCAAGGCGCTCTCAAAGTGAGAGCCTTTGGCTGGAAACCACAGACAAGTGCACGGCACTCAGAAGGTCAAGCAAGTCTCCCAAGTCAGCAATGAGGTCTTTTCCTCTGATTTTTTTACTTGCCCTCCTGTTCCCCTCTCTCATACACACAGAAGGAAGAAAAACACACCTATTTAAACTGATCTTATCCACAAAAATCAAGTGTTCAGCTTCCAAGTAGCACTCACTGAAGTTTTCTCAGTGTGCCAAAATATTTTAAAGAACTGTTTACCCGCACTTGTAGTGCTTTGTACCCAATGCATCAAGAGCCGTTTTCAGAAGCGTTCCTTGTGAAGTTAGCAAGAATTGCGGTTATTCAGCATTTCAGACCCTATGTCTAAGCACTCGAGCAGTTACATATCCCTCTTCTTTCAAACTAATTCCATTTTTGTAGAGCCATGGACAACCTGACTGCTTTAAAAAACATAGGATGTACATCTGGCTTAACAGTAACTTCTGAGTGATTTCCTATCTCCTGGAGACTTTTTCCTCTGCTCAAAAAAACCCCACCAGCAAACAAGCCTTTTTACCTACAACAAGCAGGGAAAAAAGCTAGATGTTTAGGGATTCAGGTTTTATCAATTTTAACACCCCCTCACAAGGCGCTCGCTCTTGTGGCCAGTTGCAAGTGTAATGTTTAAAGCAGAATGGAGACTGAGGCATTGCTCGGATACTTCAGTGCTTTATAACCTTCCCACACTGGCTAGCAGACACCTACATCATTGAGAACAAACTGACAGAAGTCCAGCTGCCCAGCTCATCTGTAGGGCCGCTCAGCAAAGGATTGCAAGGCCCTATGAAATCATGCTACCATTTGACTTGTGCATAACATAGCATCCAGGTGTGCTGTGAAGGAGTGCCAGGCACAACACACCCAGCTGAGAACTGCACTGAGGTGATGAGAGCTGCACAAAGGTACAACAAAGCAACTCCTGGGAGAGATCTGCAGATTTCCACATCACAATATAAACATTTTTCTACAGCCTTCACTCACCTTTCATAGTGCACTCACCTGGGGGGGGGGGGGGAGCAAATAGTCTTAATTAGACCATTAGAAATACTGACTGGTGCTGTCCTGCTAACTAAAGCCTCCAGCAAGCTTGTCCATGTGGGCCAGACAGGTTCACTCACGACTACAACCATGGTAGCTCAGTTGAGTCAGATTAACATTACTAAAAATCTATCTTAATGTTCATTAAGATGCAGGTTAACGCATTAACTGGTTTCGCACAGCCACAAACATGGCTTCGGACACGGCAGGCTGTACCTTAAGGAGCATCAAGAGAGCTTTTTTTTTTTTTTTCTCTTTAATTGTGTTCAGCTAACTCAGTTGACCTCAAACAATTGAGACACACACCCTTTTTGCCTGTCAGGACAGGGTCCTTCTCTGTCTTTCACTGCTGGGACAGGAGAAGTGAAATAGGTATAGAGGTGATTCACATGCAACCCATCCTTCACTTACTCCTAATGGGGGGTGGAGGGGAGGGAAGCACATGGGTGAAAAGCCGCAGCTGTTCCAAGGCTGTTCCAACTTTACAGCACACGATTTATGGAAAACAAAATCAGAAGAAGAGAAAAATAGGATTTGAACATTACCGACCTGAAAGAATCGTTATAAATACCTCTTGCTCTGTGTAAGGGCTACCCTGGGCTCCATCTGCCTTCAAGGCCAAGAAAGGAAACATTCAACTTGAACAGCAGCCAGAATTCACTGTCTACTTTCTAACAGCGCCGGGCTGTGCTTAGACGGGGAACTCTCTACCTGTGGCAGACCAGCAGGCAGTGCGTCGGCCAAGCCTTGCTGCTGCTGCTGCTGCCTCTGCACTTCGCGCTGTCACCGTGAGCTCCAGCCAGAGCCCAGCAGAGAGACAAATATGCAGCTCTGCCCCATAGGGCTGCCCTCTCCCCGAGCATCTGCAAGCAGCACCAGGTTCAGATGTGAGCATGCTCCTCATGCCCCAGCAACAGGCTCTGACTATTTTGGCAGAGGTGTGTGCTCCGAAGGGCCCAGACTCAGCAAACGAGGAAGGCACGGGTACCAGTCAGACAGGAACGCTCTCCCGCACAGGTCAGCCTTCCAGAGGGCTGGGGTTGCTATTCAAGGCACTGCAACGGCGTTTACACAAACACGGACGGCAGATTCGCGCACGTCCCCTTCGCTCGGGTATCACCGCGAAAACTTCCAGGGGTCACGCTGCAGCCCAGTGCACCCACGGCCGGGCCTGCTTGCCCCAAGCACGACGGAGAGGCAGGAGCAGCAGTTGCTGCAGCAGGGCCAGCCTTTCCCCTCCCTTCCCCCCGCGCAGCCACCCCCACCCTCCAGGAGCTATATCGCAAATCCCCAGGCCGTGCGGACTGCCAGCTGACATAACTGTTTAGTCAGCAACCAGGGAGAGGAGCAGCCGCCCCCCTCCATCCTTCCCCGGCTCCTTCCCGTGGTACCTTCCCCACTGCCAGCAGCCGCCAGGGAAACAATTTCTGCTCTCCGACCCCTCCTGGCCTCCCCAAAGTATTCAGTTTTCCGAAAAGTTTGTCCAGCTTTGCACATAGCTAAGGGATCGGGGTTGTTGGGGTGTGTTTTCTTTTTTTTTTTTCCTTCCCCCCCTCGGTGCTTTGTGTAACCCTCTTTCACCACCCTGCCCCATCCCCCAGGCGAGAGGAGATCCAGAAGCACTGCTTCTGCTAGAGCAACTTCCTCCATTTGCTGTGAGAACATCACTCCAGCCGGCCCCGCGCCCCGCGCCGCCCCGCAGAGGAAGTGCAACATAATAGCCAGGCCCCAGGTGCCAAGGTTAGCTTGTCCTTTTCCTCTTCCCAGGACGATTTCCACTCCTGTTAATACCAGCCTCCTGAAGAGCAAGGGCTTAAAAGCTGTGCAAAAGTTATGAAAAAAAAAAAAAAAAGAAAAGAAAAAAAAGAAAAAAAAGGCAAAACCTGCTGAAGCACCACACGGCCTTTGCACACTAAAACTTACACATTTCGGAAAGGTTTAGCCTTTTTTATGGAGCGAAAAGTCAGGCTTCATCCACGCACACAAAAGCTGAACGACTTCAACCATACCTTTTTAAGACAGAGAAGCCCAGCCCTCGCCGGCAAGGCAGCAGTACTACCAGCATGCAAAACTGCCCGTGCCAGCTTTCTCCGCCTGCCTAGTGCAGATGCAACAACTACAGCAGTACAAATGTCTCAGCTGCAGGGAAAACCATATCCCAGGCCAGGCTGGAATAATGAAAAGCCTGGGCAAAAGGCAAGGATTTAGTCTGTGAGGGAGATGGAGGTCATCACCCCAACCCCGTTTCTCGGAATGCTGAGGATGCAGCTTCCACCCTCTGTTCTGACAACACCTGTGTAACTGAACACATGGCATATTTTTTAAAATGTAGGTTTTAATGGAAAGCCTCACAAATTGCTATTACATCTTTCCCTTGTCAGTTTGCTTGCATGGTACAAAAGTGTGCATCTACTTACTCCAAAATGCAAATACTCATAACGTCGAGTTGTTGGGGGGAACCTGCTACACTGACTGGCTCATTTCGCAAAATCCTCTGCCCTTCCAGGTGTAACAAGGGGAGATTAAAAGGTGTAACTATGCCCTAGGTGCTATGATGCTACCCATAGTTTACGCAGAAACAACATGTCCTGTGCTGACATCCCTAAAACAACATGTTATTTATTTGGCTTATACAGAAGTCTATTTCACAGTGAAAAACTGAAATCTCCCCTTTCCTCTTCTCCTCCCCATAAAAAAAATACACGCATGCTCTTTTTTGTATTTCCTCCCAGCTGGGTATCCATGCAACTGACTCCAATTCATCTGATTACTAAACTGTAGAGTAACTGAGAAAATTGAAGAGTTAGTGACCTGTCTCAGTTTATCATATCGTGAATATAAGGAGTTACTGAAAGAGAAAAAACAACCCTACAAATAGTCTCCAAATAACTAAGCAATGGTGAGGAATGAAATTCCCTAGAAGAGAATAATGTTTTAAGTTCAGAACTCCTTAATTCACTCTTCCACGCTTCAGTGCTAAAACCTCACATTCTACACAGGCTGCCTGCTGCCAAGAGATAGACAGCTGCAACACGTAGACACAAAAAGGAGGTGTCTTTTGGCTGGAGTTTTAGATTTCTACATGCTGCCCTGTTTTACATGCTACTCCCCCAAACAGTTATAAAAAATAACTTCAGAAATCTAAAAACAAGTGGGCTATTGTAACTGATAATAACCACTGATAGAGCCTATATCAAGTGTGCAGATGCCATAAAGCCCCTTCACAGTCCACGTTCCTTTGCAACAAGACAATTTTCTTGGAAATGTGCTGTTATTGTACTTACTTGGCCTTTAGCATATGTTTAGTTCCATATCTTATAACAGAAGTCTGGGCATTCCAATAAAACCTACATCAGTCTTCACTATTATTTTCTTTAAGCTGGTATCTCTGTGCAGTGATTGATACTCTGCTCCTGGCTACACAAACTGACTTCTTCCACAAAAGATGCTGCACTAACACTGACAAAGTTGCACCAGATTTGTACCAGTTCAGCCAGAACAAATCCTGGACCACAATCTTACGTGATGAAACATGATCTCCTTACACAATATCAAGTGTAATTAAGAAAGATACTCTCTCAAGATGGAAATTAATTTGGGAGCAGAAAGAACAGCTAAAGGAGACACAATTTACCGAAGCAATTTTTGCACAGCTAATGCAATAAAGAGATTTGCACCCAGAGAGCAGGCAGTGAATGTGTGGTAAGGTGAGAAGATGAGACTATCTTCGCAGCTGAAATTCTCAAGCCTCTTGACACAAACAGTGTGTAGTTTTGTGCCACTTGCACTGGGTCAACACCTCTCCAGAAGCTCTTCCCCTTCCTCCAGCTGCTCATTCCCATGCCGGGGAAAGCCTACTGTTTGCTTCCCCTTTAGTGACCAAAACAAAAGTTTGTGGGCTGTGACTGTTGAAAGACAGAAAAAAATTAAGGAGGACTGGCTACCCAGATCATTTTAGAGATAAGGCTTACAGAGAAACCCCACAAACCCTTGTATTAGCATCTCTGAAGAGGAGGTGAGTTACAGTACAACAGGAATGAACTGCTAGAGGTGAGGGGGGTAAACAAATTATGAAACACAAAAATGAAACCCCCTCCTTACGCTGGTTTTGCTGTAGATTATAAACTGCTTCTTCATCACATGATGTCAAACACACATTTAGGTTGCCAAGGAAACCATTCTGAAGTCACTAATTCAACATCATTATGAATTTTTTTAGTTACCCAGGCAAAGACACACCAGAAAGGTGAAAGCTGGGAGGAAATATCTAAATATCAAAAGACTAAGAAAAAGGCACCTTCAAAGAGATAACAAACATCGCGCACAGACCTCCATTAAGATTTTTCCCTTTGCATTGTTTGTAGTCACATACCTGGAAGAATACTTGCCTTGAAGTGGTGGGGGGAAAAAGCATTAAATACAAGTGGTGTTAAATACAACCTTTGAAGGCAAACACCACAATGTACCTTGAAAGACAGGCGCAAGTGGGAAAAGCAAGGGGGGGGGCAGGGGAAAGTGACTCTATCAACATAAGCCTGCCACTCTTACAGTTACTGGCATCACAGTACAGAGATACCCATGAACTGATAGTAGCCATGGAGTGGATGCTCACTCTTACCTTAACGAAGCTGGAAGCCAGAATGCAGATAAGAATATGCAAGTTAAAAATGAAGCATCTTCAAAAAAACCAGAAACAGTTGTGCTGGTTTTTCAACATCGCAACTCCAAGCTGGCAAAGATCCTAAGCCCAACAACACAGCAGATGCAGTTCCTATATACAAGGACAGATACAACAGACATTGCTAATGACCCCCCACCATGGAGCAGAGCTTGGATTAGGCTCTGCGTGCAGGAATTAATCAACCCAGCAACACTGCTGCATGGATTCCAGGATCCGTCCTAGCAAGCAATGCCTCCCGTTTCATCCAAGGTTGATTCGAGGCCCCTGCAAAGATAAACTGGCAAAAAGGCATTCCGCTTGGTTCTTCCACTTTTCCTCCTGGCCCCTGCTTCACTACAAAGACATGATGGTTTTGATGGTTTGAGCGCCGGTCTTTTTAATGACGGTTGCATGGGCTTTTAAAATCTGTTCTGTCTGTATTTCAATCAGAAGTCCTGTCCTCCTCTGCTTTGTCTTCTCCACTCCCTCCTTGTGCCAGCACAACTAAACCAGCTGCATAGCAAGTCAGATTAGAAAACTGATCCAGCCGAAACGGAACTTTTAGAAGACAGAGGGACAAACACAAGAAGTCCTTATCAGCATCTTGGCCTAGCACTTTAGGGCGTACCTTTAAGATATTTAAGATCTTTAATATTTAGGATATGCACCCTAAGAAAAAAGGCAGTTAAGAAAATACTTCTAATTAAAGCAACATAAACATGCCCTCCTGCTTACACATACACAATGACTTTATTTTAGCTTTTAGGTTTTCCTGATCTAACACCCAAGAGCAGAGAGACACCTGCAAAGTATATGCCACACTAGGGTTCCACTCCTTGGTCCTCACAAGGCCTTCAGGATACTGAATTTAAATTTAGGATACTAAATGCATACAGCAGCAGCAGAGCAATACAAGACGAGCTCTGAATTCAACAATCAAAACTACAACCACAACTTTATAGTTTAAAAGGACAGCACCTGCCTCCTTTCTCCAAACGGATATGCTTGGTACTTCCAACCACTATATAATTCCCAGAGCCCACAGAGCCCAGCGCTAAGTGTTGAACAGCTTATTAGAATGGTTTTATACACAGCGACATTGAAAGATTATAATTATAAATCTACTACATGATAAACAGGGCTTGTTTCTCCTAAGACCACTATATTTCATCAATCCTGAGAGGCTTAATAAAGGGGATAAGTAACCTAGATAAAGCTGAGTTCTCACTGTAAAAGGCTTTCTTTACCAAAAGGCTTGAAATCACTAGCGTCACCCTTCATATTACTCGCACCAAGTTCCCAGTTCTGGCAAGGTGGAATAAAGTTTTTCATCAGCTAAACACAAATCAAGTAGCATGCATCATTTGGTAGGCAGGTTAAGGTATGGCTTTAAAAGTCAAGGTTCCTTTTTAGGCTATGTCAGTACTGAAGAATGCGCAGCACTTTACGCAGGGAAAGAAAGGGGTTAGCATGACCTGATCTAAACCTCTCCTTTCTCACTCTCCACTTCAGAAGTGGCTGCATTTCAGTAGCATTGTAGGCACCAATTTGTAAAGCATCCCAGCAGCGATCTAATGTAAGTAAATACTAGTGGGATGGTTAGTACTGCAGCAAAAATCTTTTGCTTGCAAAAATTAAAATCTCCAAGTCCAGTGACATGGAGTAGCCCTACAGGTGGACAAGTGGGTTGGCAGACTACCAAAAAAAAGGGATGGGAACAGAATAGAATTACATCAATAAACATTTCACTTCAGAGAGCTCAAAACAAGTCCTCTGATACCTGCCAAGACCAAACAGATGGGTGAATCCTAGTTATCATCCCAAATAAGCAGGCTAGCCCTGGAAAGCAGGCAAACTTTTTTGTGGGTAGTATCACTTGGTTTGGGTGGAACTCAAAAGAAATACCCCCAGAGCTGGCAAGGACAAATGCCCCTTGTCTCTGGATCAGTTGCATTCACTAAGGTTTTAGATACGCAGGGCATGCTTCAGGCTGCCATCTGTAGGGGGGAAAAAAACATTAAGTGGAGGGATACAGGGACACTGCTCTTAGAAACCAGTCGTGTACTTGGGAAGGAAAGCAGCAAGCAAAGCACCATTTAAACAAGCAGTTCTCAAGCAATCAGGATGGAAGTAACTGAGCCAGACCTGCAAACACCCTCACCCATCAGCATCTTCTGACTGTAACCTGCCAACACTGAGAAAGTTTCCCAAAAAAGCTGCTGGAGGATCCTGGCAGCACCTGGAAATCTTTAAGCCTGTCCAAGTATATGTCTTACAGCAATAAATATGTAGGCAAATAAAGTACTTTTGGCATGTGCCTGTGATAGATGTTAACAAGGCAAACTGTAGCTTTAACAAGTGTTCGGTGAACAACGTAATCAAAAGCATGGAATAGCTTCTGCATAATAACCAATACTCAGATCGGGACTCCAACCTGGGAGGAAGGCCACAGCAGCGATACAACTGAGGTCCACAAAATCCTGAAAGGAAAGTGAATGATTACTAGCTATTTCCCATAGTACAAGTCCTAAATGGTATCAAGCGGAAGCATCAAATGGCAGGTTTAGAAGGTTGTTTTTTCACCTTCCCTCCAACAAAGCATGTAGTTAAACTGCAAAACTCACCGCCACAACATGCCAAGTGTCTGTACAGGTTCAAAAAGCTGCTGGACAAGCTCAGGAGAAAGGATTCTTGAATCTAAATACTGAACATATATAAAACACATTTGGCTGAAGAGATTCCAGAAGCTGCACGGTGCTGGAAGACTATACTAGGAAAGCATCATTAACAGGTGTCCTTTTGGTAAATCCACATCAATCAGCATCCTGGGCTAGATGGGCTTTTGGTCTGACTTGGTATTAGACACAAGTAGGACTCCCTCTAGTTTTCAGTTTTGCAGATGAAAAATGCAGCATGACTTACTCCACAGGACTAAAAAACCTTCTGCCACAGATCCAGAGGCATTTGTGTCAGCTTGAAGAGGCATCCCCCGCTCTGAACCCAAGTTTCACTGGAGAAGGAGGTACCAGGAACTGTTCATTCCAGGACAGGGCAGTCCTGGGGAAACATCACCGGAGCCGCAGCTTCAGTGTGATTCAGGTCAGGGTGATTTCAGAGGTTACCGTACCACAGCTGTCTGCCCTGTCTGACAGCCAGTGGTTACCACGCTTGCAGCAGAGACACGTCCAACTCCAGAGCTGCCCATAATTGAAGTTTTAACTACCACTCAATTCCATTTAAGCACAGCGAACTCTGAAGTGCACCGCTTGGGAGGGAAGAGACACATCCACCCTCCTACCCTCTCTGCAACACAAACCAAGCCCTTCACCAGGGTCAGGGCAGAGCAGCAGGACGAGAAACCTCTGGAAAAACTGAAGTCCCTTCTGCAGCAAACATTTGCCTGAGGCCCTCACCTAGGCAGGGAGTACAAGCACACTTACTTCCAGGCCTTTGCGCAGGGACGGTGGTTAGAGGCTCATTTGTGGACCACCTCCAGCAGAAGAGTCCAGCACAGAGCCAGGCCTCTTGTTGGTACTGCCACAGGCCATATTAACTTGTCGCCTTCAATATACATCCAGCAGAGTTCAGGTCATGGATTTGTTGGAAGTCCACCACTTATTCAGGCTTTTGTGTGAGAGGTCATTGCTGTCAAACTGTCTGCTTTCAAAAGCACAAAAGCTCATGTTAAAATGTAAATACTTACAGGTGTTCCACCAGGCACTCAAGATGAAAGTCAGAGCAAATATATTAGCCCTAGCCGTATTTTACAGTGCTGGTAGTACTTGAATGTCATCTGTTTGTGAACCAAGGTTTTTATGTGGGTTCATCTGCCCAGACAGGAAGCATGATCTAATGGTGAAGACACAGGACTGGATTTAGAGCATTTGGGTTCTTTTTCTGCCTCTGTTACTGTCTCCCTCTGTGACCTTCGGTAAATAAATTCTTCATGCCACTGTCCCAATTGAAAAGAACGTGAATAGATGCTTACTTGGTCCCATACAACTGCTGTGACCCTGTGTCATTTTTGCTCATTACTACAAGAACTCTGGAATGATATAGGAAATGTTAATCCGACTCATAAAGTTAACCTGAGTTAACAAAAAGCAAGAGCCTTATAAAAGAGCACAACACCCTCCTCCCCAAATGCCCGCGTTACGCTGTTTGTTTTCCAAGACGGAATCTCTGCAACTTATTATTACATTGGCCTTGATGGAGACAGCATTTTGCAAATTCAGCTTTGCAACAAGCCTGGGTAGGCTGGCTTACCCCTGTCGCCTAGATTTGTGCACTGCATACCACTTGCAAGGAATTCAAGCACAACTTCTGTGTTGGGGTAACACCACAAGACTAGCAGCAGGACTATGCTGGCACAGGCCTACTGGGAAAATCAACTCCCCAGCTGTGGGAAGAAGCAAAGCCGGTGGAGGCTGCAATCACCACGTCACCCTGGAATCCAGTTTCATGTCCAGTCCAACCTCGTTCTGTGATTGAGCTGCACAGTTCTGGAAAAGCTGGTATCCTCTTCCCTCAGCACTTCCAGCTACACGTCAGATTCTCTTGTGACTTTTGGAAACGACCTGTATTAGCTATTAAATTGGAAGAAGTCATCTCAGGCCCGAGAGGAACTCGCATTCATTCAGTTCAGTACCTATCACAGAAATAATTTTGCACTGTGCCTCCCATGTCACGGAGGTCAGACAGATAGCCCCACCGCCCTTAACCACACAGAAGCTCTCACCGTCAGGGACCCTTGGTACCAACATACAAGGAAAGACAGCTTCGGTAAACCTCATGGGTAACGCAAAGTACCATCTCTCTGGAACAACACAGGGGAGTGGAAGGGAGCTGTGAACAACTGTGTTCCGGTGTGCATTCCCTTCCTCTGCTCAAGCAAGCACAGGAGGCCAAGTGAGCACACATGACATGCTCCCTGCAGGATGCCACATCCTGCCATATTTCATACAGCATCCCAAGGCAAGCAAGATGCTATTCAAACACAGTATGAAGTTTGACAGTATGATCTGTCACAGTGTGACAGGTTCTCAGAGACGACATAGGGGAGAGAGAAGGGAACAGCATTGACAGGTTTATCCAACAGTGCCGAACTGTTCCTAGCCACGCTTCTCCTAAAAGGAAAAGAAACAAGCAGACAGACACACCGCATACACACAAATTTTACAACGGGTATTCTTTCTGCTCCTTGCTTTCGGTAACTTGTTCTACTTTTATGAATTTCTCATAACTCATTCACTCATCCAAAACCTTCCCATTCCTATAGGAAGCAGAGATCTGTTTTGAAGAGGGGAAAAAAAAAAGAATCGTGGAGGTTGTTTTATGTACGGCTTACCCCACTAAACCTGCTCCCAGCCCTGCTTCCCCTCGTGCCCCACAGACGGTGCCGCGTTTTAAGGAGCGCTGGTTATGCTGACATCAGTGAGGCTCCGGGGGCCATCTAGGCAGCTGTTCCTGCTCCTGTGCATGGCCAAGAGCCAAGTTGCTCTGCCTTTTTGGTGATGTTCCCTCCTGCCGGCTACCCCCACTCCCACCCACACGTCTGCAGGGTGGGGCGAGGTGGCCACTGGCAGCCTCTCCAAGAAAACCTAAGCGGAAAAAAAAAGGCAGCTTTCATTTCCAGCCTCTGTTCAGAAATGCTCAGCGATTTTTGACAGCGTGCTGTGGGTTGAAGGAGCTGTAGTTTTTCTTCCCGGACAGCCAAGGCCCAAGTCGCCCTTAGGACTTTGTCACCTAGAGGAGAAAAAGCGCGCGCTCTGTCCTCCCTCTCCCCACGCGCAGGGACAGCCTAGCAGCATCAGAGACGGGCCCACAGGCCCCGCTCCGTACAGCTGTTCCCCTGTTTTAAAGCAGACCCATCCTTGGAGGCAGCTGTTCTCCAGCCAAATGATGACAGCAGAGCAGCAGAAAGCTCACCCAGACCAACCCGAGAGCGCAAGGCGGTTGCAAGACATCTTCCAGGCACAGGAGAGGGGCCACCACAGCACTTTTTCTTCCCTCTACTGCTCCCCGCAAGGGCAGGAAGCAGCGCGAGGGCAGATGAGGCATCCCAGGGCACCTTTCGTCCCAGCCAGCCCCACGGGAGCAGGTTTTAGGCAGCTGGCTATCTGCAGCCGGTAATCCCAGCAGCGGGGAGCGTCCCCGTGCTGAGCCGCAGCCAGATCGGGGGAGTGAAAAGGTGACAGCCAAGCCAACTTCACATAAGCCCTTGGAGCCTGCAGCTTAGACCCCATGTCAAGATTAGGAAAGTATGCACACACAGAGAGCACATGAGCTGCTGGAGTGCTTTCGTTTAACTCTTGCAGACACCATATGTTGAAGGAGTTTGGGTTCACAGCCACGCTTCTTGCCATCTCTCTTCAAAGCCAACTCTTCTCAGGCCGCAAGACCTGCAACACTTCCTCAGGCTGAGCAATACCTTCTCAAGCAGGTCAGAAACTGAAGTCAGTGAGACAAGTTTGGAGCTGCAGCTCACATGGGTTAAAGATTCTGGCGTGTGTCAGGAATACTTTTTCTGAAAGTTAAACGCAGACCCCGGTCCTGAAACACTTCCCCTAACTTCGCCCATGCCAGTATTTTGACTTAAATGGAACAACCTACTTAAGTAGAATTATATCTGTGTTTAAAGCGTCTGCAGGATCAGTGCTTGGCATGATCTAGACTGGCCTCCAGCATACACACACACACACCAGCAAATTTAAAAAATACCTTGAGAGCCATCAGGCTAAACTGTGTTAACACAAAAAGAAAAGGATAAAAACGGTAACCCCCACCACAGCACATTTAAAATTTACATCTGCGTATGTTGTAGATGATTCACTGGGGCAGGAAAAATAGGGATGCCTGAAGGCTACAGCTGGAAGTGAGAGAAGGGTCCCTAATACTCCGTTTATCCGGGCAAAGAGGAGTCTCAAAACCAAGCAGATCTGTACATTATCAGCACCAGAAACACTGACGATTCTGGCAGTCACGATTTTTTTCATTTTACCTCTTCTAAGGAATAAGAATTTAAGTACAGTAATGTTAGCAATCCTAAAGTGCAAAGAACCGCCCCTTCAGCCAAGAAACAAACTTGACTCCTTCCTTCTCTGTACCGAGCACAAAAGCAGCAGATACAAACACGAGTTTCCCTGGAACAAACCAGTCAAATTCATTCAAATCTTCCCGAAGCGCAACAGGGCAGAACCCATTCCTGTTCCCAGAGCTTATTACAGTAACATGACTAAACATGCTCAGCAGTCCAATGTGATAGGATGCATCCATTTGCTGATGCCAGAGGAAGATGCATGTCTCTTCTACATGGCACTGCTCTCACAGGCTGCTTTTCAAAAGATGTTTTGAAAAGCGACCTGCTGCGTACATTCTTAACAAGTCATAGTATCACCGGCTGTACAAGTGTTTGACCTCTACTTGCTATGCACTGTGGACAAAAATCTGACATCAGCTTATTCCAACCTTAGTAACACCAAACTGCTCCTACAAAGCTGGCTGGAACAGACTACGACGACGCACAGATAAACTCCCAGACGGACCCCTGGAGTGCTGAAAATGCAACTAGTTTAGCACATGAGCCCACATGTTTTAAATTTGCGTTGGTTTAATCCAAGTAAGTAACCTGATTAAAATGGGAGTCTTCTCTGGAGGTCTAATTTCTAGATGTTTCCATTACTCCATATGCTTTCATGTTGTATAAACATAACAAATGATACATACATCACTGTTGGGATGATTTAAGAATTCAGTTTAAAGCTACAACACAAGTCATTCAAGGCAAGAGAATTAGATTACATTGTGAATGGCAAGAGCCAGCAACTACACTTCATTTCAGTCTTGGGAAGGTGACATATTGAGGGGGTGACATCTTTCTATTCCCAGTTTCTTCTTCTAATTTCTCAATTTCAGAACCTTGACATTTGTCCCTTTTACATACAGACCTAAAGCAAAAGGGAGAGAGAAGGGCATGGTCTGAGTGTATTTGCTTCTAAAGCAAACAACCAGATGCAGACCCCTGAACATGTGTATATACTTGCACCTATCCTGCCTAGGAAAAAAAAAAAAAGAATCTTTGTCCCTCATGTGCAAACTAGGCATTTATGAGAGCTGCCCAAATTCTGCCTTGCAACCAAAGCTCTCTGTTTATAAGCAGACACTTCAGGAGCAGCAGTGCAGGTTCCCAGCATGCCTCAACCCTGATATCTGGAAAGGCTCCCTTATGGGGTAAGAAGATAGTTATAATTAAACATTTATACTGAGGTAGTGCCGAGCAGGTCAGTTCCACAATGTGTTAGGTGGCTTTTCAAAACTCGGTAATTGAATGCTGATCCCTGCCCTGAAGAGTTTACGGTGTAGGAAATCAAAGCATAACACTTGGCATCTGTATATTGGGAATTAAACAAAGACCACCACCAGCTCATTTCTTGGGTCTTTGGACTAGGCAGCTCATATAAACATCCATTACCAGAAATAGTGGAAATTTTTAAATCAGCAGTCTGGACTTTCCTAATCCACATCTGTGCTACTGGGTTGTGCAGCTCCATTTGAATTATTAGCTGGGACAGTAACTACAGCATGCAATTTGCACATGCTGCTGGCATCTTCTTGTCCAGTGTAAATTATTTTTGGCCCAAACACTTTTTAGCAATCATTTTGAAAAGACAGTGAGCACACAAATGGAAACATTTACTGCAAGTCAGACCATTCAGACAGTGCAGGCACGGGAGAGGCTGCCAATGCACGAGGTCGAAAGTCAGGCAACAGCAGATCCTTCTGCACAGGGTCACCCAATACTCCAGGACGACCCCAGGCAGGCATCAGTACATCTACTACGCAATACTAGCACATGTCAGCTATCAGGCAGACCACGGCCACATGCAAGCCTGTGGCGTTGCAAATCTACTAACCCACATCTTTTCCTATGGAGATTAAGAGTTATGCAATGGTGTAAATAAAAACTCTGGCCCCAAACTCGCAGGGGCCATCTCTGCCCCAGATCCATCCTCGGGGAGAATTCTCTACATTCCCCTTTTCCTGCAGGGAAGGACAGGCCTGGGAAGGACAAGTCCTCCTCCCACTCACCAGAGTGAATATACTCAAGAAAGTTAAAGCACAGCTTCTAGGATTTAGAAAAGGGATGCAGCAATGGCCGCACTGTTTCAGCAATGCCCAAAACCAGGATGGAAGAGAATTTAGTCAAAATAGGCTATTATATTGCAAATGCAGTTTGCTCTTTATCAAACAAGCTCCTAAAACAGAGGCACTGACTTTGTAACTACACTTGTAGGAATTTCAAGCACCAGAAAAATACAAAGACACTATTAGTGTTTCAGTTTTTTAAAGTTTCCTGGCGTCTTTCACGCTATGAATGCTCAAGAGCTTTCAGCTGTATATACCCCACATAAAATCTTAGTCCAGTGAAGCCTGAAAGAATTTTGCTGTTGATTCGCATGAAGCCACGTTTTCCACTTCTACATACTATTTACACATCTATTGATTTATTAAACACATAACAGCAACCATAACGGGGCACGACCTGTGTTCAGCTTGGCCCACGTAACTGTTCTGTGAGCACCTTAACTTCCGTTTGCTGACTTTTGAGCATTTAAAATAAATAACCTTACCATTTATTTCTATCTTTTTTTCTGTCTCAAGGGAAAAGAGAACCATGGAAAATCCTCACTCACTAGATTTAAAGAGCTTACAAGTTCCAAAAGCTTTGCAAGTAGAGATTGGGAACTGCTTGAACTGCAGTTAGCGGGGCTGCAGAGTTTACAGAATCCACCAGTTCCTTCCTGCAGAGTTTATAATCTGCATGGCTTCCTCCCAAGGTAACCGGCATCCACTCTGAGGTACGGATCATTTCACTCACCCCTAGAAATTCACCCTCTGGTTAGGTCGAATGTGGTGGCCACTTCACGCTCAGCAAAAAGATGCTGCCGTTTCCCAAAAAGGAGGGATGGAGATTTCTCCCACAAAGTGTAGGTAGCACTGATATGAAAATAAGTCATTCACTGTTTAAAGAAAAGCACAGTTTCCAACAATAAACCGAGTTCACACCAGGGAAATAGGGGCACTGTGATACAGCCCTCTCTACCCTTTTGCAACGTGGACAGTCAGGCTCCTGACAGTTCAAAGACTGCCAGGAGATCGTACCAAGCAGAAAAGCCACCTATCCGCCGCAAAGGCTGGAAGTTCCTCCAGGACTTGTTCCAGAAGCTGCCAAGGACCACAGTTTTGAACCTTACTTGGAAATTTAGTAAGATGTACTAAGCAACACCTGGCTGGGCCATCTGATAAGGAGGAAGAACAAATGATACCTGCAGCTGTTAGAAAAGCAGACCAAAAGAAATATACCCTCACAATCAACTAAGTATAAGGCATAAGTTACATCTCTGTAGAGAAGCACTTGTCATTGCACTCATACTTCTTCCCCTGGAAGATAACAGTCAAACCTCACAAATGGAAGCCCTTAGTAACCCAGCTACATCTCTTCCACAACCGGCTTCTATGGCACGCGCTTCCACTTCCTAGACCTTCAGTGTCTCACTTAAAAAGCAAGCCTCCTCCTGCAGCTTTCCTTCCTTCCATCCAAAAGCATCAGGATGTATGGACAGCAAAATATGTGAGTTGTGCTGCAAGTTATCCAAGTGAACACTGATTCAGGATACCTTCAAGTTTTTGGGGAGAAGGAGGGGACAAAGCAGGCAAGCACATGCACAACATGCCACAGCCACCTGTTGTCCTCGATACACAGGCAACTGCATCAACATCAGAAAAAAATGCACACGGGTGAAGAACAGCATACAGGTATTCATGTCCTGGCTGCTTCTCATGTTCTCGAAACACTAAGAGCAATGAGACATAATGAACTTAACTTAATGAAGACAATGCATTTTGTGTAACAAAAAGAGGAACTTAAACTAGGCTCTTTCCCCTACCCAAAGCTGTGAGTGGTCCAAATTAAAAGTGATGTTGCTCCCTAAAGGAAATACAAGGAAGTACTGCTGCTTATTGGTGCAAAATCCAAAGTAGTTCTCCCTTGTCCAAGCCGTAACGTTAACAGTGTGAAGGAGTTCAGCCTGAACACGGGATTGGAATTTACTGCTCTGATGCAAGCGCCCTGAGCAAAGCACTCCCAGGTACCGATACACCTGAACACTGACATCACCTGCCGTACGAAATGGGACTAACAAGGGCTCAAGTTAAAGCCAGCTAATCACACACGATAAAAGCAAAGGCCAGCGACACTTCAATGTGAACATTCTGCTTCTCTCATCCTCAGAGAGGAAGCACATACCTAAAATAACTTAAAAAAGGCTTGTTAAGGCTGATCATCCTCCGTTTTCACAGGACAGATGATGCAGGCCACCCATTCCCAAAACACCTATGACTATGTTTGCGCTGCTTCAGGAAAGCACATGCTAACACCTGTTAAAATATCCACCAGAAGATGGCAAGTGGAGAAGTCTTACATGTATCAGAGGCTGGCAGTTCCACTATTAACCACAAAATACATTTATCTTTCAGAACCAAATTAGCGAGTCACTCCGGCACATCAGCATAGAAAACGTCCAAGATGCTTAACACACTTTTTACCCAGAGTGACTTTAAAGTCAAAATTCAATTTTTCAAAGCTGACGGAAATTACACTGGGAAGTCACCTGGCCATTGTGTGCAAGCAGCTCTCCCACGCTTTTTGAGAGCTGTACACAAATAACGTCCCTCACGCAAATGGTTCTTCAAAGAAACTTCAGACACTAGGATGAGGGGATGTCTTCTTCAAAAGGAAAAGGATGTCTCGAAATCCTGAGATTAAGTAAGTTAATAATTAAATAAGACTAAACACAAAATGTTTTTGCTCAGGAAGGTTAGGTGCAGGAAAACAGTGGAACTTGAAAGTTGCATTCCACGTGCTTCTATAGGAGGATCGGCAAGGGAGTTGGGGAGGTAACCAGCCCTCCCTCTCTAATGGTCCTTGGAATACCTATTTTAGTTCAGGAGCCTAACAACGCCCGTGGGGGATTTTGACAGCTTTTCTTTTCCCTCGCAGTAGCACCTCTGCTGATGGCTGGGACTCTGCAGGTGAATCCTGTTGTTAAAACAGCTGCCTTTCTCTACATCTTTAAAGAGGTATTCAGATTCTCTTAGCCTTACTTAGTTGAATCACTCTGAATAAACAGCCTCCACCCATCAACTACTTTTGTGTAAAGCACCTATTCAAAGGCAACCACCTTTATTGATTGCTAGGCTGGCCAACCTGAAAGCTGAAATGCCACTATAAAAAAAAAGAAAAAGCAGGATACACCAGAAGGCCTGTGTTGTTTCTAAAGGAAGCACAGGTCCAGGCACTGCTCAGTTACATCAGGACAATTCCTTTCTGACTGCAGGAGGCTGCTCTAACAGCTTTAACACCGGCACAGCCACGAGCCAAGTACCCCTTTTCCTTGTTCTGACCCTTTTCCAGCACAATACGAACAAGCCATCCAACGGGAGCCCACAGCAATGGCAATTATTTATACTTTTAGCATTTCATAATGAAAGCAGGAGCTCTAAGTAAGTTTTGTCACCCTGCTCTGAGTAAAATGCTGAGGGAAGCGGGGTGAGATGCTCTGGTACTCCTGCCTTGGAAGCCTGCACTCTTCCAAGTCACTGGCCCTCAAATGTTACTATTCAAAACAGAGCGGTAGGGTGGGGTGGAGGGAACACCTTCAGGTGGGAAAAACATCATGACTGGCAGACATGAAAGATAAGCCATCATCAGATTTCTTGCACGGAAGAAGAACAAAGAGTCAATGCTCCTGAAATTCCTGTTCAGAAGTACCCCAGAACAGAGCCAGCACTTCCCACCTCAGCCAACCTCACCTATTTTCATTTGTAATCAAACGCTGATAATCAAACCTGGCCTGGCAAAGCTCTGAAAGTTTCAAGCCCTTCCTGGCTCCACACAAATAGCTAAGTTTTCAGCGTATCACCAGAGAGTGGCATTTCCAAAGACACCCAAGCCCTGCCTTTGANCGATTTATGTGAGATAGTTAAAAAAAAAAACAAAAACAAAAAAAACGAAAACAAAGAAAACCAACACACAGAGAAAGGATTCCTCATACGCCTCCCCGAAGAAAATTTGCTTTAACTGCTGAACAAAAACTTGGCAGGTCAGATCTCCCACCCCAAAATAAGAAATGAGCTGTTGCACGGTCTCAGAAGGCAATTCTTCCTCACCCTCAAAGTTTACATCTGCTCCTTGAGACACTTCCCAGCAAAGCTGCAGGGTACCTGAGCGCTCCATCCACGATGAAGCTGTACTCAAAAGAACACGAAGCAGCTCCTGGCCCCTTTCCAAGCTGCAGAATACTCTTGAAAAAGCGTATTTTAAAGCTGTAATCCCATGACTGACCGTCTTGCTTGAATTCAGAAAGGAGGTAAAAGAAAAAGACACAGAGCAACAAGCGTTCTCACTACCTTCAGGAGAATCAAAAGCAGCACTACCATCCTCCTCTACAGACAGTTATCTCCCAGGAAAGAAGCTACCACATCATCAAGGCAGCTGTCTCAAACTGGTCCAGTAACGTGGTCCAATAATACACTCATTTTAAAACAACCTTTATTGCACTGAAAGAAGACGACATGATTTCACATGTTTTAAGAGTGTACACCTAAAACACAGATTTCCAAACTTAGACACCATTCATCAAAAAGTTAAAAGGGACTGTTTCTGCACATGCATAGATTTCAGACTAACAGGATTTACTTGTTTTCTGCCTGTTCCAGGGGAACTTTTGCAGTTTCTTTTTTCCCAAGACTGTCCCTACAGGCTGCTATCCAACATACATCAGATGCTCTTGGAGCAACAGATAACTCTGGAAGGACATTTGCAAAGGGCACAAATCGAGGGCCCAATGCTGGTAAAACTTAGGCATACTCAGGGACGGCGGAATTACTCCTGTATGTAGGTAACTTGAACACTTGACACAGTCCCCTGGAAAGCTTTATTCATGCATCTAAGTATTTTTTCAGGTGTTTTACAATCAAAAAATGTGGTTCAAGTCAATAAAAAAATTATTGCAACTTAAAAAGTGAATCCTTACAAACACACTCAGGTTAATTTTAGCATCCTTCTGTTTAGCTGCTTAGCAACACTTATCCTATGACCTTCTAAGCACCACCTACTTTTACAAGGGATAATGAATATAACCAAAGGGATTTATCTGTATGTTTTTAATCTATACAATGTAAGCACATGAACAGTTTTTATTTAAATGAGAAATCCAACTGAGAGCAATCCAAACTATTTCTGCTTAAGAAGAAACTTTCACAGACTAAAGTCAAGCTACTGCTATGATTGCAGTGTGACTTCGACGTAGGCAAAGTGATAAAATCCTTAAAGATTGAGAAAAGCACTACAAAAGTCAATGTTTGTATGCCTTGGGAAACACTGCACTTGCTGTTGGTACCGAAGCAGATTATAAACAGATAATGAAGACATGCATCTTTCTCCATTTTGAAACTTTAAGAATCTCCTGACCCTCAGAATCAAAAATAAAAGCCATTCAGTCAGAGGGTCACTGAATGTTACACAAACTTAAGAATGGGTGCACAACCTGGGTGAGCTGAGTCAGAATAAGATGTTTCACTACACTGAAATCTGCAAGCAAATAAAGTTTCAAACACCCAGGTCTGGGTGAAAAAACAAACAAACAAACAAAAAGCCAGCCAGCAAACACCCTGTTATGTTATCTTAATACCAAGCCAAAAAAAAATATATGTATTCTTTAGGGTCGTTAGTTGTTAAAAGAAATGTGTAAGAGTGGCTACATAAATAGTCACTACTGATGGACAAACAACAGTTTGACAACTAGAAGCTGCCTTTGAAATTAGAGCAGAAGAAAAGTTTACTCGATTGTACTTAAAGGATGGTGTTTTTCCAACTACACGATACGAATTCAGTTCCAGACACGGCTGCCGGGAGGAGGAAGGTGAGGGAGCAAAAGAGGCCACACTGGGCCGAGCACAGCTGCCCTGCCCCGTAGCAAGAGAGGAGGCTCGATGTGTCCCTGCCGGCAGGTGAGGGAGAGCCCTGGTACTCTGATTGATTGGATGATGGATTCATGCTGTTTCTGGGTTTCTAACAAACAAAAGGGTCTATTCTTCCCTGGATGTACCCAACTCCCGTTAAGGCTAATCGGCATTATGCAGGCACACCAAGAAAAGACTATATACCCTTAAGTCTTCAAAGAGAAAATTAAAACCTAAAACAAATATGGCTGGCCTGACCCTGAGTCACTGCATCCCTTTCACGCACACTGACCCTGTGGAAAACAGGAACTGCGGTAACAAAACTCAGTGCTTGTGTCAAAACGACAGACCTCAACGAAAAAACTTCAGCCATCATAACAGCTGTCTACTGTGCGCTGCAGGGGTGACAAGACGGCGTTATTTGGCAACTGCTCCTGTTGTTAATAAGCAAATTTTTTTCCAAGGCACAGGGCTGGAGTCTGGTGTTGGAACGGTAAGAAACACCAACTGCATTTGCTGTCTCTCCTACACCACTGCCCCCAAATCCCACTGAACTAGACGTTTAACCACTTTCTCAAATACATAAGCACCCTCGATCTTACCTACAACGGAAGACAGAGGAAAGAGGGAGCTGGGATTAAAACNGGGCCTCCGCGGGGTGCGCAGCGGAGCAGAGCAGGGCGCGCAGGGAAATGTGCTGAGCCAGGAGAAGCGCTCTCCTCCTCCTCCTGCGTAACCCTGCTAGGATGCCGAGCAGGCGAAGATATTGCGGCCGAGAGGTGAAACGGGGGG